>VTFQ01000010.1:2632444-3054944 GCA_036281575.1 Ancherythroculter nigrocauda | reverse complement strand
CAACATTTTCTAAACTAATGAACTAATGTTTCATATCTTTGATATATGTTAATATTCTCTCTATACGGATTGTCCAAACAAAACACTGTTCGTGACAGAGTAAAAATTTCCACAGCTTTATAGAGCCGTACAAAGGAATATTCTATATGCAGTGACATTTCTATTTTGACATTTCTCCCCGTCTGCTCTCGCCAGCGTGTGACCAGCTGTCTTTAGGTGTCGTTGCCATATTCGGGCCGTCTCATAGCTCCTCATCGAATGCTGTACAGTCTATCTGCAATGCCCTGGAGGTGCCACACATTCAAGTGCGATGGAAACACCACCCCATGGACAACAGGGATTCGTTTTATGCCAACCTGTACCCAGATTACTCTTCTCTGAGCTACGCTATCTTAGACCTGGTGCAGTTCCTCAAGTGGAAGACGGCCACCGTGGTTTATGATGACAGCACAGGTGAGAGTTTATGCTTGATGTCAAGAAGTGTGTCACTGTAAACTGTGTTACCTGATGAAGCTAAAGCAGGACCGTCACTCTTAGCAGTGTGTTTTACAGACTGTACATCAGTGATAAGGAGCAGAAGTGTCTTAATGTTCCTGCTGCTGTCAGAATGAGTCTTCAGACTTCGATATTCTAGAAACACTTTGAATCAAAGTAATAGAGCGATGCTGCTTCTGACAGGAATGGGAATGGAAAGCAATTCATCTGAGATGCAAAATATGTGAAAAACATATTTATTTTAAAAATACAACCACGATAACTGTGTTAAATTGACTGTCTGCATTTATAGTATATTTTTTCAGAGCTGTACCACCGACGGTAGAAGTTTACTCTCAACATTATGCATTATGGAAAATGCTCCCCATGCATTTTCCAATTGTTCTCCTTCCACATTTTGCATGGTTTCTTGTTGGTCCAAGTTGGTCATTAGCTAATCTATCTTGGTCTTGATCAGCTGGTCAACTGGGTCTTTCAATAGCTACAAATATTTAGTGGTTTTCAAACATTTTGACCAAAACAATATTCAAAGGCTGTCCTATAAAGTGTTTCTGAAAAGTTGATTATCCATTCACAAGGCTGTTAATCAGCAAAGCAAACAATCCAAGTCATTTGAAAATGACCAAATGGTAGACCATCTTGTTCAAGCTGATTACAGCTGGTAGGCCACATTCGACCAACAACCACCCAGCTATCATGTTCAAAATCCTGCTTGACCACCCAAGGCTGGTTTGAGCTGGTACTGACATACCAAGTAATTGACTCTGGTGCTCGACTCTTCTTGTGCAGGTTTAATCAGACTCCAGGAGCTAATTATGGCTCCATCCAGGTATAACATCAGGCTGAAGATCCGACAGCTCCCTCTGGACACCACGGACACCAGACCTCTGCTCAAAGAGATGAAAAGGAGCAGAGAGTTTCGCATTATCTTCGACTGCAGCCACATAATGGCTGCCCAGATCCTCAAGCAAGTGAGTTCACACTCTGTGAAAGTGATGCACACTCATATCATGCTATCCGATGACGTTCTCTCAGAACTCGAGTCTGTTTGAACTTTTAGACCAGATCTAGAGAAGCTGTATTGGATTTGGGACCTGACGTTTTAAATTAAATATGCTATATGCTTTTGCTGGAGGCCGAATGGAGATTAAACTCCACATACGTGCAAACATCTGCAGTGTAAACCTGGAGGAACTATTCCTTTTAGCTATCATTAAAAATGTATAAATTTCATTGCAAAAACAAAATATTAAACCAAGTGGCATTTTTAAGCAGTTAGGTGATTTTTCTTTTGTTTGGCACCCTGATGGAGGCCTGTTTGAGCCGGTGTGAGTGCCTGGCTGTGGATTTATGTTTTCATTTACAGGGAAACATCCACTGCTATTTTTTTGTATTTTGTATCTCTTCCAGAGCACCCATAAAAAGAAAGAAACCACAAGCTTATATTTAAAATCAGGATAAAATAATAGATATGCTGCTCAAAATGAAGACAATATATTTAGCTCACCCCAAAATGATGAATATATTTAGTCACACAGTGGTTGTTAGCTGCTGTAGCTCTAGCATCACTTGTTTGAAGATGCTGTTTGCTGGGATGTTTTTTAGAGAGCCAAACATCAAAGGTGTGTAGGTACCTGAAGTGTTTGTGAGTTTTGCGTAGATGAAGTCTATGGCAGCACATCGAACCATGCAGTAAAATGTTGCAAAAGACCGAAGTATACTTCAAATTGTACTATAATGTCTAACTAAAGTTGAAATTATGAGACAGTAAGTCATGAGACAGAAAGTAAAAACTATGTTAGATACTAAGTCATAATTATGAGATTTTTTTTTTCAAAACAAAATTATGAGATAAAGTCATAATAATGACTGTCAAAATATGACAAAATTGCAAAATCCAAGTCAATTATAAGATACTAAGTAAAACTTATGACAAAAAGTAAAAGATTAAGAGATAAAAGGCAAAATTATGAGAAAAATTCATTGCCATTTGACATATACGGAAGAGGATTAGGGCCAAGCAATAATAAAAAAATAAAACCATGTTGAGATTAAAGTTGTTAAATTTCGAGAAAAAAGTCAAAATAAATAACGAATTTGTTCTCATAATTTAACGACTTTTTTCTCGTAATTTAACCACTTTTTTCTCATAATTTAATGAGTTTATTCTCAACATTTTATCTTGACTTTTTTCTCGAACTTTAACGAGTTTTTTCTCGTAATTTAACAACTTTAATCTCGAGATGGTTTTATTTTTTATTATTGCTTGGTCCTTATCCTCTTCCGTAGACATAATTATGATTTTGTGTTATAATTTCTTATAATTTTGACCTATCATAATTATTAGTTTTTGTCATACTTTTTTTTATCTCATAATTAGGTAAGCAGAATGTCAATGTTTTGACTTTTGCCCTCACAATTATGACTTAGTATCTCATAATTTCTACTTGTCATCTCATAATTATTTCTTAATATGTTGTAAATGTTGACCTTTCTCTAAATTATGATTTAGAATATCATAATTTCATTTTTTTAATTTTATAATTATTACTTCTACCCCCAGTTTCACAGACAAGGCTTAAGCAGGTCCTAGACTAAAATGCATGAACTGATTTAACTGAAAACAACTTGTACTGACATATCTTAAAATAAGTCATAGTCAATAGTATCTCATCATTTTTAATCTCATAATTATTACTTAGAACATCATAATTTTTCCTTTTTTTCTCTCATTTTTTTTTTTTTTTTTTTTTTCTCAAGTATGACAGTATCTCATAGATTGGTCCCACTTTATATTAGGTAGCTAGGTAGTACTTACATTTAACTTAATTATTTGATCTATCTGCATGTAATTACATCTGTAATTAATTTCTGTAATTACATTTATAATTACACTGTTGACCTTCCCTTACACCTTACCCCTACCCTTAAACCTACCCATACCACCAAACCTGTCCCTAACCTTACCTGTATCCACATCAATAAATAGCAGCAAAAGTGTTTTGCAATACAATATGAATTCATTGTACTTATTTTAAGTACATAGTAGTTAAGGACACCTAAAGTAGGACCCATAATTTTAACTTTTTATGTCATAATTATGATTTACCAAAGCACTTTTTTTCTTTCTTGTTGCAGAAATGCGTTTCTATAGAGTATGCATGGTTAGAAAAATCAGGCTGTACCCATGTGTTATGTTGATGACAAAATTTACCCTAGACGTGTCTAAAAACTAATAGAACCATCCATGAAAAAGCTCCGTCTCTGACCGCACCACCTATACTGGTCATTTGCCATCGTCAGCATACATTAACTGTAATTGTAAAGTGTCTAAATACTTTTTAGGGCCATTATTTAAAATTTTAAACTATATAAACATTATATATTATTTCTTATTTTGATCAGCCTAAAATATAAATACATTAAGCAAACACCAGGATGTCAGGTCTTGAAAGAAATCAGTATTTTTTGTACAGTACCGTAGATGTGAAGAGAAGATTTAGGTGGTTCATTCACAAACTAGTCCTTGCAACAAAACAAAAGCTTGTCTGATCTCACCCGTGTTTACCTCGGGTCAAATGAGGACTGAATATGTATTTCTGTTTATATCTGAGACAAAACCCTGTCTAAGCAGCTACCGCTTTAAACCTTTTCAAAATATCTCAAGATGTTATTTTGCTCTTCTTTTCATTCAGCATTGACGCCTCTGCATATAACTTCCAGGTTTAACTGTAGGCTGTATTATTTCACATTTGATCAGACGAAAAAGTTGTGTCATTCTCTGTGGCCCGAGTCCTCTTAATAAGCTTAGTCCTGCGGTCACCTGTCTGCAACCTGTCTGCGGCTCGTTTTTCTCTGTCAGCCTCTCCTGAACTTCTGTCGTGCATGTACTCCCCCTCAGGCCAAAGAGAAATAGGAAATGCAGTCGGACACAGAGCCTGTCTGAGACGTCTGTGGGCTAAATCCCAGTAGTCTTTAAAAGGCAGTCTACGCTTTGTGTGTGTGTGTGTGTGTGTGTGTGCACGAGGGGGACTGGGAGATATAGAAAGTACAGGCACAGACATAGAAGGGACTATTTGAGTATATGAGTGATTACGGTTTAGAAGAGGGAGAAGAGCTCAGCATAACCTTGGGTTTTCCTCATGGCAGATGGCATAATTAAAGCAGACATATGAGCACCCAGGGAAAAGTGAACATTTGTATGAACATGTATTGAGAGTAGATGTGACCAATAGGCCCATATAAAACAATCATTAGGGCCCTATGATTTCCAAGATGCGGAAAACTCCACTCATAAAAATTGAATTTATTGTATAACATGGAATGTCATTGATTTTGGACAAATTTGGATGAATAAATAAAAAGTAGGGCTGTACACGTCATCAAATCGTGATATGGACCAGTGTCTTTGACTATTAAAGGGATAGTTCACCAAAAATGAAAATTATCCCATGATTTACTCACCCTCAAGCCATCCTAGGTGTATATGACTATCTTCATTCAGCTGAACACAATCAGAGATATATTTAAAAATATATATCCTGGCTCTTCCAAGCTTTATAATGGGAGTGAACGGGGGGGCGAGATTTGAAGTCCAAAAAAGCACATTCATCCATCATAAAAGTAATCCATATGACTCCAGGGGGTTAATAAAGACCTTCTGAAGTGAAGCGATTAGTTTTTGTAAGAAAAATAACCATATTTAAAACTTTATTAACAATAATATCTAGCTTCCTGCAGACGACCATACATATCGATTTGGGCGTAACCCCTGACCCCTGATGAACGCAGAAGCGCAGAGCAAAACAAAACACTGGTAATGAATCAGAAATCTAAAACGAGAATTTTTAAAGAGATATGTCAGAAGATTTCAATATAAGAGAAGAGGAGCTTGAGTTTAAAAAAAAAATTTAAAAAATAATGATGGATGGAAAGAAGCGCCTGTCTGGAACACAAAGCGGAAATCTAAAAAATAAAAAAAAGTAGGGATGGAGACGTTAAAATGAAGATTTCCTTACAAAATGGGCCCTTACAGAGAAGAATAAACAAAATATTGGAGATAATTGTTGGTCGAGGATGTGCAGAAAGAGCTAATTCAAGAAGTCTGTAGTGGGTCTTCTGTGTGGGTGCAAAACCGCAATTGAAAAACGTAACTTTATTCTTCAGATAAACCTTGAATCATTATTCCCAAATTTGGTTGTGTTGGCTGGGGATATTTCTATATTCTATGGGCTCTATATATTCCAGCCACCAGCGTGAGTTTTTTGAGGCGACAGTTTTTTATTTAGAACATTATTTTAGAACGTATTAATTCATTGGTGACGCTTCATACAGCCACACAGACATCGCGTTTATTTTATTTTTCCTATTTATTCAAAACATTGAATATATAACTTATTAACTATATCATGAATTGTATGATATATTCCAATTGTCAGATATGTGTAAAGTGAATGTGTTGTGTTGTTTAAACACCTTTAATGATCATGTTAGTTGATAATGAGTTTGCACCACAATTCAGAGGATCTGTCGGATTTACATCATGTAAATTCATCCATTTTCCCCTAAATACATAAAAGTAGGCTAAGTGGCCGGTGAACTGGGAGAAGAATAGAGTAAACTTTATTGTTTCATACATAGTCTGTATCTGATATGAATAAAACACTTCAAATTATAATTGAAAGGATGGCTATTATTGCAGCTTCCAAAGGCATCAGTGTATGGAATTTGAATTAAAAAAAAAAAACTAAAAATGTCTATCTCTTTTTTTATTTTTATTTTTCTTTTTCTTTCTTTTTTTTTTTATTTTTTTTTTTTTACAGTATTTCATTTATTGTCTATTTCAGTGGTTCCCAAACCTGTCCTGGAGAACCCCCAGCCCTGCACATTGTGTATGTCTCCCTATTTCTGACACACCCATTTCAGGTCTTCCTGTTTTACTAATGAGCACATGAGTTGAATCAGGTGTGATATATGAGGGAGACATATAAAATGTGCAGGGACAGGACAGGTTTGGGAACCGCAAATGTCTGAAACCTCAAATAAACATTATGTGTTTGAAAACACTGAATAGTTGTAATATATGAAAAGCACTGAGTGCGTCCGTCTATGGCTTTTCGCCAGCCAAAGAGCGAGAGCAGGTTTGAATTATCAGTGACACACTGAACGTTCTAATCACACCGCGTCAAAGGGTTAAAATCAGTCGTGTTTTGGGTGTGGAGGGGGGGATGTTAACTAATAAATTATTTAAATTTCTAATTAAAGATAAAAAAAAAAAAAAATTCATCTGGAAGAAGGGGGCCCAAAATTATGTCTTGCATACCCTTAATGGCACCCCGGTTGGATGGATGTACTTTTTTGGGCTTCAAAATCTCACGCCCCCATTCACTACCATTATAAAGCGTGGAAGAGCCAGAATATTGTGTTCGTCTGAAAGAAGATAGTCATATACACCTATTATGACTTATGGGGTGAGTAAATCATGGGATCATTTTCATTTTTTGGGTGAACTAAACTATCCCTTTAAGCTGCAAAAAGACTGCTATTGAAATCTCAAGTTGACTTGTTCTGCGCGTTCGTCTACTGCAAATTCACAAGCACGCGAGACGCTCATGGTGTTTTCAGCATCTGCCATCTCACTATATGAGGACATGAACACATGAACTTCCTCTCCAGAGCTCACGAGCATTTCATCATTTCATTTGGTAAAACAGTCCTCAGATACACAGAGAATCTCAAAGGGCTTCACTACAACCCGCCAAAATAAAAGTTTGTTTTAACTTGAAGAAATATAACAGAAATGTATTACTACTGTACAGTAGAATGTACTTCACAAAGTAATAATAACAATAATAAGACCGTTAATTAAAACATTTTTAAGGAATAACACACTATATCATTTAATTTTTTATCCATGTTTTAAGTTAAACAGTAAACTGTTTTGCAGCACTTTGCATGCCAAAAAAATGAAAGGAATTGTTAAAATATAATTAAATTCCATTTCAAAAGATTTTTTTTTTTTTTTTTTTTTGCATTCATTATACATTTGTATTAAATTCAAACAGAATTTCTGAAGAAGAAAAAAAACTCACTGGGCACTATTATTGTTAAGATTTTAATTATTAAATATTATTAAATATTTACAGTTTTATAAACATCTTTTTTACTATTATTATTATTATTATTATTATTAAAATTTAATTAAACCATTAAAATGTATCCATAAAACTGAAAACGTTTTTTGGGTGAAGGATCCCTTGAAGGGCCCTTAGCACTATTAGAAGCTAGCTGTGTTCGCAGTTGTGCCGTATAATAGAAGGCAGAGAGAGACATCGATAGATCAACAGAGTTGAGTAGTTCTTTATAGTTCCGCTATTCTGATTCGATCTCATTTGTTGTACATTGTTTGTGTTGGCTGCCACAATGATTGCAAATTACTCTGACATGACATAGTGACCTTTTTCATTGTTTTTTTTTTTGTTTGTTTGTTTTTCCCTACCCCACCCCTCCTCTTCCTCCAGGCCCAGATGATGGGGATGATGACAGAGTACTATCACTACATCTTCACCACTCTGGTAATGTACCGCAGTACTAACAGCAAATTGAATGTCATTTGTTCCTGTACTGCTCCCTCTTTATTTTTTGATGAATGGCTTTTAATTGCAGATGAGCTTTGGATCCAGTCTGCAATATCAATTTCACTTGACAAAACAGCCTTAATGGAGTTTCCGCCACCCCAGTGTAAACATTAGCCCTTCCCTCAAGCTCAAATCAACAAAACGTCTTTGAAAAGCCTCTACAAAGGCAACAAAGTGATTGACAATTGTGTGCTACCTCTGGATTCTGAAGCTCATGAAGTTTAAATTGATGCTCATGACGTTTTTATTAAAAATCACTGTTTTCAAAGATACCCTTCCTGCCTTCTGAAAATGCCAATACCACTTCTCTTGAACACATTTCAGCGCATTTTCTTTACTTATTGAATTTTTGTGTTACCACAACAATCACACTACGATCACGAGACTCTTGCTGATGTGATATCGGGTCTGGATTTGAACCCAGGGTTTTCTGTGTTCATGCCGTGTCTTCCTAAGTTAACTTCTAGGGAAAACAATTGTATTGTTGTTATTTTATCATTCCTGAGATGACCTAGTAAATCAAGAAAAGTCCACAGTGATGTTTGAGCTAATAGTTCAGGACTGTCCTCAGAACAGGCCATCATAATTCCTGTTTCCACACCTCTAAAAGGCCTTTAAGACCTAATTAATCTAGTAAGGCACTGTAGTAAATTGTGTATTTATTCTCAGATTATTGCGATACAAAGTAACAGTACTAAGTAATTTGTTTTCTTGACTGTAACAATGTGTCTTAACCAGATTCAGCAACAAGCAATTCTTCTGTCCACACTGAAAGCAAAAATGCTGCCCAATGCATATATTTTATCTCTGTTTACATGCTCTTATGCCCTCACAACACAATGCATAGCTAACAAAAAGCATACTTTATATTTTCATAACTTCTTTTTCTATGGAACCTGACATATTTGTGTTACAAACTGCTCCGAGACTTGGGTTGAAGATCCAAATGCAGCTTTATTAGGGCAATCCAGAATCACAATCAATAAAACAGGCAATAGGTCAAAACACAGGGCAGAAGATCCAACAAGAAAAACAGGGCAGAGAAACACAGACAAACAGGGAATTCCAGGAAACCAAGCAGAAAGTCAAAACCAAAACACGATAACCAGAGGGCGTACACTCAGAAACGCAGTGTAACATCTACAAGACTTCGCAAAGAATGAGTGAAAACACAGGCATATATATATATATAGGCAGAGATTAACAAGATAATGGGACACAGATGAACTTAATCACAACATAATGAGTCCTGGCAATGATTTATGGGAATTGAAGGGAAACATGATGGGAAAGCAAGGGAGTCAGGAGTGCCCTCTGGTGGAGATCACGTGCACTCCAGCTGGTGGATGTAACAGTTTGTCATATATTATCGAATATTTCTCAAGTTGCTGTGGTTATGGGGCTCTTCCACCTTAGGCATCACCCCATAACCGTGCTCTTTGAACCCCACTGTCGAGGAATAACGAGTAGTTTGCAGACTATGCACTCGACAGGAGGCTCGTTTTTTCCACGATCTCGAGGAAGGCGCCGACGTGGAGGCTGTGCTCATGAGGGCAGGAAGCATTCATCTGATTTGCTTTTGGGATGAACATCTTGCCTCTCCGCTGGCAATTCAGGATTTAATTTGGCAACAGCACGAGTCACAACCTCCACCAGCTCCTCATATGCGGGAGAGTGGGATGGCGAGTCCTCAATCTCTCAAATATCGATGCTTTTGTCATACAACTCCTCAGAGCTGGATACGTGAAGCACCGGCGCCTCACCCAGAGCGTAAGGAACCGCAAAGCGTGTTTCTGAACTCTGAGAAAGACTGGGCCTGTCTCTAACCCCTCTGCTAAATCCATTTGCGATCCCCATGATCTAGATCGCCGCTGTGCCTCAGCAGCAGCGGGACCCGAACCAAGTTCCACAATCAAACTGCATTTAATATACAAGCTCCGATGACCCCGCCATCTGAGACATAATAAAATGAACAATGCTGCTATTCACATAGTGATATTTTTTTTACAATAATCCAATTAGAATTCGGCTACATGCTAAGCATTTGAGCATCAATCATCGCTTACACACTAATGAAGCATTAATACAGTAAAACATTAAGATACAAGCCATAAAACAGACTTCCATTTACATTCAAGCAGAAATCATTTATGTTATAGTTCAAAAAGTGCTGTTTCTTGGGGCAAGCCTTTTTCTGCATGTGCTTTTCCAGCAGCTCCAGCCCCACAGGGTGTTAATGAAATAGTCTATTATGTTCTACCGCATTTCTTTGCCGCCCCCACCTCCCCAACATGTTTGGCAATATGTAGGATGGTACAAGAAACAGAGCGACTGTTCTCAGAATAACACTTCAGACAATAGCATGCGTAGTGTGGGTGTGTGTTGGTATTGTTCTAGAGTGTTAATTAGACTCAGCACATTACGGGAAGTTCTTTCAATGAACATGGTCTTGCTCATTTTGCCATTCATTCTCAGCTTTTCAGAGCCCTATGTTAGATGACTGTGCCTTCTTGCTATTGCTTTGACCTCAGACGAAAAGATCTCGATTAATTTACACTTAATCTTAATGCTATTTTCCACCCCAGCAATTTAATTTTCAGAGTATTTCATCCCACATCATTGCTTTGAGAATGTGTAATTCGGATCCTTTTTTGAAGAATCCACAATGTTAAAAAGCATTGAATGCCCAGACATAGTGATACATTTCAGTGTCAGGTCGGCATTCAGAGCGGTGTGAAGTGTTTACGGTTCAATTCGCTGGATGTGAGCAATGAAGACAGGATTACAGAGGAAATAACTGTTTCAATCAGCTATTGTGCGAATGACTCCTGGCTCACTGTCTATGATATCATACACGCTGGCAAAGAGGTGTACGTCCCACTATGCTTCATCTGGCTGTACCCAGGCGGCCTGGAAAGCATGGTATTATCCTTAATCTCTTTTATTTTTGCTCTGTCTATCTTCTTTTTACCCCCCTCTCTATCTCCTGCTTTTATTAAGGGACAAAGAGACAAGAAGCCTCTCACCCAGCAACAATGAAGCTCGATTCAGGACGGTTAAATGAGATCTTTTCTCTCTCTTGCTCTTCCTCTAGGATCTCATGGCCATAAACCTGGAGCCGTACCGCTTCTGTGGCGTCAATATGACCGGCTTCCGCATCCTAAACGTGGACAATCCTCAGGTTGCCTCTATTGTGGAGAAATGGTCCCTTGAGAGGCAGATTCCCCCAAAACCAGACTCCGGTCTCCTGGAAGGGATCATGACGGTATGCTTCCATTTTCTCCCTGAATGTCACCGCCAGCTAACCACAAAATAAATGCCAAATTAAACAATGACACAAAAGCTTTGAATAGGTTCCACTTTCACTGTATCCAGTCGAATCCATAGCCATAGTTGTTCAGTTAATCCAAAGTCTTAAAAAATAACCTTTATAAGAGCTATTTCTTCCTTAACATATTCCAAGACTGTAAACTGTTTCAGATGGATTAGGTGTCTGTAATAATAATAATTACCATGGTTGAAAGCAATGTGGATACAATATTTACTTTTTGGCTAGGTAATAGAGTCCTTTAGATTGCAGCAGTTCAGATTTAATAATCCCAGATGTATGCCTTATATGCTGCCATTGTTGAAACCATTATATCATAAAGACTGGTTTCAACTGTATGGCTTTTGTGATTATCTATTAATCTATTTCACAGTAGTTCAAACACTCCTACGCCGTGCTGTAGAATTTCTGATTATTTTGATGTAGAGTACTGTTATTATAGAAAAAGAAATGCTTTCAGTGCCACCATTTCATTGCTAAATGGATTTGTGTTTCAAATATACATATATACTGACTATCAAGATTGCTTTATTTCTTTTGTGCAAGGTTAAAAAACCCTGTAATATGCACCTTAGGTGGTACTACTGCATCTGTAAGACAGCTAACAAGACTGATGCGAGGCATATATTTCCTACCCACATCCATCTGTGTGTCAAATGTTTGAATACAGTCCATTGAAACAACTAAATTTGTCCACAGTTTAGCCAGTCCAGCTATTGACTGAAAATACTTCTCCATGTGGTCTAATGTTCCCAACACTCTCTTGATACCAACAGCTGTCATATCACAATAACTTTTTGCCTAGTTACAAGAAGCCAATGGCGAGGTCGATATAAAGGACATCTGAATGAATGCCCATCCTTCCTGCAGACAAGCTCAGAGCAGCTCACATTGCCTGAGCAATGTACACACTTCAAGCCCTCATCCCTCCAGGAGATTGTTACAGTAGGATGTGTTAGAGGCCGGGCAAGTGGATGGTGTTCCATTTATTTACTTGCTTGTTATTCATTGTCCAAAGTCTTTGCAGGAAGAATGAGTCCAATGTATGCTGGAGCTGTTGCTTTATGGCTAATGACAGTAGCTGAGCTGAAAATATAATATTGTTGAATATATTTTGGTTCTTGCTTGGGTCATGAGAGTCATAGACAAACATTATTGTGTTTTTCTTTTGCATTTGATTTCCAGAAGGTATATGTCCATTCCTGCTCCTAAAGGGGGAAATGTCCTTCAGAGTTTAGCTCCAACTTGCCCCGACACACCTGCCTGGAAGTTTCTAGTATGCCTTGATTGCCTAGTTCAGGCATGTTTTAATTGGGGTTGGAGCCAAACTCTGCAGGACAGTGACCTTCCAGGAGCAGAACTGGACACCCCGATACATCCAGAGTAGGGATAGCTAACCTCAGTCCTTCAACTCCAACCCTGATACAAACTCAACTGTCTGTAGCTTTATAGTAATTCTGAAGATCTTGACTAGCTTGTTCAGGTGTGTTTGATTAGGGTTGGAACTAAACTCTGCAGGACAGTGGCCCTCCAGGACTGAAGTTGCCCATCCCTGATGTAGAGGGAATATTTTAAGAGTATGAAAAGAAACAGCCGGAAGAGGGTTGGAGTGCAGACACATTTTTGCTTCAAGCCACAGTAGATGTTAAAGTTCTTTGATGAGCTGAGCTTTGGGGATCAAAAGCCTTGGTCCGATTGGTGAGGTACAAACTTTTATGCTGCTCCCAGCATTTCTCCTGGAGTTGGTCAAGATATATCTTATCCATCTTTCAAAGTGGGAAATAAAACTTTTTAGACAGCCATGTAGGGGAATACATTGTAAACTGTTTTGGACCAATTGAACCCAAAGAACGGATGTTCGATTCTGGTCTGGAGGGCAGCTGTCCTGCATAATTTAGCTCCATCCCTAATCAAACACACCTGCCTGTAATATTCAAGTAATCCTGAAGACTTTGGTTTGATTTTTCAGTTTTGGTTGTATTAAGACAGAGCTAAACAGTAAGACTGCAATTGCCTATCCCTGTCCTAAAGTATGGTTCTGAGTAGAGGTCTTCCCATTTCTCCATCTGCTTGACTTTGTTAGGAATCAAGGTAGAGGATGTATATGGCCTTTTCATTCTGTTTAGAGAGGTGAAATGCTTGAGCATACAGCAGACTAGAAATGAGTGTTATGGAAATAGAAGAACAGATTTAAGGAAGCTGTGTTTGACAATCCTTATGCTTACCCATAGACTGCTGTAGATTGAGTGCGCCTCAGTGAGAACTTGTGGTTGGATTTAGCTCAGAAGCATGACTTGTTCATGCAAGTGGAAAGAGATTGACTCCAGTCACAGTGGTTACAGATGCTAAAATGGCCAGAGGAATATAAGCTCCTGTTGTTGTCTTGTGCTGTACTTCCTTGATGGACTCTGCAGATAGATTCCCTTATCTTTGTCCATCAAAGTCAGGGCTTCAGACTAACATGATAGCACTGATTTGGTAGCACCGGTGGAGGGGACAGAAACTAATAATGATCACTATATTGCTGTTGTATTTCACAAATTAGTGTAGCTATTAATGTTATATTAAATTATGTGTTTCATGGAATTGGACTGCTTTGTTTAAAATTCACAACTGGTCTTCCATAGTTTCATACATTTGGAGATCATGGTAATCACAGGTAAAACTATGCACGGCTCCTCACAATCACAGTAAAAAAGAACTGTTTTCTAGAAAACTATGGTATTTGAACAACATAAGCATAACAACATCATTAGTATAAATAAATGTAAAAAACTGTCACAGATCGAGTAGCGCTGTTTTGTTACACTTTTGGAGTGTTTACCCTTTGATGAAACACAAACAAAACTTAGTCACGCTAACATGAAGAAAGTTCGCAAAATGCAACCATTTAGAACCTTGATGCTACATTGTGACTCCCGTGTGTAATCAAACACAGCAAAAACAAGTGAGTCTTAAAATGTTCTTTACACAATATTAGCAATAAGTTGAATTCTAATTTTGCAGCACAAAGTTAGAAACAATGAGTTGTCAAACACTTACTGTTCTTCTTTAAATATTAGACCAGTTCTAGCTATCAGTTAAAGACAGTGGTGGAAAGAGTACTAAAAAATTGTACCTAAGTGAAAGTATTGCTACTTATAGAAATAATTTACTTGAGTACTGAAGTAGAAGTACTGAAAAATAATATGACTCAAGTTACTATGTTACAAAGTAGTAGTATTATTTTTTCTATTTTTACCCAAAATGAGGCGATGTCATTTCTGTTTCATTAATACTCGAAGCCAGAGCACACCCTTGTGCAGAAAGTCCACAATTGAGATTCATACAAGTATTAAACTTATGACGTTCCAGGAAATCCCTTATAGGGACATCAGATGTCTCTACAGCTGAATAACATGCAGATAGAGACTTTTTGACTGATGAAACATGAAGACAATAAACATGATTGAGATGATATATCTGTGTTTATCTGTGTTCTTCAAGCCATCTCGAGTATTTTTGTAAGAATGATGTTTATCTATCATGTAACACTAATCGACATAGCCTGCAGAATTTTCTAAAATAATGTATTTTCTGTCTCACTATGTGTTAAGACGCAACATGGACATAGAAGTTATTTCAAACACAACTGATATGTATATACAGTGATTTTGGAGCAAAACATGATATTAATCTCATAAATTGTCATGTTTGACGCTATGCTAAGCAAACATACTAGCTATCCCTGTTGCTAAGAGCAATTGTTTTATTACTAATTTTGAAAAGTAAGTCCACGTAAGATCATTTGAATGTTTTTAAGAAGGCCAAAAACAAAGAAGGGTAAGTGAGAGGTCCGATCAAAGAAATGTGGGATTAAAACAGTGTGAATAGAAAAGTGCCAGTACAAAAAATAAAGTGGGTACGGGTTATGATAAATAAACTGCTCTTTTTTCGTTCTACCAAAAATGTGCTGGTAGCCCACTGTTGCTATAGTAACAAACTACACTTTACGTGCATCTGATTGAAAGATAAATCAAGAAAACTTATTTCACTGTTGTTGCTAATGTTGAGGTTATTTCAGCTTCGTACACAGTTTGCTTCATACATTTAGTTTAACTGTATTGTTAAAGAGGACAAGCTTTACCATTCAACTGAACTGTGTGCTTGCATTTTAAAGACTTACATTGTTCTTGCTCTGTCCATGCAATAACGGCGTCCTTGTATAAGCCGAGTTTTCTATTTGCTTAAACTGCTCAGTGTTCCGGTAATATCAATGGTATGACCCATTTCAGGAGCTGCCAACATTACAATTTAAAATCAGAATATGACCATTGCTCACATTCACTGAAATATTGAAACGTTAGCGATACTGATTCAAAACGCAAGAGCCAGTGATTGAATGTGAAAGCGCGGTTTGAACTGAACTGAACTGGAAGTTCTGAATGGTTTTTCACCTGAGTCAGACCTGTCTGTTATTGGCTAAAGTGCAGGGTTTTACAGTTTGAAAAGTGAAAACTATCAAAACAATAAGTATAAACCAGTTGGGCAGACGACAACAACATAAAATGTTGTCTGCTTTTTGAACCACGTCCCCCACGTCCAAAAACAACAACATTTTACTCATACACAGTGTCTCCTAGCATCAGACATGAATCAAAGGTCTTCTTACATTTTGATTCAAGTGTGCTAATGGTCCTGAGCAGTGGCCCAGTTTACTGTTTGACAGGGTTGTCAACTGGTCAGGTCTTGCACTCCTCCTGCTTGTCAGATCCTTTCAGCTGACATATCGCCCCCCTGTTTATTCCAGACAGATGCTGCTCTGACGTACGACGCGGTCCACATCGTGTCGGTCTCGTACCAGCATGCACCGCAGATGACTGTCAACTCATTGCAGTGTCATCGTCACAAACCCTGGAGGTTCGGAGGACGCTTCATGAGTTTCATTAAAGAGGTAATGACAATCGCTCATGGCACTGCTGTCACAAACACTTCTGCTCTCCAGAGACAAGATAAGATATATAAGATATTGTTTAAATAACACAGTATTACTTTCTCTGCTGAACACTTGTCATTGATGCCCATTTTATGTGGCTATCATTTTATTTTTGATTTTAAACTGCATTTATTGTATATGATGGCCCTAAAAAGCGATGGCCACCATATACAAGCACACTTTTAATCAATGATTAATCCAATGAGCCCAGTGAAGCCACGGTTTACAGTGATTTTAGAAGGGCTGTCGTTAGGCTCGACATGGAGCGGAGTGGCTAAACCCCCTTAGCTGTTCTAAAAACACTCTAAACCATGGATCATTGATTTTATAAAACATTTAATACACATTCCTGGTAAGGTTTAATAAAATAAACACACAGCAACTACAACTGAATAATTTATTATTATTATTATTATATTGATAAATAATAATTCTTCCAACAAGCAAAGTAGTTCTTTAGCAATGTTTGTCAAGGAACACACAGACGCAGTGTGTGTTTATAGAGTATTTTACAACGGCTTTAAACACGGCTCAGCCAAACATCAAGGACAAAACTATATGTTTTATAATACAATTTTTTCAATTAAATATTTAAATGAAAATAATCTTGAGTGCTTAACTCTTTCCCAGCCATTGATGGAATTTTCTGGCAATCCATTATTTAACTGTTATACAATAGGGGGCGCTGTTACGCATCTTCTGAAAAATTACAGAATCTCCAGCAATAGAAGCATTGCTTAGGCACATGCAAACTAACACGATCAACATTCAGCAGCATATAAATCAAAACTGGCTAACGTTACCGAATGAAATGTCGACTCGCAAAGAGGAAGCGACTGTGAAGCTTTGGAGCTGTTGATGGACTTGATCTACAAACCCGATTCCAAAAAAGTTGGGACACTGTACAAATTGTGAATAAAAACAGAATGCAATGATGTGGAAGTTTCAAATTTCAATATTTTATTCAGAATACAACATAGATGACATATCAAACGTTTAAACTGAGAAAATGTACCATTTTAAGGGAAAAATAAGTTGATGGCATCAACACATCTCAAAAAAGTTGGGACAAGGCCATGTTTACCACTGTGTGGCATCCCCTCTTCTTTTTATAGCAGTCTGCAAATGTCTGGGGACTGAGGAGACAAGTTGCTCAAGTTTAGGAATAGGAATGTTGCCCCATTCTTGTCTAATACAGGCTTCTAGTTGCTCAACTGTCTTAGGTCTTCTTTGTCGCATCTTCCTCTTTATGATGCTCCAAATGTTTTCTATGGGTGAAAGATCTGGACTGCAGGCTGGCCATTTCAGTACCTGGAACCTTCTTCTACTCAGCCATGATGATGTAATTGATGCAGTATGTGGTCTGGCATTGTCATGTTGGAAAATGCAAGGTCTTCCCTGAAAGAGACGACACCTGGATGGGAGCATATGTTGTTCTAGAACTTGGATATACCTTTCAGCATTGATGGTGCCTTTCCAGATGTGTAAGCTGCCCATGCCACACGCACTCATGCAACCCCATACCATCAGAGATGCAGGCTTCTGAACTGAGCGCTGATAACAACTTGGGTTGTCCTTGTCCTCTTTAGTCCGGATGACATGGCGTCCCAGTTTTCCAAAAAGAACTTCAAATTTTGATTCGTCTGACCACAGAACAGTTTTCCACTGTGCCACAGTCCATTTTAAATGAGCCTTGGCCCAGAGAAAACGCCTGTGCTTCTGGATCATGTTTAGATATGGCTTCTTTTTTGACCTATAGAGTTTTAACCGGCAACGGGGAATGGCACAGTGGATTGTGTTCACCGACAATGTTTTCTGGAAGTATTCCTGAGCCCATGTTGTGATTTCCATTACAGTAGCATTCCTGTATGTGATGCAGTGCCGTCTAAGGGCCCGAAGATCACGGGTATCCAGTATGGTTTTCCGGCCTTGACCCTTACGCACAGAGATTGTTCCAGATTCTCTGAATCTTTGGATGATATTATGAACTGTAGATGATGATAACTTCAAACTCTTTGCAATTTTTCTCTGAGAAACTCCTTTCTGATATTGCTTCACTATTTTTCGCCGCAGCATTGGGGGAATTGGTGATCCTCTGCCCATCTTCTGAGAGACACTGCCACCCTGAGAGGCTCTTTTTATACCCAATCATGTTGCCAATTGACCTAAAAAATTGCAAATTGGTCCTCCAGCTGTTCCTTATATGTCCATTTAACTTTTCCGGCCTCTTATTGCTACCTGTCCCAACTTTTTTTGGAATGTGTAGCTCTCATGAAATCCAAAATGAGCCAATATTTGGCATGACATTTCAAAATGTCTCACTTTCAACATTTGATATGTTATCTATATTCTATTGTGAATAAAATATAAGTTTATGAGATTTGTAAATTATTGCATTTTTTATTCACAATTTGTACAATGTCCCAACTTTTTGGAATCGGGTTTGTACATGATCTATGTTTCTGATCCGGATGGCAAGAGCACACCTTTACAAAAGCACAATTTTTTATTATATAAGTCGTTTGTCACCTCCCTGAAATACGACCCATAGGAGTGTTTACTAAAGTTGCGCTCCTATCGACAACAGGACACTTTAATTTTAATGCATTGTTCCCTTTTATCTGCATCATATTTTGGGTTTGCGTAGCTCAATTGGCAGAGCATTGCAATTTACAACAATATGCAATCATGTGATCATGGGTTCGATCCCAGGGAACACATGTGCTCATTAAGTGTGTATGCACTATAAATCACTAAGGGTAGGTTTAGGGGTGGGGTGGGTGTAGTTGTTAATAATAAAAAAGAGTTTTGCTAAATGAAATAGGACAAATGGTGTAAAAAGTCCACACATTGCATTTAAATGAACAAGCATTTTGATTGGTAACGACAGTCATTTCATGATGACAGACGCAACACAACACTGTCATTATTTTTACGCCAACTAGAGGGTGCATGACTTTAAAACGTAGGTCATAATAAGGTGCTTAAAAAACGGCCTATTGGGTCGTTTTTTGGAGGAGGGCAGTCTCTCAAAATGTAGATTTTTTTCTTTTTTATGAAACACCCACATTTAAGTGTTGTAATAAGTATACAGTAATTAAGTACTTACAAATTATTAACAAACTATTAGTTTGTAGTTAATTCATTGTTAATATATTGTAGTCTATATTGTTAAGGGGGTTTCACACCAGACACAAAGCTCAGCACCGCGTCGCGTCTCGGACAACTCACATGTATCACACACCGGACACGCACATTATATATGCGTGAGCTCAATTTTGAATCGACTCCTGATAGACGAGATGCATGATGGGTGAGTTTTAAGTTGACAGGCAAACGTTATATAGGCTATGCCTACGCTTTAATATTTCGCACTGAGGTTAGTGTATGGAAAAATGGCACAACAGAGCAAAATGAAAGAAAAAGCTACATTTATTGTACATTTTTTCCAATATTTTTAGACTTTATTCAAGCTGTTAAACTAAGAATGTAAAACTAATGTATCTTGCAGCACAGGGTGAAGTCAGTATGTACATTAACGATGATTTGAGAGAAATATAATATAAATGCAATGTAAAACAATGTAAGTGGTGCTCTGTGGCGTAGCAGGATTTTGAGTCGTAGCTAGACGCCGCAGACAGGCGCTGAATGGCGCTGAATGACTTTTTTTAAGGAACACTTGATACTAATGCAGTTAATGTCTAATAAAGGTTGGTTTAAAGCACATAATGATGACATTTTCGCCCCCCATTTTCCCATTTTGACATTTTCCCATTTTCCATGACCTAATCTAATTATTTACAGTTAATAAATTGTTAACAAAGCATAAAAACATTATCTAACTCTTGACTATGAGCTAATTAAACAATAATAATTTGGTTAATTACAGTGAAAATTAATGAAGAACTCACTATTTGTATATAGCCTATCAATATATGAACAATGTAGAGACTACAATATATGAACTATGAATTAACTATAGTTTGTAAATGATTTGTAAGGTCTTTGTTACTGTATACTTATTATAAAGTGTTACTGAAAAGTGCACCTGTGCCATCTTTCCATAAAAATAAATAAATAAATAAATGATCCTCATTTTGATGTATCTTTAATCAGAGACATTCCTATACATCTAAATGTGTCCAAATACCTTTACTAATTAGTCATTAGTAAACACTCTTACTACTGATAAATACTGCATCATTATTCAGAGGCGATCTTTTTCTTTAACAGTGGATCTTACCTGATAAACAATCACCATTCACCATCCATTTTAATTGCCTCATTGAAGTGCAGTAGATAAGTGGATTTCAGCGAGTTGGTTCTGTTCTGGCCCTGCACTACTAAACTCACAGTGTCCCACTTTCTCATCACCGTGTGTTTCGCACGCGAATGTGCTCATCATAATCAGCTCTTATTTCAGCTCACAAGAGAGACTTTGATTGGGACTCATAATAGGCAGATTAGAGTTGTTGAACACAGCTCTGCGGAGCGCCGTGTATGAGAGAAGAGCAAAATGAGGGCTGTGGAGTTGGCGTGGAGAGCTTCGTCTCTCTTTGGCATAGAGGAGAATACACGTTCCAGTGAAATGTCCTCGCTCCTGAACGAGAACGGAGGTGTTTCATTTGGAAGAGGTTATAGAGAGGGCTGCGGATCAGTGTGTGTCGTCTGGGGGCGGAGCTCTAGGCTTTAGGGACGAGGGAGGAATGGAGAGGAGGAGTTGCAATGCAATTTTTTTCAGAGTCTCTAGAGATTGTTGCAAGTGAGATGGTCGTTAATTAGGACGAGGTCTTGGGGGAAGATGTGTCTGAGGCGCTGGGATGTAAAATGTAATTAAAAAGGAAATAGAAGCTGTGTGTGTGTGTGTGTGTGTGTGTGTGTGTGTGTGTGTGTGTGTGCACTCACAAGTATGTGTACCATACTTGGACAAAAACTGGCTTCTTTTCAATACATTCAATTCATGAGTGTGAATTTGAATGGATTTGGACACACACCGCAGGATGTTGAAATGGAATATGAATTAAAATGGCAGGAGGAGGAATTTACTGAATTGCAATTCAGCAGTCACACAACAGACGATTTTCATTAGTCTAGCAAAACATAAATTAGGCTACATCATTCATTTTGATTAATTTTTCCTATTTCCTCCCTAATATGTAGAATATATTTTCATCAGCTGGTTTCTCTAAAGCGGCTTCAGTGCTGTCAAAACATGTAACACGCCACAATATCACAAAATATCAATCCCGTTCGGTAACACATGGTTTCTTAAATGTATAATGCATTATAAAGGTATGAATAATGTACATTATAATGCATGATATCTTTTCATAAATAATTTTAACCAGAGTTAAAATGCACTATAATATTTGCAGATTCCTTGTTCCATCTGAAATTGCTTGTTTTAATGCATTATACTTTCTAAAGGTGTAACAATGAATAGATAAGTGTTATAATGTATTATAACTGTGGTTACAATTATTCATAAGATCATTCAATGCATCATAAGGTGCATTATTAATGCATTTAAATTCCTTTATAATGCATTATATATAAAGGCTTTAAAGAATTAGTTCACTTCAGAAATACAGTTTCCTGATAATTTACTAACCCACAATGTCATCCAAGATGTTCATGTTTTTCTTTCTTCAGTCGAAAAGAAATGAAGGTTTTTGAGGAAAACATTCAGGATTTTTCTCCATATAGTGGACTTCACTGGGGTTCAACGAGTTGAAGGTTTTAATGAATTTACAGATATGTTATACATAGGTTACATTGAGAAACTAAAAATTCTATTTGTAATTGTTAATACAAATCTGCATCCTTTTGTTGATTTCAATTAAATTCAAATGGACTATATGCACGGGTTACTTCCTGGTTGTCGTTAAGCCAGCTCGAGCACTTCCGGTGAACTGTTAGCTGTTCATTCTGTAGTCGTTGTACATCGACACAAAACCATCTATGGTTGACTTTTTAATGTTGTATTTATATTTTAATGCAGTTATCACATTTACCTAATTTGCCAATAAACCAGTTTTATTGATTGCAATAAAGACGAAGCTATTGGGACTGTTTAAAAACGCCGTGTCTGTAATTAGACACGCACACACATTTTTTCCCCAGCACTTCAAATGTTATTTTTAATGTGATGACCACAAACATTATTTGTTCATCCTTCTGAGATTGTCCCCATTGTAAAACTGAACGTTTAAAAATGTAGGAAATTCAACATTTGATAGAAAACACTTATTTAAAAATAAAAAAGACAGTAATTAGCACTTTAACCAGCAGGTGGCGGCAAAGTAGCATTTATTTGCGCACATGTCAGCCATTTCCTCTAAACGTTTTTCACTTCGTTTTTGACTAAATATTAAACATTATAAAATAACTAGGTTTAAAATACATTTTGTCAATGTGAAGTATGAAATGCTCACAAAATCTTATGAAAAACAATAACTTTTATTGTGAATTACACAGAAAGCGAGCACCGTGCTCTCCCTTTGTAATCACAGCAGCTGTCAGTCAATGCAGCGCAAGATAAATGATTTCAGCACACTTGTGAAAACACACATTTTATTCAATTAATCTAACTAAAGTGCACAATAAATATTTAATTTTTGAAGCTTTTTTTCCACATAAAATTGTGAAAACTAATGGTCGAATTTAATTTAGCCGAGGAGGAACATTGAGGTACGTCTTTATTTATTATTATTTTTTTTTATGCTGTCTTACGTTTGAATAACTAAATTAATGCTATGCCACACTATTTAAGTGACTATATTCTGATTATAAACTAAGTATTACACTACTGATGCTCAACACACCAGCAAATGACATCTCACCGGAAGTTTTCGAGCTGGCTTATATTAATGCGGAAGTTCTAAAGAACATTCCGTGCATATAGTCCATTGGGCAATTGAAATGGCAAATAAATTGTGAATGGTGCAGAACCCTGGTGTGTTTTAATTGTTGAAAATCTCTGTCTGTTGCTTTGAAGTCTCATTGGGACGGTCTGACGGGACGGCTGTGCTTCAACAGAACTACAGGTCTGCGCACCGACTTTGATCTTGACATTGTGAGTCTCAAGGAGGATGGCCTTCAAAAGGTAAACCACCGTAAACCATGTCATAACGCTTCTCAAGGGCGCAACTTTCAAATTTAAATCATAACGAGTATTGTCAGTCGCTGCATAGGAGAAAACACCTTCTGTGTCTCACAGCAAACAAACTAAATATTACAAAATGTTTAAACAATTACAGAAATGTTATTCATTCTAAGGTTTTAAAGTCGTCTTCCATTGTGTAATCCTCCGAAACAAACAGAATTGTTATTTCATATTAAGTAGATGAGAAACTAGAAACTATGTCTTGATATGACAATTGAATACAACAGAATAAAAACATTAATGCCACGATTTTTATATTAATACATGGGAATTCATACACATTCTCACTTGAATATGAAAATAATTGTTATGTGTATGAAAACGTAAGTAAATGTATGTGTGGTAGAAGCACACTTTGCATAAAAATACACACATATTCTCATGAGATCACGTTGAATAATAATGCTTTTGCTATGTCTTTATGCTTTTTTGCACAGCTGGAGGGATAAAATGATCAAAAGTTGTTTTCTTCTGCTAATGCTAGCCTGTTAAACAATGTGTAATAAGTCACTTTTGATTTGCATAGACGATTAAGCCAGAACCTTTCATGCAGCCAAAGAACAAAGATGCGTCATTGCAAAGGATTGTTACTCCCCTCAAATAACCTTCTGATCTCTCAGTCTAGTGCACTGAAACCTCTTGTACCTTGTCTCATTTGGTCACCATTGCTGTGCAAATAAAGAGCAATTTGTGTCTTACGTTTAATTTACCTCCTAACAAGGAAGCAAATGAGGTGTTTAAACATAAGCATAAGTTAGAGGATCATAAAGCAAATTGGATTAGTGTACAAAGTACTGTTAATTACAACCCTCCGTTAATGACCAGCTGAAGTTACACATAGCATGCTTTTGTGCAGTAATGAGTAAATATAGCTGCACTCACTTCTGTGAAAAGAGGTGCAAGATAAACACTAATATTTTGTTTTTATTAGTCAATGAATTTTCATTTACAAGTTTGACTCTCACACTGTGGACACAAATTTCAGCAATGTGTGTTTGTGTAAACACTGTTAGAGAAGGCAAAAAACAAACTAAACTGCACCAAACACCTCCACAAAATCTGTATCTTTATGTAACAATCCCCGCTCTAATTCAGTAGCACATGCAAAAAAAATTATAAAACCCTTAATTCTTTGGGGAAACATGCAATTTCCAGTAACAAGCACACATTTAACTCTTAGAGCTGTTGTAGGAGTAGATGCTCAGAAAAAAAAAAAAAGTACATCAACTTGCATTTTAGATTGGAATAAGCAGGTTAAAAAATGTATTCATTTTGAGAAGGCCAAGAAAGTCTCCAGTTGGCAATGTGAATAAATAATTGTGCCTTCCCCTGATAATCACTTTTAATGAATTGAGTTAATTGCAGTCAATTTGCAATAATGAAACATCACCCCATAAAGTGGTTTAGCATATCATGTGAAATGTGCATCCCTCTGAATTTGTACAATCAGTCACATGCATATGTTCGGATTTGCATCAGGTGTCACCGGGTGTTTATTGCACCTGCGTAGCTCTGAGATTTGCCGCTCTTGGGCTTCATGAATATGCTGGTGCAGGAGGGGGCAGTGCCGCACGCCCCCAGAAACAGATAGATACGGACAGATATGAGGCTGTTTGCATGAATGATTTGTTGAGGAGTGACTGAACAATGCGCAGGACGTCCTTTTTCTCGCTGCAGGGGGTTGTTTGTGCAAAACTAGCTTTTTATTTGTTCAGATTTTATGATATTAGTGGGATTATTCACTAATTCACATTTCAACTCCCTCTACTGCCTGCCTCTTACTGTATTTATGTTTGTGTTTGTGTTTGTGTGTACCTCAATTAATAGTAAGCTTTTCTTATATCCCTCGAGGCAGATAGAGCACTCTGGCTGAAATAGATTTATTGATTGCAGTGGGACCAATCCAGTTGATTATCAGAGTTCAACAAATAGCCAATATTGAGTAATATCTCTTGTCATGATTGTAGTTTTATGATCTGTATGATTAAGGTATGACTGCTTAAAAAAAATAAAAGGAAGGGACAGTTAATTCTTTTAAATACAACAACACTGCATTGCAACAAGTATTGGGTGTAATGCAGTACTAAGTAATCTAATTACTGTAATTTAATTACTTTTCCCTTGAAAAAATAAAGTAAGGGATTACTCTTAATTTTTCTGTAATTTAATTACAGTTACTTCTGATGAAATTGCATTAAATATGCAACAATTCTATACAGTAAAATAAAAAAAAAGTATTTAACATCAAATTTTAATGTTGAAATGTATGTTTTTAAAGTAAAATTCTCCCTTTACACACTGGTCAGTTCAAGAAAAATGTATGCAATTGTTTATTTGAAAAGAATCAAAAGAGCAGTTTCATGTCTATCTTTATATTGTTCAACTGGTCAAGGTTGATATGGGATTTAGAAAGCAATAAGTAAAACAATACTTTTTAGAGACAGTACAGTAATCTAATTACACTGTTGAAGATGTAATTAGTAGCTAGCAGTGTTGTCAAAAGCACCGACTTCGATACCAAGTTGGGACTGAAATTTTCAAAATGTGACGCTTTGAGCACCGTTGAGCGGATCCGTAAACACCTCTGATTGGCCATCGTGTCCACGCACTTATCAGATACGTCTGTGATTGACTACAATGATCAACGCTTCAAAAACATGTTGTAAATAGTCATCAATGACTACATTTACATGCACCCAAATAATCCATTTGTAATCGGATTGAAGGCTCAATCTGATTAAAAAATGTTCATGTAAACACCTTAATCGATCCGATTGAGCTCGATCCGAATGAAATTTCGATCCGATTGTAAGGAGTGGTTTATTCCGTTTCTAATCCGATCGAACAGCAAAAAATTACCATGTAAACGCTTGAATCTGACTACTTTCTCAATCGTATTCAGAAGTCTCTGGGGCACATGCGCAGTGCAATGTTGACATACATGATGCAGTGTACATCTTTAGTTATTTTTTTGTTGTTGTTGTTGTTGTTGTTTTAATGCTTTATTTGAACATTTATTTTACACTATGAAACAACAAACTCAAAATATAACAACAACAATTAAGAATAACACCACACGTCTTTAGTTGTAAAGATGTATGCCAACCGGCAGTGGCGTAGCTGTATCCCTTCATCATAATATTGGAAATCTTTCCGTTTTAAAACAAGAAGGGGTGCCAGTGGATATCACACAAGAAGCAATGTGCAAACTTTGTGCAAGAGTTATGCCGGTGAAAAAGTCTCAACCTCCGTCAGTATTCACTACAGAAATTGAAAGTAAAAAGTGACGGAGCTGTCTGACGCTGCATTAACGGAGCATATTCTCTCAGAGACGAATTTCAACATAATATGCTGATAACAGTATATAACTGTCTTAATTTATTCCATTATTTCTCTTGTGGCCGTACATATAGTGAAACAATAGAGAATAATAGTATTTCGTGTTAAACAGGTTGTTTTTTTTTTAAAGTCGTGCTTGAAGTAAAGCACGACTTAATTTTCAGTGATGACTGCGTTGTTAGGAATATTATAGCCTACACTCTTAATAATTGTATAGGCCTATAATTCATTGTATAATAGACCTAAAAAAATTTTTTTAAAACGTTTTCAAAGATAGCTAATAGCCTAATCTTTTATTATCCTCACAGCACATAGTATAATATTAATGTAATAATAAAAGAAGCCAAACCTAATAGCTATAATAATAGACTAGAAGACAGGCCTACATTAATTGGAAATACCAAATCCTCTTAATATTGCCAAGATTTGATGCTTTTCACAATATCTCTGGCCATCGTCGATTCATGATCATCGTCTGTCGACGCAACCCGGGTTACCGCAAGTGTGATTGATATGACGTCACAAACGCAGAGCGTGTTCGCAAAAGTTTTAATTGGAATGTATATAAACCGATATTTGAATCGGATTACAATGTTTAGAGTACATGTAAACTGATCTGCAATCAGATTCAATTCATTCGGATTGACGTAAATTGGTGCATGTAAACGTAGCCAATGACACTCTTCACTGAGCGCTTACACAGATACAGGCGGGAGCGTTTGAAAGCAGGCATCTATTACTGGACCGGTACGCTGACAGACGCCTGCTTTCAAACGCTCCCGCTTTCAAATTCAAACGCTCCCGTGCGTTGATCATTGAAGCCAATCACAGACATATCTGTTGAGTGTGTGAACACAATGGCCAATCAGAGGTGTTTATGGATCCGCTCAACAGTGCGCAAAGCGCCACATTTTTAAAATGTCAGTACTTTTGACAACATTAGTAGCTAGTAATTAATTACTTTTACCCAACACTGATTGTAACCCACTTGCACACCTTTTGTGTCGATTTTAGAGGAATATACAGTATTATAATGATACAGATTTTTAAAGTCCAGAAGCATACTTTTCGCAAGTATGCAAACATAGCCACAAGCACTTGTGTGTGGGCATACTTGCATTCGGTTATTAGTTATTAGCTTTGTTTTGTTGCACACAATTCATAACCGAACACCAGTATGTGTGCTTACCTATTCACTGTAAATATGGAATTTTGCTTAACAAGTAAATTAAGGATGTTTAAACTTTTTTTTTTTTTTTTTACTGGAAAACAAGACTAAAATAATGATTAAGACTGAGAAATGTTTAATGTTCCTCAGATTCACAGACTTTCTAGTTTTCTGAGAATTGAACCAACCAATGGCTTGTTTATAGTTGATGCTGCACTGTGATAGGAGTATTTGAACACTGGAAAAAAGTAACACCTTTAATAACACTACAGCGTTATCATCCGTAAGTTCGCCTTTTTCTTTTGTTCAACATTTTCCTTTGCAAAATTGAATTGAGAAGCAATCTCCTTTGGTGGAATTGCCCTTCCTCTATGTTAATGTATTCAGAGTGTATGCAAGGGCCTAGCTACTCATGAGCCTGAGCACAGACCTATTGGCATAAAAACAGAAGAGCCAATCAGCTAATGCTTCTGGATGAGCTCAGCACAGGGCTGCTAATGCAGTCAGATGGGCTGTTGCGATGCGGATGGGTCACACAGGTAAGTGAAACACGCGCTGACTACATAAATTTCATCTTTTCTAGGTGGGGAAGTGGAGTGCTTCTGGGGGGCTCAACATCACCGAGGTCCCCAGACAGAACGGCATGAACATCACAGACTCGCTTTCCAACCGCTCGCTGGTCATCACCACCATCCTGGTAAGGTCTTCGAGATGCAATGTGTGAAAGAGAGTACTCTTTCTGTCTCCTGATTTTTTTTTTTTCTTTTTTCGTCTTTTTCCAAATTTCACTTTCTTTTCTAGTGTTCTTTACCTCGTTTCAGGTCAGCATATGGGCTGCTTTTCAAGTAATGAAACGTACATGCTCCAGATTCTCATTTCCTCTCGCAGAAATGCCAAATAGCTCTGTCCCTTTCAGTGTCTCAGTCCTTGAAATAAATTGACCTGGCTGAATCAACAACACAAGATGTCTTCCCCTGTTTGAAACAAAGTTTCTCCCCTGACTGTTTTACTAAGCAGAATAATAATTCTGAATCGAAGGAAGTAGCAGTTCTCAACTCGTTCTGCCATTTGAATTTGGAAATGAAACTTGGTACAATTAAAGATTAAATTTCATAAAAATGAAATTTCTGTCATTAATTACTCACCCTCATATCATTCCACACCCTTAAGACCTTTGTTCATCTTCAGAACACAAATTAAGATATTTTTGATGAAATCCGAGAAGTATATGACTCGTCCATAGACAGCAATATAATCAACACTTTCAAGGTCCAGAAAGATATTAAAGACATCATTAAATCAGTCATGTGACTGCAGTGATTCAACCTTAATGTTATGAAGCGGCGAGAATACTTTTTGTGTGCAAAAACAAAACAAAAATAACTCTATTCAACAATCTCTAATGCATGCAGTACCAATTATATATATATATATATATATATATATATATTATTATTATTATTTTTTTTTTTTTTTGTATAAGTCTGAATACCACACTTATAAAAGCAGGCCACGCAGATTGAGTAAAGAGCTGTTTACACTGGTTACCTTCATGCTTTTAAAAGCAGCAGAATGGCAGGGGTCTCTAGACATGTTTTTCAGAGTTGAGCTGTATTTAACTTCACACAATGTCTTATGGTGCAGGAAAAAAAACCCAAAGATTTGTATCTGACACGTGTGCGTAGACCATCTATTAAAATAATGGCAGAGGCTCTTTGTACTCAGTGCAAATTGTGTTAAAGGTGCTGTATGTAATTTTTTGGCTGTACTTTAAACACTAAAAATACCATACTATGTTTGCAGAGATTAGTAAACGTTAAATTTGCATACTCATTTCTCTGAAAAACAATTCTACAGCCAGTTATTCTACTTTAAAATGTCTGTACTGTGTTGGAATGTCTGTTTTTGTTTTGATCTGTGTGACTCCACCCACTGCCAATTTACCCAATAGTATTTTGACACCTTGGGCCCTATTTTAACGATCTAAACGCAAAGTGTAAAGTGCACGGCGCAGGTGCACTCAGGGCGTGTCCAAATCCAATTTTGCTATTTTAACGACGGAAAAACGGTCCGTGCGCCGGGGCGCATTTTTGAAATGGGTTGTCCCTCTTCTCTTAATGAGTAATGGGCGTAACGTTCAATAAACCAATCAGAGTGTCATCTCCCCTTCCCTTTAAGAGCGAGATGCGCTCGCGCCATGGCGGATTGCTATTTACATGGTGGAATTTGTTGGCGGAAAAGCTGAAATTACCTGTTAAGTGGCCAGTCAATCTTTCAGTCGTCTGCGTTGGATGCAGGCTTTCAAATAGCTCCACGCGATGAGTCAGTTAATATATATGTGTGTGTATTGGCACGATTATTCAATTAATTAGCCAATTTCGTTCATCATTATAAGTAGTAATAGGCTGAATTGAAAATCATCATTACATTTTTATGTAGCCTACACAATAATATTCTTTTACACTGTAATCCTTTTGTTTTTAATATTTGGCAAAGTCAACGCGCACTGTGGACGCGCCCAGAGGCGCAGTTTCTACCAACGTGCTCTAACAAAAAAATATTGCGCCATTGACTTTAGACTTTAGACCAGGTTTGAGTTGGTCTATGGCGCAGTCTATTTTCAGCTCCTTAAAATAGCAATGCGCCTGAACACACCTCTTTTTTAGACCAGCACGCCCATGGGCGCACTAACTGCCGCAAATGCATTTACTAATTTAAAGACGTGGCGCTGAACGGGAAAACGCGAACGGCGCCGGATGCAAACTAGCAAACACACTTGCGCTGCGCCTTGCGTCGCATTGCGCCGGGTGTATTATAGGGCCCATAGGGTTGCCAGTTGGTGGAAAACACACATGGAAGCCAGTGAATGAACTGGATCAGAGATCGCAGATTCTACCGACCTAAAAAGCCCTGGCCCTACAGCACTACTTCAGGATTTAATTTTGTCAGTTGTCTGGCCTAAAAAGACAATGGTTGGCGGAGTTAGTGTAAATAACTTCTGCTAGCAAGGTGGTGAAAACAGACCAAAAATAGTGCATACTATAGTGCATGATTGCTGTGGAATGTGATAGACAATAACTATATTATATTTATATATACTATTATATTTATATATTAACTATATTATACTTATATTTAAAAAACAAACAAACAAACACTGACTTCTAATGCCACTTTTTGTAATGTCTATTGATGATCAATGATTTCTTTTGTCTGCATCTAACAAAGTAATGTCTTTGAATTGTTGTAGTTTAACACAGTTTTTTCTCAGCAAATATTGATTAGATGCTGCAGTTAAGCTTATTATTTAATATGCCAATGATGCGATTAACTCGATCAAAGATTTTGATTGACAGCCCTAGAAATAAGTAATAAGCTTGGTCAAGCTGGATTTATACTTTCGCCGCGCAAACTGGGTGCTGGTGTGGTAAGATGTACATACTCGGCCAGATTCGCCTCGCATTCGTGCATTTTCGGGATGTGGAGCCACGCGGAAAGTTACAAAATTTGACATGCACATTGCTGTGTGCACTCAATGCACATTTCCGCCAACGCCGTGGTCACATCACTTTTGTTGCGCGCACCCAAGCGAACTTGCGGAGGCTTTGAGTATAAATCAGCCTTTACCCTTGTACAGGTAGCTTAAGTAATTCCATCAGCTCAGTTATTAGATAATGCTACTGACCCATTCCAATTTGGTTTCCCTCCATAAGATATTTTCAGAGATTTATTATAGACGTATAGCCTTAACTTATTTCTGTTACAGGCAGATGCATGCTGGGTAAAATTCTGCTTTACCCAATGTTATTTGCCAGATAATAGCACAAATGACACGTCTTAAAATAAATGTGTGTTCCATTCAACTCTACATTCTCACAGATGCCCTGAGGCCTGCATTTATGTGTGTCGCAGGATAGTTTGGGGATTTTGTGCTACTGACAACAGCCTCTGTGGACTTATTTTGGACAAGCTTATGAGTTATCAACAGGGATAAACACTGTTATTAAATGTGGATTGAGCTGCAAGGCTATAATTATGAGTTAAGGTCTTGATAGGATATAATCAGTGATTTTCTAGTAGCAATGGGTTTTGTTATCTTAAGATTCTTCTTTTTTAAGCATTAAACAGGGAAATTTAATAAGGGTCAGTAAAAAGTGAGAAAGAAAGAAAGAAAGAAAGAAAGAAAGAAAGAAAGAAAGAAAGAAAGAAAGAAAGAAAGAAAGAAAGAAATAAAGAAAGAAAGAAAGAAAGAAAGAAAGAAAAAGACTCTGAATACAAATGAATAATAACCTAGCATACCAATTATAACACATTGAAATTATGTTCCAGCATCCCCAAACTTCCTTCAGAAATACCACAAACAGGTGCTGAGATATAGCCAAAACGTACAACTTCACCTTAATATAATTTTGTGGACCTGGTAAATTATGTTTGCAAAAATGATATTATTATATCAGCTGACAAATAAAAATCCATAAACTTTTAGGCTGTTGTCTGATGTCATTGCTCAAATGATGAAGGCATCATTTAACACTTCCCTGGTTTTATTAAACTTCTTCAGTTTCATACTATCTCCATGTAACTGATTCCTTTCTGTTCCTTCTCATGAGGAAAAAAAGAAGGAGAGGGTATTTGAAAACTTGGATTTGCTACCGAACCTTAGGGAGTTTTACAGAGTGTGCATCTTAGAACAGATGGTAACAACTGTTATAGATGATTTATTTATTTATTTATTTGGCCACAAACTTTTTGATCAAGATAATTGGACAGGTTCATTTAAAGCATGCTGACACCTAAAAAGACCTTCATTTCAATCATAAAAAGTCATATAATGTTTCATATTAACTTGCATTATGTCATGTGTAACAACCTGATGTTTTGTCTAAAGTTCAGTTTTAGTTTATAATATTGTAGCTTCATCTGTAGTTTTAGTGTGTTCAGCATTCACTTTCATATATTATATATATATATATATACACACACAAACCCGATTCCAAAAAAGTTGGGACACTGTACAAATTGTGAATAAAAACAGAATGCAATGATGTGGAAGTTTCAAATTTCAATATTTTATTCAGAATACAACATAGATGATATATCAAATGTTTAAACTGAGAAAATGTATCATTTTAAGGGAAAAATAAGTTGATTTTAAATTTCATGGCATCAACACATCTCAAAAAAATTTGGGACAAGGCCATGTTTACCACTGTGTGGCATCCCCTCTTCTTTTTATAACAGTCTGCAAACATCTGGGGACTGAGGAGACAAGTTGCTCAAGTTTAGGAATAGGAATGTTGTCCCATTCTTGTCTAATACAGGCTTCTAGTTGCTCAACTGTCTTAGGTCTTCTTTGTTGCATCTTCCTCTTTATGATGCGGCAAATGTTTTCTATGGGTGAAAGATCTGGACTGCAGGCTGGCCATTTCAGTACCCGGATCCTTCTTCTATGCAGCCATGATGTTGTAATTGATGCAGTATGTGGTCTGGCATTGTCATGTTGGAAAATGCAAGGTCTTCCTTGAAAGAGACGAAGTCTGGATGGGAACATATGTTGTTCTAGAACTTGGATATACCTTTCAGCATTGATGGTGCCTTTCCAGATGTGTAAGCTGCCCATGCCACACGCACTCATGCAACCCCATACCATCAGAGATGCAGGCTTCTGAACTGAGCGCTGATAACAACTTGGGTTGTCCTTGTCCTCTTTAGTCCGGATGACATGGCATCCCAGTTTTCCGAAAAGAACTTCAAATTTTGATTCATCTGACCACAGAACAGTTTTCCACTTTGCCACAGTCCATTTTAAATGAGCCTTGGCCCAGAGAAAACAACTGCGCTTCTGGATCATGTTTAGATATGGCTTCTTTTTTGACCTATAGAGTTTTAGCCGGCAACGGCGAATGGCGCGGTGGATTGTGTTCACCGACAATGTTTTCTGGAAGTATTCCTGAGCCCATGTTGTGATTTCCATTACAGTAGCATTCCTGTATGTGATGCAGTGCCGTCTAAGGGCCCAAAGATCACGGGCATCCTGTATGGTTTTCCGGCCTTGACCCTTACGCACAGAGATTGTTCCAGATTCTCTGAATCTTTGGATGATATTATGCACTGTAGATGATGATAACTTCAAACTCTGCAATTTTTCTCTGAGAAACTCCTTTCTGATATTGCTCCACTATTTTTCGCCACAGCATTGGGGGAATTGGTGATCCTCTGCCCATCTTGACTTCTGAGAGACACTGCCACTCTGATATGTGTAGCTCTCATGAATTCCAAAATGAGCCAATATTTGGCATGACATTTCAAAATGTCTCACTTTCAACATTTGATATGTTATCTATATTCTATTGTGAATAAAATATAAGTTTATGAGATTTGTAAATTATTGCATTCCTTTTTTATTCACAATTTGTACAGTGTCCCAACTTTTTTGGAATCGGGTTTGTGTGTATATATATATATATATATATATATATATATATATATATATATATATATATATAATATTATACATACACTGCTCAAAAAAAAAAAATCATGTTGGATTTCTATACTGATATGGACTGGGTAATGTCTTAGGAATGAAATGATGCCAAATCGGACTGATTTCAAAGACACCCTGAAAATCAAAGTGAAAAAATGATGCAGCAGGCTAGTCCATTTTACTGAAATTTCATTGCAGCAACTCAAAATGGTACTCGGTAGTTTGTAATGGCCCCTACGTGCTTGTATGCATGCCTGACAATGTCGAGACATGCTCCTGTTGAGACGACGGATGGTGTCCTGGGGTATTTCCTCCCAGATCTGGACTAGGGCATCACTGAGCTCCTGGACAGTCTGAGATGTTGGATGGACCGAAACATAATGTCCCAGAGGTGCTCTAATGAATTTAGGTCAGGCGAGCGTGGGGACCATTCAATGGTATCAATTCCTTCATCCTCCAGGAACTGCCTGCATACTCTCGCCACATGAGGCCGGGCATTGTCGCGCACCAGGAGGAACCCAGGACCCACTGTACCAGTGTAGGGTCAGACAATGGGTCCAAGGATTTCATCCAGATACCTAATGGCAGTCAGGGTGCCATAGCCTGTAGAGGACTGTGTGTTCCTCCATGGATATGCCCCTCCAGAACATCACTGACCCACCACCAAACCGGTCATGCTGAACGATGTTACAGGCAGCATAATGTTCTCCATGGCTTCTCCAGACCCTTTCACGTCTGTCACATGTGCTCAGGGTGAACCTGCTCTCATCTGAAAAGCACAGGGGGCCAGTGGCACAGCAAACCTTGTGGCAATGGCATGTATTGATGTGCCGTCCTGGAGGAGTTGGACTGCCTGTGCAACCTCTGTAGGGTCCAGGTATCGCCTCATGCTACCAGTAGTGACACTGACCCAAGCCAAATGCAAAACTAGTGAAAAAACAGTCAGAAATGATGAGTAGGGAAAAAATGTCAGTGACCTCCACCTGTAAAACCATTCCTGTTTTGGGAGTCGTCTCATTGTTGCCCATCTAGTGCACCTGTTGTTAATTTCATTAACACTAAAGCAGCTGAAACTGATTAACAACACCCTCTGCTACTGAACTGACCAGATCAATATCCCAGGAGTTTAACTGACTTGATGCTATTCTCTGATTAAAAAGTGTTCCTTTAATTTTTTTGAGCAGTGTATATGTATATGTAACGGTACATGTACGGGATGAATAGACTATTAACTCACTATTAACTAGTTGCTTATTAGTATGCATATTACTAGGATATTAAGCACATATTAATGCCTCATTCTGTATGACCATATTACCATATTCTACATCCTTGATCCTACCCAATACCTAAACTTAACTACCTTAACTATTAAGTGGATTTTTTATTCCAAATTTATTGGAAACCAATATGCAAAACTATTGCACAAATTTGTGAAATTGGACTATGTAACTGACTCAAAATATTCCTGCTTAGTTTCTGAGAGTGCTGATATAGTACTTGGGAAAACTTTACTGTGTGACAACTAGCCCTGGTCTCAAATATATTGTATATTTTGCAATTGCCCATGTCTTTTCAAAATGCACAGATCCCAGATCTTGACAGATGCCACTTGAAAGATTGTTCACAGCACTGTAAAGCATCGTTTATTTTTAAGGAGTCTGGACAGGGCAGAGAATTGCAATGAATTTCGATTCTCAAATTCAATCCAAGGATGAACATGCAGGAGTTTTAGTCCTCTTTTCTGCTGCCAGCTGAATACTTCACGTTTTCTATCCAGTCTGTATTGTGTCATTTTGTTCTGTCTTTTCTGGCTAAAAAGGAAAATTATGTCAGGGCTAGAAAGGTGTCACGGTATGTTTGATGAGACACAGATAGTGAAGGTCACCTTGAGTGAGTTTGATCAGAAGCACTGCAAGCAATAAATAGAGCAATCCTGAAATAACTGCATAACTACTGATGCTGATGACTAATGCTTTATTAAAACATCTTTATCTGTATCCATTACAGAAAACATCACAGGTCAAAGTATCTGATTCTTCAAGGACTAATCCATTGAATTTCCTCCTCTCAGTAACCCTTCAACAGTAATCAGAAGCCATTCTCAATACAGAATGAAACTAGTGATGTGACATATCACTTGAGTTTGAAGACCTCACAAATATTATGTACTAAACACAAAGTTGTGTGTCCAAGTGAATGTCATCTCGGAACATTACTGGTTCCTCTTGTTTCACTTTGAGTCCCAGCCTGATTGGTAGATCTAGTGGTTCATGCATCACAACCTTCAAAAAATGTGTATGGACAATACCAAGAAGCCAAAAATGGTGATGATGATGACAGCTGCTTGACATGCTCATGCTATTTGGCATATGTTAAGTAAGGGATAATGTATATCCAGCCAGTTGTTATCACAGAATAAACCCCGACAGGGTGATCAGGACCCTGAGAGCGAGTCTGCGATACCGGGTGACATAATTAAATAACTGTACACAAAATATTCATTTGACTGAGTTTTAATATTTTGTTAGCTCACCAAACGCAAAACTTCGATGAAGAAAAAAATGTTGTGTTCAGTGATGTGATGACAGCTGGTTTGGCCAATGTTACCGCTCTTCCTGGAACTGCCTTCCCACCAAACCTTATATTGTGGACAGTACATGTTTGGTAAGTCTGGGTGATGGAAGGTGTTCTATGTATATCACATCTCCAGCCAACATGTTTTATTCGTAAACATCCCAGGGTAGAATGGGCTTATCACTGTGGCTCAGCAGAACAGGACAGCGCTTCAGTTTTGAGAGCCCCTCAGGACCGATGTCTCTAGGGTTGTGGCTGTGCTTTCTCTTTCTCCCGCTCTCTAGCCAACATTTGAGTACCTTATGCCAGCTCTCCAGCATGAGCCAATCCCAGGAACATCTTGGGGTATAGCACAGCTTTCTTCATTGTAAGGGAATGCAGGAGGCAGGACAGAATAATGACCTACACAGATTTTCAGGGACCATCGGAGTAAAATAATGTCTAGGCTTTTGAAAAATAAGGAGGGATGCTTGAAACATGGGAATGCATGAAAAATGTATTGTCATTGATGTTTCCCAACAAATCATGACTTAAAATGCAGATAACTTATTTGAAATGCATAATGACATTTAATATGCTGTCAGATAAAACAGTGAAGGCCCTCTCAAAAGCTACATCTTTGTACCTCATTTACCCATAAAGGGTGCATATTAGTATATAAAGTGTACATGTTAGTACCGTTTGAAAGGGTGCCGCCCCAGTGACAGCTTTTGTACTTTTTCTGAGGTTGTAAGATCATAAAGCTACTTTACACTGTAATTTCTATGTCACTTGGGGTGCCACATAGATTTGCAAAAATAATTACTGTTTTTAAACCAGCTTCAAACTGGTTTGAGGCAGTCCAGCCCCACATTCACATCATTTGGTGAGTCAATGTTGCTATCTCAGGCCAGTCAGACAAACAAATTGCAGTTTCATTTGATGCCACTAATGACACAGAAATTTCTCACTGCAGTTTTAATGTGAACTATGTAGAAACATTACATTTTGTGATATGAATAATGTCAACAAAAAGTTTCATTTTACCCACAGAGCCAGCTGTCTTCTACTCGATTATGTGTGTATGTGTGGGTAGTGAACAGAATGAGGAATCTCAACTCATCTGAAGCTGCTTCTCATTTGATATTTTGTGTTTGTACAGGAGGAGCCATATGTCATGCTTAAGAAGTCTGACAAGGCACTCGTCGGCAATGACCGCTTTGAGGGCTTCTGTATTGACCTGCTTAAGGAGTTGGCCAGCATTCTGGGTTTTTCCTACGAGATCCACCTGGTGCAGGATGGAAAGTATGGGTTTCAAGATGATAAAGGCCAGTGGAATGGGATGATAAAGGAACTCATGGAACACGTAAGTATTCAGCATCATAGCAGTTAAATAACGAATGCTGTTTCTGCTGATTCAGATTTACCAGTACCTGCATCACTAATTATACTTTTCACTTTGATAAAGCTTTTCTGCTTGTTTTCTGATGTCTAAAAAAAATGGCAAGATGACACAATAATGCAATTAACTAAACACGCTGCTCGCTCCAATACTGCTTCCGCTCACAAAACGCGTGCTGCAAAGGTGACAGAACACACCTGGATCACATTGACACACCGCGAAGACAGCGGCAAGTGCTGCCACAGCGAATACACGTTTAAACGCCTCTACCGAGTCAGCAGAAGTACACAATGCTGAAAGCTGATTCCCCTCAATGTACCCCGAGCCCATTCTCTCCAGCCTCAGTGCTGTCAGGCTGGGGGTGTAAGCCCTGTCACAGGAACGGGTGCTGCTGTGCTGGCTTCTCATTCCATCGCCCTTTCGCTGTCCTCACCCTCTGAGGTCACCAGAAGCCTGGGGCTGGAGAGCTGTAATAGCTTAAGTGGCATTTAGTGGAGGAAGTCATATGGTGGGAGTCAATGGCAAGGTGCTGGAAGGGTTGGGAGAGGTGACTTACTGCAGCGGCACTTAATCTTCCTTGTGCTTTGGCCAGATCCGGCCCGATTGCAGTCACCTTGAGGGGAACAAAGGGATTATGGCTGGAAGAGTCAAAAATGGAGATGGGGTGTGTGTATGTGTATGACCGGAGGTGAAAAAGTATAAGATGTACAGGGCTGTCTTATCAAATTTAAAGAAATGTCATTCATATGATAACACATTCAATAACTGTCATTACTGGTTGAAATTTGAGATACTGCAAGATGCAAATTATAAAGGATTGTGGCTAATTCAGGCTTACACCACTGTAAAGGAAGTTAATGTGGTTGCAGGTTTATACTGAAATGCATAAATATTTTAATAATGTTTTCAAATGTCAGTGCAATATATCTACCCATCATGTTACAAATCCATGGATATACTAATATACTAATGACATACACTACTGTGTAAATATCCCTGAGATAAAGCTGTTCTCTGCGGGTACTCGAGCAATGAGCATCTTGGAGCTCACATCTCCGAAAACGTCTGAACGAATTGTAAAATAGGTGCTATGATTAAATATGAGTCACATATTTCAGATCTAAACAATTACTTTCTTGCCTAAAAAAAACTTGTGGTACGACAAGTGTAGAATTTGTAAAAAAAAAAAAAAAAAAAAAAAAATATGGTGAATTTGCTCGGCCGTCATGATGATCACTTCAAGCTGAGTTATACGAACGGTGAAAAGGTTGGAGTGCTGTTATCGCAAGGCTATCAGCCAATCAGATTCAAGAACCAGAAAGAACTGTTGTGTATATATACAGTGCTCAGTGTAAATGAGTACACACCCTTTGAAAAGTAACATTGGTAACACTTTAGTATAGGGAACACATATAAACCATTAACTATGACTTTTCCTTCAATAAACTCCTAATTTACTGCTTATTAATAGTTAGTATGGCAGTTGTTAAGTTTAGGTATTGGGTAGGATTAAGAATGTAGAATAAGGTCATGCAGAATAAGGCATTAATATGTGCTTAATAAATAGTAATAAATAGCCAATATTCTAGTAATATGCATGCTAATAAGCAACTAGTTAAAAACCCTTAAATAAAGTGTTACCGTAACATTTTAAACAATATCTCAATGAAAAAAAAAAAAAAAAAAAAAAAAAACATTTCCAAAATGTTGACAAGACTAAGTCTAATATAACATCTGTTTAACTTATAACATGAAAGTAAGTTATATTATTAACCTTAGATTACACATTTTTCAGTTTTACTCAAGTTAGGATGAGCAAAAATGACACCCTACTGAAAGTTTCTGGAGCAAAGCCAAATTTTAGACTACAAATGTCTAATTTAACAAGAATTCAACCATAGGTGAGTCTAATTATTCATTACACAGGTGTCCAGCAGACAGTTGACTATAAAAGGGTGTTAAAACCCCATTTCTTACTGTCAGCAATGGCACCACATGGACGGGAAATGTCACAAGACCTGAGAAAGAAAATAATTTTGTTACACCAGAAAGGTGAAGGCTACAAGAAGATCAACAAAGCTTTACTTATCAGTCAGAATACTGTAGCAAAAGTGGTACAAAAATTTTTAAAAAGATGAAACTGCAACCATCTCACAGAGACGTCCAGGTCGTCCACGGAAGTTAACACCTCGACAGGAGCGTCTTCTGATGAGAAGGGTTGAAGGAAATCGGCAAGTTCACTGCAGTTATCTAAAGAAGTAGAAAGCCAAACTGGGGTGACTATTTCCCATGACACAATATGGCGTACGCTGCAGAGGAATGGCATGCATGGGAACCGTCCACGAAAGAAGCCTCTCCTAAATCCCAGGCACAAAAAAGCCCACCTAGAGTTTGCCAGGGCCCATGCTGACAAAGATGAAGACTACTGGGACTCTATACTCTGGAGTGATGAGACCAAGATAAATGTTTTTGGAACTGATGGCTTCAAAACTGCATGGCATCACAAAGGTGAGGAATACAAAGAAAACTGCATGGTGCCTACATTGAAACATGGAGGTGTCAGTGTCCTTATGTGGGGCTGCATGAGTGCTGCTGGTGTCAGGAGCTGCATTTCATTGATGGCTTCATCAATTCACAGATGTACTGCTCTATACTGAAAGAGAAGATGCTACCATCACTCCGTGCCCTTGGTCGTCGTGCACTTTTCCAACATGACAATGAAACTGTGGGATTTCTGAAGAAGAACAGGGTGAAAGTGATTCAGTGGCTCCTGATCTGAACCCAATCGAACACCTATGGGGAATTCTGAAGAGACAAGTTGAGCATCACTCTCCATCCAGCATCCAGTCTCTAAAAGAGGTCATTCTTGAAGAATGGAAAAAGACAGATTTCAAATGCAAAATTTCGCCAACTTGTTCATTCCATGCTTAGAAGACTTGGTGCTGTCATTAAAAATCATGGAGGCCATACAAAGTACTAGATGTAGTAGTTTTTGTTGTGGGGTGTACTCATTTTTGCATCACACAAAAATAGACAGTGTTCATTGAGATATTGTTTAAAATGTTACTTTTCAAAGGGGGTGTACTCATTTACGCTGAGCACTGTATGTGTAATATATATATATATATATATATATATGAATAAAATATGAAGCAGCACATTTGTGATAATACTAAGAAATATTACACCAAATCATCATATTAGAATGATTTCTGAAGGATCATGTGACACTGAAGACTGGAGTAATGATGCTGAAAATACAGCTTTGATCACAGGAATAAATTACATTTCAATATATATTAACATAACAGTTAAATTGTAAAAATATTTCACAATATTACTGTATTTTAATCAAATAAATGTAACCTTGGTGAGCCTAAGTGATTTAATTCAAAAACTTCTTATAGACCCCAAACGTTTGAATGGTAGTTAGTCTCTTAACCATACTGTGAAACTTTTTGAAGTATCAAAATGAAAGCACACTGCAGGGTTTCTAGGGACATCTTATTGAGCCAGTGTTATATGCATGAGGCAATTATTCAGTCCAAACAGGGTTGTAGACGTGCCTGTGCTTTCAGGACTGTAGCCTCGAACCCTTTTCTCCCTCGCAGCAATAACGTCTGTTCTCCCCCGCATAATTTGAGAGGAGAGCTGCCGACGCACTGACACGGTCAGACAGAGTAACCTAATGAGTGTAGAGCGGAGCGGAGCAGTGAGACAATATGGACATCCAGTGTTTTTCATCAAAAAACAAAAAAAAAAAACAAACAAAAAAAAACAGCAGAGTCAGGTAGACTAAAACACTATGTGATATATATGGCTTAAAACCAAAACAGATCAACAAATCAGATGTGCAAATCACAAACTTTTACACAAAAAAAAAAAAAAGAAAGAAAGAAAGAAAGGGGGAAACACTTTATTTTGATGGACCCTTTAGACATTCTGTTGACTATAAGTAATGATCATAGTCAACAGTATTAGTTGAAGTTAGTAGAATAACTTTGATATGTACTTGCAAAGTTACTTATAGTCAGTAGAATATCTGTTGGGGGAGCAATAACCAGCAGATTTTCATGGATTTCCAAATTCAATGACATTCTGCATTATACTGTAAATTCCATTTTTATGACTGGATTCTAGGGGTGTAACAATATATCGTGAATGCAACAATATGTATTGTGGATAGTGACAATATGTATTGTGTACCCAAAATGAAAATTACTGTTTTACTGTATTCAAGGTTAAGAGTTTTAGTGTCAGTACAACATTGAAATACTATATATAATGTTGAATATAATGTATAATAATGCAATGAGGGAATATTTGTGGGTCCTGATAATGCCAAATGTCTTATGTTACCAGTAAAAAGTGGCCTACATTATTTTAAATATATCTAGTCAGTGACAGAGTGCAAGCATATTCATATTTTTCTGTATTTACAGCTTCAGAATCATGAATATTTTTACTCTGGTATCAACATTGTCCTGTGCATTGGGTTACCAGCACCAAGTCCAAGCCTGTTCATTTCCACTCCCAATGTAATACCAAGTTCAGCATTTTAATCAGCAGTTAATTTTTTGTTAACCTTTTACCATATGTTTTGAAGTATCGCAATAATATTGTATCATGAGTTCAGTATCATGATATGTATTGAATCGGGATATCGTTACATCCCTATGGATTCCGTCCATGCAAAGGACATGGTTAACTACAGTAATATAAGTCTCATCACAGATAAATATTCTCCTTCCTTTTCTCTAATTTGAGCCCTTTTTGGAAGCCAGTGGACCTGTCTGTTGTATTTTTATACATTGTGAGGTTCTGACTAGTGTGTGAACCGTTTTGCATACTAGTGTTGACATAGTGATAACCGCATTAACTGTGCTGTGGTGATAACTGGGTGTGATGACATTGTGATGGTTTTTGAAAGCTAGTGTTACATTCTACATGAGCACAAGCTACTGTTTTGAAAGGATGTTTAATAGATTTGCAGCTTAAGTGAAACAAAGAACAGTGTAGTTTTGATAGTTTTTTTCTTAAAAATTAAAAAAAAAGGACACTAAGAGTAAATACATCAGTAACAGGTTCTAGTTGTTAACATTAGTTATTATTATTCAGTACTTAAATGTATAGTTACACTGTAACACGGACACCTTAAAATAAAGTAACACACTTTACAACAGTGTCATTTGTTAACATTAGTTAATGTATTAATTAACATGAATAAATACAGTAACAAATATATTGCTCATGGTTAGTTCATCTTTGCTAATGTTAGTTAATAAAAATCCAGCTGTTCATTGTTTGTTCATGTTAGTTCACAGTGCATTAACTAATATGTTATCAAATACAACATTTGATTCTAATAATGTGTTATTTAATGATGAAATTAACATGAACTAAGATTAATAAAAGTATTATTTCTTAGTTCATGTTAACTAAAGTAGTTAACTAATGTCATGGGTTGAAAATGGACAAACCCAGCGTTTGGGGTAAATGTTTGCTCAACTTGCTGGGTAGTTTTATTCAACTCAACTATTGTTTAAAAATTATTGTATCGTTCGCTTAAAATGAACCCAAAGTATGTTGGAAATTCACATTTATTAATATGTTGGCAACACTTTACAATAAGGTTCATTAGTTAATTAATGTTAACTAATGGACCTTCACGTTAACGTTAGTTAACGAAGATTAGTAAATAAAGTAATGTATTGATCATGGTTAGTTCATGTTAGTTAATACATTAATTAATGAACCTTATTGTAAAGTGGTACCAATATGTTTAATAAATGAACATTTATTAATAAGTTTAATGAATAATAACAAAGCTTTATTAAATTGCTTATTAATAAATGTTCACCCTTTGATTATTATTGTTGTCTCTAGTAATTTTGTCTGATTTTTAATTTGCAACCTATCTTGGGTTAATTTTAAGCCAGACATATAGTCATTTTTAAACAATAGTTGAGTTAAATAAAACTACACAGCAGGTTGGGCAAACATTTAACCCAATTACTGGGTTTGTCCATTTTCAACCCAACTTGGGTTGTTTTAACCCAGAATTTTTTTAGAGTATAGACTAGAGAAAACCGTGCAATGGAATTCATATGGTTTTCACCTTTTTGGGCTGATTTGGTTACAAGGGGACAGCACTAAATACAGGTGTAAACCGTTTGTTATCTCATCGAACAATCAGAGGTAATACCAGACATGCCGAATTTGTTTTCGCACCAGGGCTGCTAGATCTTCATTTACCGATTGCAGGTTATGCTCTAAAAAGGTGAATACAAATGGGCTTGGCAGTCGCTTATGAACATGTCAAAAATAATAAACAAGCTCACTTATAATAGTTATCACAACCAAACTCCAACTCTCAGCTTTACCTGTGCGTGATCTCATGGTGTTTTTAATGATAGCTTTTCTTTAAATATCCCTCTGAAGTATTCGACCAGTTTTAGTTTCTCGTCGAATGTGTTAAGCCTCGGGCTCAATGCGACGGATTTGGGTGTGTAGTATACTTGAGCCTTATCAGATGGCCTGCACGGTATCGAAGGTGCGGTGTGTATTTTTAGGAGCACTCATTTTGCGGCTGAGTGCCCTTCTTGCTGCTGTCTATATAGATAAGCTGATCTGGAATCAGCAGACCTGAAAAGCAAACTAAGAAACAAGCTCTGGGACCTGACCTCAGCCTGCCACATGAGGCTGAGCTAGATAGAGTGTTTTCATGTGAGTAAACTCAAAGCCTTATCTCTGAAGAAGGATTTATGGACTCGGTGATTTCTCAACCGATTCTCACCAAATGTTGCAGCTTGAGCCTTTCATGAAAACAATTTAAGACTTGAGCGCAGAAGGAAATTTTTTTAATGGAATGAGATTTCCAAAGTTATTTCCATGAACTTAGAATGGCTTTTCTGATTGCCTCGCCATCCGTACGTCAAAATAAGCTGCATGAAACATGGACTATTTTCAGTTACAGACAAGAAGTCGGTTGCTCAAGAGCCCTTGTTGTGAGTGCGCGAGGAACTGAGAGGCTGTTATTAATGGCTCTTGTCAAAGTTATTTATCAGCTCAATTTATTTTCATCAGTATTTTTATTAGCTCTTACAGAATTTTCATTACTTCGCTATTGTTCTTTACACGATGAGTGTGTGTTATTTCTGCCCCTGACATGCGCGCGTAGGGTCATCCATCGAGGGCTCGTAGATTTAAAGAAGACAACAAGCAACGACGGATTAGTACGGGGTTGTTTTCGGCTGATAAAGTGCCATTAAATCATAGGGTGATACATTTTAACTGTCACCCTGTGTGTTCACATAAATCATGGTTTCATAACTGAATTACCAAACGCCTTTGCCCTAGTACGTCTATTTAACGGCACGGTGCTCTTGTAGGTTTATCAAAATAAGTCAGACGTCTTCATTCGTCTTTGTAGGTCAGCAAGCACCGTAAAATGAAGGATAAACAGAAATGCGGGAGAAATAAAAACAGAATCCCAACTTTGGAAAATGTCAGGAAGAGGCATCTCACTGCCAAAAATCATTGAGTCACATTCATTAATAATTGCGTGGAGTATTGTAAATGCTCGCGCTCCCCGCCCCCTCCCGAGCTCTTGACTCTATCATTGCATAAACACAGCTAATAAAACCCTCAAATGGATCTTTACAAAGTGTTCGTCATGCATACTGCATGCATACATCGGATTATGTGAGTATTGTATTTATTTGGATGTTTACATTTGATTCTGAATGAGTTTGATAGTGCTCCGTGGCTAACGGGGCTAATGCTACACTGTTGGAGAGATTTATAAAGAATGAAGTTGTGTTTATGAATTATACAGACTGCAAGTGTTTAAAAATGAAAATAGCGATGGCTCTTGTCTCCGTGAATACAGTAAGAAACGATGGTAACTTTAACCACATTTAACAGTACATTAGCAACATGCTAACGAAACATTTAGAAAGACAATTTACAAATATCACTAAAAATATCATGTTATCATGGATCATGTCAGTTATTATTGCTCCATCTGCCATTTTTCGCTGTTGTTCTTGCTTGCTTACCTAGTCTGATGATTCAGCTGTGCACAGATCCAGACGTTAATACTGGCTGTAATGCCTTGAACATGGGCTGGCATATGCAAATATTGGGGGCGTACATATTAATGATCCCGACTGTTATGTAACAGTCGGTGTTATGCTGAGATTCGCCTGTTCGTCGGAGGTCTTTTAAACAAATGAGATTTATATAAGAAGGAGGAAACAATGGAGTTTGAGACTCACTGTATGTCATTTCCATGTACTGAACTCTTGTTATTCAACTATGCCAAAATAAATTCAATTTTTAATTCTAGGGCACCTTTAACTGGCGGTTATGGTTAGGGCCGGGACATTTTCCAAACACACTCAAAGCGTTTGACCAATCACAACACACTGGTCCAGCTGACCAATCAGAGCACATTTTCAAAAGGAGGGGCTTCATAGAAACAGGAACTAAACAGGGGTCTGTTTCCCGAAAGCATCGTTAGCCAACATTGGTCGTAAGTTCCTTCTTTATCAGTATAGTTTAAAGTGTCTGTGTTTCCTGAAACCATAATTCCATCAAACCTTCACAAACAGTATTGCAAACTTGTGTGGTTGGAACAACAGCTCTCCAGAAAGAAAAGCAGTTTCTTTTTTTGTGTGACATGTGGACTTAATAAATCCTTATCTTGAGCAAAATAAGCAAGCTGACATTCAGTAATCTGTCAATCTATATCTTTTATTTTGAATATGTGCAAATGTCAATATAGGCAAATGTTTTAAGCACAGTTTTTGTGGATGTGCGTACATGCTTTAGTATGTAAGAATGAGCCTATGACTGAATCTGGAAATAATGCAAAATAACTGAGAAAAAGGATAATTAGTCCTCAGATGCTATGTCCATAATTTATAGCAAACAAATCTAGCATTAATTTGATCTCAAACAGATTCATTAAAAGAAGTTATTATTCTATCACCTGCTTCACATCATTTACCAAAGTGGTTTAACAACAAATTTGTGACAATACGGTTTTGGGAAACTAGCTAGTTGATTTCTTAAGTGATGCATCGTACTATGGTCGATAAGCAAGTTACATTGTTGTACGGGAAACACCCCAGAGCATTACCGAGACACTGAGAGGAGCTGCAACAATGTCAGATATGGGAAAAATGTTTTTGTTTGTCTGATTGTTTTGTTTTTAAATATTAAAGCATGAAAACCTGTTCTAGTAGAGCCCTAAACACAAAATCAAGACTTTGAAAAGGGGCATAGTAGGTCCCATTTTAATGGGTTAGTTCACCCAAAAATGAAATTTCTGTCATTAATGACTCACCCTCATGTTGTTCTACACCCGTAAGACCTTCGTTCATCTTCAGAACACAAATTAAGATATTTTTTGATGAAATCTGAGGGTATCTGATCCACACATAGGCAGCAACGTCATTGCACCTTTTGACGTCCATAAAGGTAGTTAAAAACATGGTTAAAACAGTTAATGTGACTACAGTAGTTCAACCTTAATGTTATGAAGTGACAAGAATACTTTTTGTGCACCAAAATAATGACTTTATTCAACAATTTGAACCGTTGTCATTCATAGTGAACTCAGTGCAGGCTTCCTTGTTTACGTCTGAATGCCGGCTCATCATTGGCCGGATCCTGTGTCAGCATCACATGCATGCGTCGTGCTGCTCACGTGTTCAGCTTCACTATGTATGACAACGGTTCAAATTGTTAAATAAAGTCATTATTTTGGCTCACAAAAAGTATTCTTGTCACTTCATAACATTAAGGTTGAACTACTGTAGTCACGTTAACTGTTTTAACCATGCTTTCAACTACCTTTCTGGACGTCAAAAGGTGCAATGACGTTGCTGCCTATGTGTGGATCAGATACCCTCAGATTTCATCAAAAAATATCTTAATTTGTGTTCCAAAGATGAACAAAGGTATAATGGGTTTGGAACGACATGAGGGTGAGTAATTAATGACAGAAATTTCATTTTTGGGTGAAATAACCCTTTAACATCATTCTAATGTTAATAAATTTGGAATATTCTAAATGAGCAGCCGTGTTTACTAGGTTAGTAATTTGCATAAAGCACGCCAAGCCATATCCATATAAGGACATGTCCTTTGCAGCCTTTTGTTACTCTCAGCAAACATCTCTATAAAATACTCAACACTTTTATAAGGCCACCCAGAGTATGTGATGTTTGTGTACGTGTGGTTTCAGTTGTTCCTACTTTTTCTTTTTCTATTAAAATAAATTTTAGTATGAAAATTACTGATGAATAATGATTTGTTCTTAAAAATGTCAGCACACACATTTCATTTTAGGGTCTTTTAACTAGTCGCGTATTAGCATGCATATTACTAGAATATTGGCAATTTATTAGTACATATAAAGCACATATTAATGCCTTATTCTGCATGACCTTATTCTACGTTCTTAATCCTTCCCAATACCTAAACTTAACAACTACCTTACTAACTATTAATAAGCAGTAATTAGGAGTTTATTGAGGGAAAAGTTGCAGTTAATACTTTATATGTGTTCCCTGTACTAAAGTGTTACCTTATTTATATTTATAAAAAAAAAAAATCAGAAAAGCAAAACTGTACAAGATGTTCACATAAATGTTATACTGATTAGAAAAGAAAAAAAAACAAAAAAACTTTGCATCGGTATATAATAATCAGCAATGAATGTATCAACAGTAATCAATAATAGATACACAATATATATTTTCTGTTCCACCTTTCTGTGTTGTCTTGTTTCACAAACATAGAAAAAAAAGTGTCATGACTGCTGCGGTGACATTGACTGATTTCTGGGAGATTATGGATCACTCGCGGGAGTTAGATATAAGATGCTTTCCAGGAGACTCCTGGAAAACATGATGTCAAAATAAAGACAAGAGCTTTAAATATATATGTTGTGTTTATTTTATGGTGGAGAGCAGCATTTGATAGCTGTAATGCTAAAGATAGAGAGCGCTTCTTAAACGCTCAACTGGATATTAATTAAAGTCATAAGGACCGCTGTGTCAAGTAGGACATCACAGTTTATTTTTCTCCTTTTTTCTAAAAGTGGCCACAAATCCCACTCCAGAGCTAAAGGTCATGGTGGGGAAGGCGCTAAATGATGCAACAGGCTTATTATACTTGATTTAGTTATAATTGATGATCTCATTAATCATCCAGCCATGCCAGTATTAATGGCTGCCTTAGCACGTCATTTCTTCCTGTTATAGTAATTAATCTTTGCTCCGCTGGATAAGCCGGAAGGTTATGTACCAGCGCTGGCTCATTGTCTCGCTGTACTAACTTTGACTTGGACTATGTAGGACCTTTTAATACATTTCACAGTCCTGAGCACTTTGCCAAGCTAAATCATTCTCGTTACGACCTGACAAGCAAAGACAAAGTCCTTAAAGGATTATCACAGAAGATATTGACGTGTCCATTGCCTATGAACGAAAACTGATGTCTCAAACCTTGCTGTGGCTTCGGTATAATTACCTCTCGCTCATGCAAATTTAGTTGTTTTTATGGATAATTTAGTTAATTATCCATCATTTTTTAGAAAAATCAGTTAAAGTTCAAATTAATCAAATATGATCCATTAGGCTCTTGAGGAAGGTTTATTTGTTCATCTCTCAATCATCATTGTATTGCATCACATTATGTTTTTCCCTCACAAAAAAAAAAAAAAAAAAAAAATTATATATATATATATATATATATATATATATATATATATATATATATATATATATATATATATATATATACACTACAGCTCAAAAGTTTGGGATCGGTAAGATTTTTAATGTTTTTAAAAGAAGTTTTGTCTGCTCACCAAGGCTTAATTTATTTAATTAAAAATACAGTAAAAAACAGTAATATTGTGAAAAATTATTACAATTTTAAAAAAAACTGTTTTCTATTTGAATATATTTTACAAAGTAATGTATTCTCGTGTTGGCAAAGCTGAATTTTCAGCATCATTACTCCAGTCTTCAGTGTCACATGATCCTTCAGAAATCATTCTAATATGATGATTAGTTCCTCAAGAAACATTTATGATTATTTTCAATGTTGAAAACAGTTGTGTACTTTTTTTTCAGGATTCCTTGATGAATAGAAAGTTCAAAAAGAACAGCATTTATCTAAAATACAAAGCTTTTTGTAACATTTTACACTACCGTTCAAAAGTTTGGGGTCAGTAAGAATTTTTATTTTTATTTTTTTTAAAATAAATTAAAGAAATGAATACTTTTATTCAGCAAGGATGCATTAAATCAATCAAAAGTGGCAGTAAAGACATTTATAATGTTACAAAAGATTAGATTTCAGATAAACACTGTTCTTTTGAACTTTCTATTCATCAAAGAATCCTGAAAAAAAAAATATTGTACACAAATATTTTGTACAATTGTAAACAATAAATGTTTCTTGAGCAGTAAATCAGCATATTAGAATGATTTCTGAAGGATCATGTGACACTGAAGACTGGAGTAATGATGCTGAAAATTCAGCTTTGCATCACAGGAATAAATTACTTTGTGAAATATATTCAAATAGAAAACAATTATTTTAAATTGTAATAATATTTCACAATATTACGTTTTTTATTTTATTTTTAATTAAATAAATGCACCCTTGGTGAGCAGACGAAACTTCTTTTAAGACATTAAAATCTTACCGATCCCAAACTTTTGAGCGGTAGTGTATATACATATATATATATATATATATATATATATATATATATATATATATATATATATATATATATATATATATACTTTTTTGGATAATTTACTCACCCCCATGTCATCCAAGATGTTTATGTGTTTCTTTCTTCAGTCAAAAAGAAATTAAGGTTTTTGAGGAAAACATTACAGGATTTTTCTCCATATAGTGGACTTCACTGGGGTTCAACAGGATGAAGGTCCAAATGTCAGTTTCAGTGCAGCTTCAAAGAGCTCTACATGATCCCAGATGAGGAATAAGAGTCTAATCTAGCGTAATGATTGGTCATTTTCTTAAAAAAAAAAAAAAAAAAAAAAAAAGTATATACTTTTTTTAACCACAAATCCACCTTGTTCTGCTCTGCAATCCGCCATGCATTACGTAATCACGTTTGAAAGGTCACACGTGACATAGGAAGAAGTACCGTGGTACACCATCTCATTTTCTTCTTTAACTTCAAAATTGTCCGTCATGATTGTTTAATCTTTTTTTTTTTTTTTTTTGGTAAAGGCCGTTTGACAACTTGGCTGGATTAAAAGAATGATATTTTTGCAGTAAAGTCAAGTAGGTTAAATAATTTTACATTTTGAATGTTTTACTTTAAGTTATATGTTGAATTCATGTTTATAAAAAAGACACTGTAGAACGTGACGTCAAATCACGACCGTTAGAGCATCCGAAGAAATTTCGCACGTTCAGAGTCTAGTGTGACCGCAGCTTTAGTCTTTGCAAGGTTTCTTTGTAGACACTAGATCGGTACTTTTCGCCTGCGTGACCTTTCTAACGTAATTACGTAATGGGTGGCGCATCGCAGCACAGTGCAAGATGAGCATTTGTGGATAAAAAGTATATATAAATATTATTATTATCATTATTTTTTATTAGAAAATGACCAATGGTTTCTCTAGATAAGACTCTTATTCCTCATCTGGGATCATGTAGAGCTCTTTGAAGCTGCACTGAATTTGGACCTTCAACCCGTTGAACCCCAGTGAAGTCCACTATATGGAGAAAAATCCTGGAATGTTTTCCTAAAAAACCTTAATTTCTTTTGGTCTGAAGAAAGAAACACATAAACATCTTGGATGACATGGGGGTGAGTAAATTATCAGGAAATTGTAATTCTAAAGTGAACTAATCCTCAACCACCAAATTAGCTGGTGATGCTGGCAACCAAGAAAGTCTTGCTGGTTGAACTAAGCTTGACTGAGACTCCAACACATCATGGTGACCAGCACGCTAGTGTTTTCAGCGGGGATTTCCTTGCCCTGCAGGAATCTGTGTCTTGAATGGTCACTGCGAGAGGACAAAAGAAAAAACTGTGGGTTGTTAATCTAAATATTTAATGAGATTGCAGGTACCCAACCTGCGGACACACTGGAGTTTCCCTTTGTCTTGGTTTTCTTCCTTTCTCCTTGTTAGCCACATGCAGTACTATATTTTTAGGCACTCAGGTCTGTCAATCAGGACTGTGGCTGTTTTCATAACCACTGTCCAAAAGAAAGAGACCAAAGCCCAGGCTGCATGAAAGACAGAACAACACAAAGAAAGGAAATACAATTCACCATCCAAACACCAGGACGGGTCACAGTAATGAAATGTCACAGAAAGCCTAGAAAGTGTAACAGCGGTCTTGTGGTAGAAGGAAGAAAGGACATCACGTCGTGATGAAAATGCTTCAGTTCATGGTGGTTGGATTGCAGTATTTTGTAAAACCAGAGTCTGAACCCCTTTGCGAGTTTCATCATGTTAGGGGGAAGGACGCAGCGAAGCGTGCACCAAGCAGCTGGTTTCATTAACCTCCTGTCCAACCCTGGAGAGAAGGAAGCAGGGTAAGGCGATGTAAATGGTGACCTTCTAAATATGCAGCCAGATATCAGCGAGTGAACGCCTCCCTGCTCTTGCCATTCATAGAGAGGTAGGGAATGTAATAGCAGACAGCGAGGAAAGTAGGCCACTTGTTTCAACAGTTGAGTCACCTTGGCAATACTGACTTTGAGCCTCTGGGGTGTGAATTCGCCCGTGTTACGGAGTATGATAGGATGGTTTGTATGCTGTCATATCTATATTTCTCACAAGAAAGACCTTTTCACATAATTTAACAGTTATATTATAATGATATACAGCCTGTAAGTTAATAGTTATTGTTTTTTCTTTCTTTCTGAAAATCATCATGTTCAATTTGTACTAGTTGACTAATTCAGTGATTGTGTTCTGACTCTTTTGAAACATGCAACACAAAATCAAAATTTACTTTCTTAATACACGTTCCGAGTCTTATTGCGCACATTTCATTAGAAAACAAAACAAAACTTAAACGTTTGCAATCTTTGTTGTGTTTCAGGAGAGGAATAGTCCTCTACAAATAACTACAAATGCATATGCATGTACAGTATCTCCCACTTTTCCAACAAAGAATCACTGGAAAAATGTACCACTAAACAACAACTAACTTTAATCCTTTTTACTCAAATTATGATTACAGGGGCAGATTATCTATTTATAACGACTTATTTTTGTGCAGTTCTTTGCACAACACTTTTACCATAGTGCATGATTTGTAAACTAATACATTTTGATGTTTGCATCACATAAGCAGCTCCATATGTGTGTCTTTTCTGATGCAGTAAACTTGCTCAGTAGCTCACCTCATACAGCAGTGCACTCGTGATGTGAAGCGCTTGGGTCCTGCGAAACATGAATCACAATAAAAGAGCTCAAAGACTTGTAGAAGCAGCTGAAATGGCACGGTTGCTCCAGTAAATGTGTTTTATCTCATGTTTGCTTTTGTTAACACTATCGGTTAGGTCTAGTGTAGGGTTTCTCACTGGACATTTCATTTCCAAACTTCTGTGACACGTATAAAAAAAAAAAAAAAGAAAACGTTGCCAGATTCTGTTTTCTGAAAACAAGAAATAACTTAGTTTTTTGTTTTTTTTCTTCAGAAAATGGATTGCACTTTTCATTATGCAGTTAATTGGAAGTTCTGCCTAACATACTTTTATTGTTAAATATCCAATTTCATTTGCAAATATGTCACGCTAGGGAAGTTAAATGGTTGTCAGTGTGGTTTCATGTGGAATTTCAAAGAATACTATTGACTAGCTGTCAATTCTGTTGTTTGTTTCCAAACACTTCTTCGATCCTATTTTTTTGTTCCCTGTCTCCTAGAGGGCTGACCTTGCTGTGGCTCCTCTCACAATCACCTTTATGCGGGAGAAAGCTATTGACTTCTCCAAACCTTTCTTGAACACCGGCATCAGTATCCTGTACCGTAGACCCAACAGCACCAACTCTGGCTTCTTCTCTTTCCTGAACCCCATGACCCCTGATATCTGGGTCTACATCCTGTTGGCCTACCTGGGAGTGAGCTGTGTGCTCTTCGTCATCGCCAGGTGAGCGGCAACCCATTATTCCTGTGGATCTGTGCACCCGTGACTATTAACCTTCATGGTACCTTGAGATGTTTGCTTTGAATTCACTCAGTAAAGCATGAAAGGGCAAACAGTAATGCGTTATTAGTGGTGTTTGCTAAGGCTAAGAGACCAATCCTTACCCAGGGACTAGAATATCAAAGAGATTTGCTGGTGGGTTTTTGTGGCCATTAAAAAACCCTTAAAAACTGCACATATGCACTTATGCACTTTAAGCACTCAGTGCAGTTGGAAAATATTCAGAACAACTGCATGGCAACATGAGTTTTTCATCAGAAATTGAAAAAAAAAAAAAAAAAATCATAGTCCATTTTCAAATGGCCCATATTCAATTTTGTCATCTTGCAAAAAATGCCTCAGATACATTTATTTGAACCTGACAAAAGCTGTAGCATCAGTTGTTTGCAGATGATCCTTTAAACCCTTTAAAGGGTTAGTTCACCCAAAAATGAAAATTCTGTCATTTATTACTCTCCCTCATGTCGTTCCACACCCGTAAGACCTTCATTCATCTTCAGAACACAAATTAAGATATTTTTGATGAAATCCGATGACTCTGTGAGGCCTGTATAGCCAGCAATGACATTTCCTCTCTCAAGATCCATTAATGTACTAAAAACATATTTAAATCAGTTCATGTGAGTACAGTGGTTCAATATTAATATTATAAAGCCACGAGAATATTTTTGGTGCGACAAAAAAAAAAAAAAGACTTATTTAGTGATGGCCGATTTCAAAACACTGCTTCAAGAAGATTCGGAGCACAAATGAATCAGCATATTGATCATGATTCAGATCGCGTGTCAAACTGCTGAAATCACGTGACTTTGGCGCTCCGAACAGCTGATTTGACACGCTGATTCATTTGTGCTCCGATGCTTCCTGAAGCAGTGTTTTGAAATCGGCCATCACTTTATAAGTCGTTATTTTGTTTTTTTTGGCGCACCACAAATATTCTCGTGGCTTTATAATATTAATATTGAACCACTGTACTCACATGAACTGATTTAAATATGTTTTTAGTACATTAATGGATCTTGAGATAGGAAATGTCATTGCTGGCTATACAGGCCTCACAGAGTCATCGGATTTCAACTAAAATATCTTAATTTGTGTTCTGAAGATTAACGAATGTCTTACGGGTGTGGAACGACATGAGGGTGAGTAATTAATGACATTATTTTCATTTTTGGGTGAACTAACCCTTTAAGGCAAACTATGCAGGATATTAAAATGTTGACATTTTACATATATATATTCATAAATTGACATTTATTCATTTTGCAGACACTTTTATCAAAAGTGATTTACATTTCATTTAATGCCCAATGTTGTTCCTGGAGATCTACCTTTCTGCAAAGTTCAGCTCCAACTCTGATCAAACACAACTGAAGCTGCTAATTAAGATCTTCAGGAGCACTCGATGATTACAGACAGGTGTGTTGGATCAGGGTTGGAGCTGAACTCTGCAGGTAGGTAGATCTCCAGGACCAGGATTGGGCATACATAGTTTTTAATCAATGTATGCATTTCCTGAGAATCAAACCCATGACCTTGACATTGCTAGTGCCATGCTGTACTGTTAGAGATACAGGGATACTGTGTGTGTGCATATATTCATACACAACCCGTTCCAATTCGGATACTGCCGCTTGTCCAAGAGCTCTGTGTCACCATAACAACACCAAAGGCACCCTATAACACATTTTTTAAAGTTGATTACTCAAAAAAAAAAAAAAAAAAAAAAAATCAAGTCAGTCCAACTACCAGAGTTGTAGCACTGGAACCAATTATTCTGATCTATTTCAGTTCAAATCAACAGCTATCACAGCACATGCTAACACGACTTATTTAACATGTATATTTAATGAACAAGTAAGATATTACTAAGCTCCATAAAAGTATTCCTGCGACTCAAGCTTTCTGTGAGACAGAGTGAAATGTGGTAACACTTTATTTTGATAGTCCACTTTAGACAAGTAACTTTACAACTACATGTCAGCTAACTCTTATTAGAGTATTAATAGACTGTTGGGGTTCGAGTTACTAGAATAAGTTGATATGTAGTTATATATTCAATGTAGTGTTTACCTTCATGTATCTACTCTAAAACTTCAGCTTTACTGTTAAATGTCAAATATAACAGCATTAATACATTAAAATTAACAGCAGAATACATTAACACTTAATTTCAACATTTATACACTTATCCAGTCCTATGCAAAGCATGCTAGAAACTACAAGTTATCGAGACAGTTTCATTAATTTACTACAACCTAATTAAAAAAAAAAAAAAAAGCCAATTAGTGCAGAAATTTTACAGACAATATTAGGTTGATGTAATGGTCAACATTATTATGTCAACAGAACTCTACAAAATAGTGTTTGCAATTTAAAGGTTTTAATTAAAACAATAAATTAGAATTTGTATCTTGTAACCATGCATTTAGCCTATTTAAGTTGTGGTAACAGGCAGTGCATATATAATTTCATCATGGTAAAGTTTCTTGCCCTGCACAGGTTTCTCATTGAAAGCAGTTGGCTTATCAGAGACATTTCTGAATGGGATTTTTGGTCTTGGACAAGCAGCAGAATTGAATGCTGTGAGAGTGGTTGCCATGAAAGATCAAACTGCTATTAAAAGTTCATATCACACAATTTGCAATCCACTCAATCATATAAAGACTGCTTTCCAAAAAGGAAAGCAGTCTTTATATGATTTTTTTTTTTTTTTTTTTTTGAGGGTTCTTGAGTGCCAATGCCTTTATTTGTAGGAGCATCAGAAGTGTGTTTAGCAGCTCCCACTGAAGGGCCCTTCAGAGTGACCATTACTGAAGAGTACAGACTCTAGAGACTTTACAGAAGTCAGACTTAAGCCCTATTCGGACGGGATTAGTTTAAAAAGGTCCGGAAAAATTACCTCAGATAATACTAATCCCGTTCGAATAGACCCGCTGTAAATATGTACGGTAAAAGTCTGTCATTTCCTGTTTAAAAGTAGTTTTTTCAAGCATTGAAGCACTTGAAGAAACATTCATTTGTGTTGTAGGTGGCGGGACAAGTCTGTGGCAAACCTCAAGTAACGTTAGGTTATTTTCCATACCATTCAGAGCAAAAAGAAGATCGAAGCAATTGTCAGAGGCACAAAACTAATTTTATCTTTAGCTAAGTGCCTATTACCATCATAATCCAATCAGAATTTAATTAATAAATCGGACCTAACTGTTATTTATAGTTTATATATTTAGATTATATGTGTTTGCGCCAGAGATGTTTACGAGTCTTTTATCTGGAGTCCGAGTCAAGTCTTAAGTCTTTATCACTGGAGTCTGAGTCAAGTCTGGAGTCTTTTGTCACAAGTCCGAGTCGAGTCTCGAGTCATTAAAAAAAAAAATCTCATAATCAAATCCTATATTTTATCCTAGTTGTAGGCCTATTATATAGACAAAATAATATGATCTTTCTATCATCTGTTTTGTTTGAAATTAAGCTCCTATAGTGTAAGGGATAAAGTACATCCAGTTTGTTACTTTATAATCCATTACAATGTACAAAACAATCGTCCTTGCAACACGAGTAATCATTTTCAATACGGTCACTAAACGGACACAAGATGGCGCCAGTAAGTCACAGTTTGTTAAACAGCTTCGTTGATATTGACTACAGTCATTATCAGAAAATATCAAACTTCGCAATGTTTAAGAATGTCACTTGAAAACTCTACACATGCTGATAGTGATATGTTAAAATATGAGCTTTAAGTAATAAATGGATTAACATCTCTTTCTATCTCTCTCTTATGGACACACATTAAGAAATAGAAAAGCTGCAAATAATACGAAAAGATTGATAAAACATAGTGCAAGGTTTAAAGTCTATATTTTTTTTGTTCATATTTTAACAGGCTGTCAATTCAAATGAGCCATGCAGCTACACCACTGTATAATAGCTAGTTGTGTGAGTTAATGTGACTAAGCTTTGTGGATGCGATGTCTCATAAAATTTGATTATGTTGTTCCGGTGTCTTGAATTGTTTTCCCGCATTCTGTGCATCTAGCTGATCTGACGTGATAATAAACCCAAAACGAAAGAACATATGTCACGCTGGCTCCCGTCATGTTGCATGGGACTCTTATTATGACATTTTGGAGTTTATGCGCACGGACATACGTAATCAAATTCTATGAAGAGTCCAATCTACCACGACACGCAAGGAAATATATGTGATGCAGATATTAGAAAACCATTTAAACACAACACAAATTCTTTATTTATTATATCAGTAGTTAAGGGTAAAAGACTTGAGTCGTTTTTAAAATATTCTGAGTCTTTTGTGCCGAGTCGAGTCAAGTCTGAAGTCATTTCAGGTCGAGTCCGAGTCCGAGTCTGAAGTCTATTAAAATGCGACTCGAGTGCGACTCCAGTCCGAGTCTCTAACTCGAGTGCCCATCTCTGGTTTGCGCAAATGGTATCAGAAAGCAACGTATACCCACATGACGACAGGGAGGTGACGGCGGTGCATAAATCAAGTTACCCCTCCCACTTCTGCTAGTTTTACTAAGATGTCTTGTCCCGTGCGAATTGGCCAATTAATATTACAGACGTCCTGAGGTAAAATGACTTTACTCCACCTCCCCACGTAAAACTAATCCCGTCCGAATAGGGCTTTAGTGTACATCTTAGGAGATCCTCAGCCATTTGAAGAAACTGCTTCAGGCCTCAGACTAAAAGGCTTTAGGTCCCATAAAAACACACCAGGTTACAGGTCTCAGGTCTCATACAAGCATCAGGTGAACAGCCTCAGACATAAGGGGAGGGGGGGGGGGGGGGGTGGATTGACTGACAGTTTGAGGATCAACTGTCTGGAATTATGAGTTTTTTTCACAAGCTCTTGGTGACCAATAGCATTGATTGTTTAAAAAAATAAATAAATAAATAAAACACTGCTGTAGAGCACTGCTTTTGTACATTTGACTGAATTGTAATTGTGTTTATTTCCTTTTGTCATTTATAATGGATATTGTTGTTCAATAAATATTATTTTAATATAAATAATATGTTGTATTTGCTATTGAGAAAAGGTCCATTAGTGCGTAATATGGTAGAATGTTATTACAGACACAGGTAATGCTCGCTCAGGCGATCTCTCTCTCTCTCTCTAATACTGTACAAAATTCAAGGAGTGTCAATGGAGGGACTCAACGTTCCTTCGTTACTAGTTCTGAAGTGACGTTTTAGAATTAGTAACGGAGGCTTGGTCCAACTGTCAACTTGAGATTTGAATCCAAATTTGAAACACTCTTAGCAAGATATTGTTCATTGAAGCTTACTGTATTATGTAGAAGAGTATTGTGAGAAAGAGATCGAGTGAGCGAGTTTATTACCTGCATTCAGATTTAGCATTTTCCTTCAGGTCAGTCATATGTTCATAATAAAAAATCTGTTTAAATGTCTGATGTATTATCTTGTCCTTTTAACAGTTAAGGGGTTTTCCCGTGACTGACAGCGCTAGTCAAAGCATTTGTCAGTTGCGTCTTGTTCCGTGTTCACAACAGCTCAGTCTTGTCAATGTAAAAGTCTTCACTACTGACTGACACTCATAAAGACAGTCTTTGCACCATATATTGGTGTAATAATGTAACTTTTGTGACTATTTTTTACGGTGAAAGGAAAGCTTTTAGTGATTTTACTTCATTAAAGTTGCACTGACACATATTTTTTGACTTTAATATTTGTATTGTGTAGTAACCGTTTTATAAAAGCAATAAGGTACTCGAGGCTAGTGCTCTATCGTGAATAAGTCACTGTTGAAGGGGTTACTCCACTTCGCGTCGTGCCTAACAACACCCTTCAGCCGTGAATTATTCACAATACAGCACTAGCCTCGAGCACCTTATTGCTTACTATATATATATATATATATATATATATATATATATATATATATATATATATATATATATATATATATATATAAATCTCCAAGGGATAAATGGATTTTTGAAGGTGTGAGAGTACTTTTTGTGATAATAATATATTATGTCTGAAGGCCTTTTGTCTGATGCCTTTATGTCTGAGGTTGTTTCGTCCAATACTTAATTGTACAACACCTGAAACCCGACATTGTTTTTCAAATCCTCACCCTAACCCTAAACCTGTAGTAAGCACCAAAGTAAGTTTAGTGAATAATAATTAAGCAATAAACATTCATTAAATAGCTTCTTAATAAATGTTCACCTTTTGATTATTATTGTTGCCTCTAGTAATTATGTGTCTGATTTTTAATTTCCAATCTATTTTGGGGTCGTTTTAAGCCAGCCATATAGTCATTTTTAAACAATAGTTAAATAAAACTGCCCAGCATGTTGGGCAAACATTTAACCCAACCGCTTGGGTTTGTTCATATTCAACTCAGCTTGGGTTGTTTTTAACCCAGCATTTTTAGAGTAAAATAAGTTGAATCAGGAATCACTCATATCAACACTGCTCTTGTTTACATTTTCAAAAGAATGGGCAAGATGTAAAAATGAAAACGGAAACCGCTCTCATGCACCAATATGTGTGTAAGAACAGGTTACCGTCTTTCTGGTGACCAGGACATAATCCAGGTTTCAGTTTTCTATGGTTAATTTTCCAAGGTTTTTTTAATGTGATTTATTTATTTATTTACTTGCTTATTTCTTCTATTCAGTGAAATGTGCATTTTCTTTGACACAAGCATATCCCAACTGAATTATAAATAATTAAATAAAAAAATAATGTCAAACATGCTTCCAAAACACTCTTCCTGTCTGCCATTGGTTGAATAAACAGATGGCCCAACCCCAAACTCACGCCATTGGTCGAGTCAGTGTTGCTATGTCAGCTGGTCGGGATGTTTAAACAAACAGAGCAATGTTTTCAAAGTGCCGGTTTTTGCACTCTTCAGGGAAATCAGCCTGAGAAAGGCATATTTATTGATGTCTCTGTATAATAAGAATATGAGAGTATTTTAAAACAATTACAACACATCACCTTTAACATCAAGACAGTAAAAAAGTAATACACATGGATGTATTATCAGACATGCAGACTTTTTTTCCGAGGCAATGAGTGAAAACATGCACACGGACAAATGTAATCCTGAAACGTGTCTTCCGCGAGTTTCCAGCTACGGTGCTTGTGCTCTGCTAACAAGTCCCTTGACAATACCTGTGTCTCTCATCTTTTGAAGCATCTACTTCGAGACGTTCCTCGTACAGTAGATGTTAAAGGACAGGTGCTAAAAGGGAAATTACAGACATATGCAGTTACTGGGAGTGTCCAGAGTTAATTATGTTATAGTTTAACAAGCTGTTGAAAGAGCTGAGATGGTACACTCTTGCCACAGTTAGTAAGATACTTGCCTTGATTTGAACAAAATGCCCTGAAGTGGCCAATCTGTAATACATTTCCTTTGGCACGATTGTAAAGTCTAGTTTAAAGTAAAGTGCTACTCTAATACTAAGAGTTCATAATTAGAAGTCAAAAGTCATTTATGCAGTTGTAACCTACTGCTTTAAAGAACACTTTGTGCTAGTAACATAAGCGAGTATATTAGCAAATCTCACAAAATGAAACATTAATGTCTATATTTCTACATTTATTAAGTGGTGTTTGCTCATGCAAATCTGGCTTTCAAGATGGGTTTTGCTCAAAGGTTTCTACACGAAAAAAAAAAAAATGAAAGTTGAAAATAAAACAAATGATTGGAGTGTTTTACAGAAAAATACAGTTACACTTAATTTCAATAGTTCACTTTAGACACTCTACTAACTATAAGTAACTTTGCGACTACTGTACTGTAATGTACTGTACTGCTTCTTGCAAGGTTACTTATAGTCAGTATACTCTGGGTTATTTTATTTTTATTTTTATTTATTTATTTTAAACCCAAATGCTGGGTTCAGCCTGCTAGGTCATTATGGGTTATTTTTAATATTTTAACCCAGTGCTGGGTAGTTTTTCTGTAACTCAGCTGCTGGGTCATTTTTTACTGTCAATACAAATGATGCACCCCTTCACATACCTACCCAGCGCTGGGTCAGTGTAACCCAATGTTGGGTAGTCTGTGCCAAACAGGATAAAACTCCACTCTAAAAAGTGCTGGGTTAAAAACAACCCAAGTTGGGTTAAATATGGACAAACCCAGAAGTTGGTTTAAATGTTGGGTAGTTTTATTTAACTCAACTATAGATTAAAATTTCTATATGTCTGGCTTAAAATTAACCCAAAATAGGTTGGAAATTAAAATCAGACACATAATTACTCTATAATAATGCTGGGTTGTTTCAACCCAAATTTGGGTCAAATATGGACAAACCCAACCGCTGGGTTACAAATTTAATTAAAAAAAAAAACCCAACAGTTGGGTTTGTCCAATTTTTACCCAAATTTGGGTTGAAACAACCCAGCATTTTTAAAGTGTAGAAGTAACAGCAATAATCAAAAGGTGAACATTTATTAATAAGCGATTAAAAAAAATTATTATTTAATTATTATGTATTAAACTTATTAATACATGTTCATTTATTAAGCATATGGTAACACTTTATTTTATGGTTCAATTCTCATTTTTAACTAGCTGCTTATTAGCTTGCATATTACTAGTATATTGGTTGTTTATTAGTACTTATTAAGCACATATTAATGCTTTATTCTGCATGACATTCTACATTCTTAATCCTACCCAATACCTAAACTTAACAACTACCTTATTAACTATTAATAAGCAGTAATTAGGAGTTTATTGAGGCAAAAGTTGTAGTTAATAGTGAATACACATTCCCTATACTGAAGTGTTACCAAACATAATAATTTCCAACATATTTTGGGTTCATTTTAAGCGAAAATAGTAATTTTTAAACAATAGTTGAGTTAAATAAGCAGGTTTGGTCAAACATTTAACCGCTGGGTCAAAACAACCCAATTGGTGGGGTTGTCTATATTTAACCCAACTTGGGTTGTTTTTAACCCAGCAGTTTTTATTAGAGTGGGAAGTCATTATTATTGCAGATCAATTTAGTGTTGTTTGTGGTGCAGAACTCTTCACTTTTGAATGTGTTGCAGAGGTCATGTTTGTGACTCTCTCTGGTTCTTGCAACAGGTTCAGCCCGTACGAGTGGTACGACGCCCATCCGTGTAACCCAGGCTCCGATGTGGTAGAAAACAACTTCACCCTTCTCAACAGCTTCTGGTTCGGCGTGGGCTCCCTCATGCAGCAAGGTACGGCGCTTCTACTGCAAACTCAATGCACTTTCCAAAGACGTCAAACAAATCAAAAAAACCTGACAACGGCGTGATTTGACTGTCTTCCACCCTTTACCTGTCAAAACCATGGAGTTCAGACTTTTCTGACAGGAGGAGGAAGTAGTCATCTTGCTTGTCAGTGAGGCGGGGATGAGGGGTGTCAAACATCTGTCAGACACACTGGCAAGTTAGAGGGATAACAGCAGCGTTTGTTTCCTGACACTCAGCTGCCATCAGAGACCTTCACGATTGTGAGTTTGAGGTTGGGATGACAGTCGACAGAAGAGTGTCTCAATCGTAGCACATGCACAGTGGGGCGTCTCTGTGGTTCATCTCATCTACGTTTGGCCAGATGTCACCTCCCTATACGTTGTTCTTCTTTATTGCGTGTCTCAATTAAGTGTTTCTTTCATTCGCCATAGCTGACATGCAGCTTCAGATTGGAAACAGGAGTTATGGATAGATTTCATAAGGAAATTAACAGGTTTGTTCGAGATCACAATGACTTTGCCTTGAATGTAGACGAGAGTAGGCCGTTCCTGTCAGGGGAAGAGTCAGAAAAGTGCAGTTAAACCAGACAACATCCACTTTTTGAGCCTAATGATAACACTGAAGACAGTAACAGTTCTCAGATCATTTTCTGTTGGACATCAAGAAAATATTGATCAAACGAAATCTTCAGCTCTCATGTGTCAGTAAGTGTACGATAACAGGCGTATTTTCCATCATCTTTCTGGTCTTATCTTTTCAACCACCACATTATTATCCAGGTTTCAATTGTCCAGGAGTTGGGGCGTCATGTAGTTCAATAGCGTCTATGCTTTAAGACCAAAAAAGAAGATGACAAATAGGCTTATTAGGGGTTCAAGTGTGTAGCGCTGAAACCCTATTGTAATTGTTAAATTTTCCAAGTATCAGCATTCTCCCCTAAAAGTGGTCGGGCAGACCAAACCATAAGTCATCGAGACTTGAAACTTTGAGAGCTGGTAGTACTCACACCATCTACAACATCACCAAGGCTCGCCCTGATCGGCCTGGTGGGGGCGCTACAGTGGTCAAAAGTATGAAATGGCTCATAACTACTAAACCGTTAGCTGTAAACTCGAGTGTCTTATTGGAATCCTTGACTCAAGATGGACAAGATGCGTGTCTTCGGGTATTTTGGAGTTTTTGAAAAACCTACTTTTGCGAACTAGTTCTAGATTTTTGGCCTGATTGGAACCAAACCAGTGCAGGGAGATTCTCCGGAGTCTGATTGTCAATAATTATATATAAAAAAAAGAATAATAATTTGAGCCTGGTCTCATTAGAAATACATACCTGTGGGAACATTTTCGCGAGTTGCAAAATACGTACCAATACGTACATATCACTGCAGTTTCAATGTGAAATGTCCACTGAGTGGCGCTAAAAGCATGTTCATTTTTTATTGCCAGAACAGATAAACGTGAATATGGTACGTTTTTATGATGTTGGCTTTTATACGAATCACCGCAGTTCTGATTTGAAATTTTGTCCGGTGAGTGGCGCTAAAAGTGTAGTGCTCCATTATTTTTTAAAATAACGTCCCACCAACACTACACCTAAACCTACCCGATAGTGTTAACAAAAGCAAATGTGACATAAAAAGCATCCGTAATCGTGTTGTTTTAGCTTGTTTTGATCTCTCATCTTGGAGCTCTTTTACCGTGACTCATTTTTCCCTGGATTTGTACCCAAGGCTTCCTCCGTATCAGCTGAGCTACCGAGCAAGCTTGTTATGTCAGAAAAGCGAAACATAGAGCTGGTTAATCCATGCAAAGTCCAAAATATATTAGTTTACAAATCGTGCACTTTGGTAAAAAGTGTTTTGAAGTCATAACATAATATTGTGCATGGAGACGTAAAAACAAGTCTTTATTAATCCATAATCTGACCCTGTAATCATAACTGTGTATGAAAACAATTAAAAGCGCTTGCTGTTTTACTGCCTCTAGTGTTCATTTCTGTTGGAAACTGCAGTGATATGTACGTATCCTAAACGTTCCCACAGGTACGTCTTTCCATGAGACCAGGTTGGAAATGTTGGTTCATGGTCCCTAAGGGCCGCCAAAACATTTGAAGTGGGTGGAGCCACTTTTACTAAAATGGCTATAACTCATGAATGGAATGAGATTTTTTTTAAGATATTTTCACCAAACTCAGCACACCTATGTAAGAGCTTATTCTGTGGTCGCGTGAAAAAGTATGCGGCGACTGGCCACTTGAGGGTGCTATAACATGGGGAAAAAACATGAAAACGGTTATTACTACTTCACTGATAGTCCAATTGGCTTGAAAATTGGCATGCAGTGTCTTTGTCTGAGGTGCCATGGTTGTCTATGAGGACATTGACATATCTCAAAAAACATGGCTGCCATTGGCCAATGAATTTTGAGCAGCATTCAGACAAGGTTAACGTAGGCCGATCGGAAGGAAATTCACTGGGCCTGTTTGACTCACCGCCCTAGAGGACTGTGAGAAATTCAAAAGAAAACGGCCACCAAGGGGCGCCTTCATGTTTTTCACGTGAGTAAAGGATCGTGTATCACGCAATTTTTCGCACACAACATGCATGCCACATGGTAGAACTCCTCATTCTGAGCAACTTTGCCTCTAGGACCGCCGCTGTCTATCAAATCATTCATTAAATGTTGAAGATTATTTCAAAAACCAACTTTGGCAAACTAGTCCTAGGTCTTAGGCTCAACCTCGATAACTGTTAAAAAGCTTTAATATATAGGTAACAATTTATTTTAAGGTCCTTTTAATAGTTGCATATTAGCATGCATATCACTAGAATATTGGGTGTTTATTAGTACTTATTAAGCACATATTAATGCCTTATTCTGCATGACCTTAATTTACATTCTTAATCATACCCAATACCTAGGCCTGTCACAATAATCAATATATCGACTTATTGCGCAATATATGTACATGACCTCAATCATTTTTGGTGATGCAATATATCGCCCATTATGTTTAGATTATAATGAATGTCACCAACATTTTGCCAATCAGGCATTATAGTGTTTTCTTGACAACTACAGACAGTTTGGAAGAATGCTCTCAATTTCAAAGCCACAATCCACTGTTCTGGTGCAATTATAAATGTCTTTGTTCAGACTGAGATCTGGCTGCTAAGTAGGGTTTGTGTTTACAGCAATAGTGCACCCTTACTTTACTGAGAAAAAAATGTCAGGTAAAACAATTAAAATGGAAATTCTCCATGGTGCCTTTTGTGCATTTGCAGATTTTTTTTTTTTTTTTTTTTACTTGTTACTTTGCACTTTTTTTAGAAAATATTTACCATTTATTCAAGTTTTTTATTTAGGATATTTCATTTTTTGATCCTTCATTTCCATGATCTAAAGAAATAATTGGTTGTTGTCATTTGAAAGTGTATAGGCCTACTTGCATTATTATGCTTTTATTTTATGATTATATATTCAGTGGCATGAAATGGTCTTAAAATGACAATAATATTATCGCAATTATTTCTGGAACAATATATCGCACAACAAAAAGTAGTTATTGTGACAGGCCTACCAATACCTAAACTTAACAACTACCTTATTAACTATTAATAAGCAGTAATTAGGAGTTTATTGAGGGAAAAGTCGTAGTTAATAGTTATGTGTTCCCTATACTAAAGTGTTAACAATATATATATATATATATATATATATATATATATATATATATATATATATATATATATATATATATATATATATATATATATATATTCTGTATTTCTGTACTTAAGAGAGAGTAAATAACCAGGATAACATGATACTGGGGAACAGAATAGACATTTTGGCTTTTTTTTTTTTTTTTTTTCAGCTTTGTATGCATTTTTTTCATGGATATTTTATCTGATTATTTTCTTTTTTCTTCTATTTAAAGTTTAAATGTGCTATTTCTTCGACAAGAATAATCCAACTGCATCTATTTATTGTCTTTATTGTATTACTTTGTGTCATGCAGTTTTTCACCCTCATCACGTTCGTCAATTAAGACTGAAAGTTCACAGCGTTTCTAAAAGTCTTGCATTCTCTTGCAGTGGCTCTATAGATTCAGTGGTGCAGTGAACTGTTCGATATGCATGGAGAAAGCAAACTTTTAAGAATCGTTAACGAAACCAACATCATTTGGTTCCAGTATTTTAGTCATTTAATGGACCACTTTTGAATAAGAAGTCCTAATCCGAGTTTTTATCTGAACACAACACCAAAGTGAATGGCACTCTCTCTCAAATATTATTTCCCTTAATGCCATTTTAAATATTATCTTTGGCTCTGTGCTGAGGCGCAACCTCACAGAATTAGATGGAGGAAGCTATTAAAGACACGCAGGGGTTGAAGATGTTTTCACACCCCTCACAGGCACACATTAGCAAATGATACCCTCATAACCAAACGGCATAATAAAGCATGCCAGGGAGTAATGAAATGTTTTACCTCATGTAAGGAGACAAATAGAAAAGACTCTTCCTGTGCCCACGGTGCTTCCTTGCTCATGGGGAGTGCAAATCTGCCGCACATTTCATTACGCATGAAATCTCCACTGATATGCATGCGATACCTGTCAGTTTGAAACTAGCAGTTCATGTATTGGTCGACTGGAGCCAACAGAAGTTTTCTCTTGACTCTCAAAGCTGTGTGATGTGCCTTGAGTGTCTGTTTACTATTCAGTTGCATGAATGATTGATAATGATTTACACTTTAGCAGAGTTGAAAAACTCTGAAAGCTTCAACTAGTGTCAAATGGAGTTAAAAATAAGATAAAAAAAAAAAAAAGTAATAAATACATTTTATTGCAGCCAATGTAAGCAGTTACAACATAAAACTAATTAAAAAAAATGGTATTATATATATATATATATATATATAGAGAGAGAGAGAGAGAGAGAGAGAGATTTTATACATATATATATATACATATATATATAGATTTTATGTTGTAACTGCTTACATTGGCTGCAATAAAATGTATTTATTTTTACTTCTGTTGGCTCCAGTCGACCAATACACGAATTGCATATATATATATATATATATATATATTTTTTTTTTTTTTTTTTTTTTTTTATTTACTTATAAAAACACTTTCTTCTAGACAGCAATGAGATTAATTTTCAATCTTGATTTGAAATGGTTAAATGATTTGAAAAGGTTAAATGGTCCTGAAAAAAAATAGTCACACTTGTGCTCCTCACAGTCAAAAATGTCCACTTTGGAAATGAATGGGAGATGATTTTCACACTTTTGGTACTGTGGCCAAACAAAATCTTTGCTCAATATCACAATATCAAGCTCAAATTTGGAGTACAACTTTTTTTAGATTTATGGCTTTGATTTTCTAGAGTAATTCCTTTATTTTAGAGTAAAACATATTTTTGAAAATATTTATTTCATATAAAAATTTCAAATAGTATTTTTGTGCATTTTTCATAACAGTAAATGTAAATTTCTGTAAAAAATTTTAAACTTTTTTTCACTTCAGCAATATTTCGCCAAGTGTCATCTTTGAAAAGAGATCAAAATTAAGCCTGTGCTCTAAGTTGGATTTGATTTTCAGGTCTATGCTCAAAAAGTGAATACATGGATTATAATTACAGTGTAAATATAATTTAGTACCATAAAATCCCCTAAAATAACAAAATATTAAATAAAAAACATGATCAAACCAAAACATGATCAAACCAAAATATAACATTCATTATATTGAAATAATAGGTCCCACTTTATATTAAGTGGCCTTAACTACTATGTACTTGCATCAAAAAATAAGTACAATGTACTTATTGGGTTCATATTGAATTGCAAAACATGTTTGCAGCTATTGAGGTGGATACGGGTAAGGTTAGGGAAAGCTTTGGTGGTATGGGTAGGTTTAAGGGTAGGGGTAAGGTGTAAGGGATGGGTCAACAGTGTAATTATAAATGTAAGAACAGAAATTAATTACAGATGTAATTACATGCAGGTGTTTTTAAAATATAAGTACAATGTAAAAACATGTATGTACACAATAAGTGCATTGTATTAAATGATTCATTTACATGTAAGTACATAGTAGTTAAGGCCACTTAATGTAAAGTGGGACCAAATAAGAATAACAATAAAAAAAAAAAATCTGTCATTTTCGACACGTGAAGAGCACATGACTTCAATAAAGTAAGATCAATAAAATGATCCTCTGGGAAGGATAATCCAGAGACAGAATCCAATATTACTGTATCTAGAGTACAACAGCAGAAAAAAATAAAAAAAATAAAAATTGAGATCAAATAAAACCAGACACTAACAACTGGCATGAATACAAAATAAATGTTTTCACATGTCAGATAATAGTAGAGAGTTGTTGTCTTAATTTTTTTCTTCGTTGTCATTTTTCAAACATCGGTTCCTGTCAGACAGGAAGCTCTTTCACGCTCGCGCAGCAGCGGTTCAGCTGAACTGATAAAAGCATAAAAGCACATTTTTCATGTCTGTCCAAAAATTATTCAGGTTAGACATGGCCTGCTCAACAAAAACGGATGTTTCATTGTGCAAAATGCAGATTATTACATGAAAAATGGTCTGTTTTTGCAAGTCCTAAACACTTGCTAAAGCTGCCTAAGCTGGTCGGATGGTTTTAGAGGTGTTATGACTGACCAGCTAAACAAGCTTTAACCAGCCAACCATTTTATCAGGTTTCTGTTTTTTCCACTGACTGCATGCAAAAATGTTAATTTGGTGACTGATGTGCTTTATCAGTTTGCTCAGTTTCCCTAATCTTGAACATATCTTTATTTCTTCTCCATGCTATTGTTTAAAACATTATTGCTTTCGCACACACTGATAGTGAAAAAGCTAAGGAAGTATCAGGCTGAATACTGAATACTAGCCTCCGGCGCTGAGCCGCACTGTGACTTTCTTCTTTTCGAGAGGAAGGTGGGAATGTTAAGTGCAGGTAATTATTCTCACTGGGAAATGCTTTAACTTCGGCCGGGCTGATGTGTTTCAGTGCTTCTGAAAGAAATAGCAGGACAGGGAAAAGCAGGTCATCATAATTAATATCACTCTGAAGCAAACCCACAGAGAATAACCCACAGACGGCCACAGTTTAGCAACTTTGCCTTCCCTACTTTTACACAGTGATAAGCAGATGTTTAGCTTCAGCGTTATGCTGGAAAATCTGTCAGCTGGTCGTTTGCCGTGACATCAGCATTTCTTTAATAGCCTGCACACTGAAACGTGATAGAGGAACACAAAAAAAACAAGGCAACAAAGCAAAGACCCTCTCCCACAAGAGCTGATTTGATTCTGTATGTTGTGGCAAAATGATTATATTAATAAAAAAAAAAATAATAAAAAAATAATAATAAAAAAAAAGTTTGTCAACTGTATTTGTATTTTAGCCTGTGTGTGTGTGTGTGTGTGTGTGTGTGTGTGTGTGTGTGTGTGTGTGTGTGTGTGTGTGTGTGTGTGTGTGTGTGTGTGTTACACTCAGGGGTTTGCAGTTTTCTAGCTTCTCATTGCACTGTTGACTGTCTCCCATCCTGAAGGAAGTCTCTGTTTGTCCATCATCTCTGTGTTTGTTTGGTTTGTCTCTCTGAGTCTCTCTCTATTTGAGATGAGCTGCTGAATGAACTGATGCTTTACAGAGATTTGGGTTTGTCCAAGGTTTGTCCAAGAAAACAAGAAAAGTATATTGTAGTATCATTTTGAACAGTATTTTGATAATACTTTTACCAGTGTATATAGATATTTTGGTAACACTTTACAATAAGGTTCATTAGATAACATGAACTAATAATGAACTGCACTTCTACAGCATTTATTAATCTCTGTTAATGTTAATTTCTACATTTACTAATACATTATTAAAATCTTGTTAATATTAGTTAATGCACTGTGAATTAACATGAACAAACAATGAACAACTGTATTTTCATTAGTAAATACAGTAACAAATATATTGCTCATGGTTAGTTCATGTTAGTTAATACATTAACTAATGTTTAACTAATGAACCTTATTGTAAAGTGTTACCATTTTTTTTAATAAAAAAATATTTATACACTCAAAAAATTGTTGGATTTACTTAATAAAGCAGTGTCAAGTGGTTCCACGCAACTATATGAGTAATTTGTACAAATGTCAATTTAGTTGTGTGAACAAAAGAAATTCAAGTAAAACTGACAAAATTTCTTTGAGTAAATACAAATCATTTGAATTTGTGCAGTTTACTTAATGTTATGTTAAACTTACAAGTTTATTTCGTAAGGTGCACACATTTATTGACTTAATTAAATGAACTATTTGCTCTAAAAATGCACTCAAAAAATAACTCATTGAACAAACTCAATTGAATTGAGAGCAGGATATGCGTATATGAGCGCTCACAGCAAAACTCTGCGTAATGGTAACATCAAAATTCAAAAACATTACAGAAACTCATCAAATGTCCAACATGACTGAACATTAAACGCTGACATAAACTAACAGCATCTTTCCCTTTACTGAAAAACACATAAAATAACACTTAAATCCCTAAATTTACTCTCTAAATTTACACTATGGGAACTACGGATCCACTGCTTAGTTAGTTTTGTCAACATTAATTTGTGTTTCATTCAGCGATGTTAAGTTGACTGAACAAACACTTATCAAGTAAAGCTGACAATACTCATTTTTAGTAGAAACAACTCAGTTAAATTAAGTTTAAGTAGTTATCGTACATGAATTTTTAAGTAATGTGAACAAGGATGGTTTGCGTGAAAGTATTTTTATTTATTTTTTTAGTGTATTTACTTACTTATTTACTTACTACTGTTCTAAAGTTTGGGGTCAGTACGATTTTTAAAATGTTTTTTGAAAGAAGTCACTTCTGCTCACCGAAAAACAGCAATATTGTGAAATATTATAACAATTTGAACTGTATAGTATATAGTATACTGTATGAGTATATTGTAAAATGTAATTCATTTCTGTGATTTTCACCATCATTAATCCAGTCTTCAGTGTCACATGATCCGGTAACACTTTACAATAAGGTCTCATTAATTAACTACATTAGTTAACATGAACTAATAAGGAATTGCACTTCTACAGCAGTTAATGTATTAACTAAAAATAACTAACAATGGGCAATGCATTGGTTACAGTTTTATTCATCTTTGATAACATTAGTTAATACAAATATAACTATTCATTGTATGTTCATGTCAGTTCACAGTGCATTAACTAATGTTAACAAATACAACTTAAATGTTGATAACATTAACTAAGATTAATGAACACTAGAAGTATTGTTCTTTCATAGCTCATGTTAACTAATGTTAATAAATGAAACCTTATTGTAAAGTGTTGCCCATGATCCTTCAGAAATCACTCTAATATGAAGATTTTCAGCTCAAGAAACATTTCTGATTATTATCAATGTTGAAAACAGTTGTGCTGCTTCATGATTTTGTGGAAACTATGATGTATTTTTGTTTTAGGATGAATAGAAATCTCAGAAGAACAGCATTTATTTGAAATGTATTTGTTACAATGTAAAAGTCTTTATTTTTACTTTTGATCAATTTAATGCATCATTGCAAGGTATTATTTTCAATTTTTGTATTAATTTCTCTGAAGAAAAAAAAAATCTTACTGAACCTAAAGTTTTAAAGTTTAGTTTTAAAATGTATGCAGATTTTATAACTACATTAATTGAGATGTACAGTATGTATTTAAAAACTTTCAGACTACAGGATCATTGAGATACGAGTAAAAGCGAAAATCTGATATAAAGATACACTTTCCCTTCCTATAAACATATATTACCATTAATGTTAACTACAAATCTTGATGTGTTTTTATGTAATCAGTTGCTGATGCATTTAATTTCTGTTCAGGTTCAGAACTGATGCCTAAAGCTCTCTCCACTCGAATCATCGGAGGAATCTGGTGGTTCTTCACCCTCATCATCATCTCCTCCTACACAGCCAACCTGGCGGCCTTTCTCACCGTCGAGAGGATGGATTCGCCCGTGGACTCAGCTGATGATCTGGCCAAACAGACCAAAATAGAGTACGGCGTAGTCAAAGATGGAGCTACAATGTCCTTCTTTAAGGTACGACCCTCTGAAATGATCAAGTCCATCATTGGGATGTATCACAATACCATGATTATATTCACTATTTGTGATAAATTTGACATGCTGTTTATTCCATTAAACTTGACACATGGATTTTTGTCACCAGTGTTGAGAACTGCAGAATGTTAACAGAAGATTTTTTTTTTTTGAGAGAGAGAGACAGCTTCAGCTAACTTTTCAAAAAAGAAGGAACTTCTCTATTCGTGAGTGGTGTGCAGAGAGAAAAAAAAAATCAATACAATTTCACAAAAGAATTTTTTAAGCTTTTCCAGTTAGATCTTAATTCCCACTGTAAAAGCAAATTCTCCCATGCTCTCAATTCTCTTCCATGTTTGAAGTATTCCTTCATAATGATTTTTTTTAATTATTATTCCAGAGTTTCAGCTTTTGCCTGCAGGGTTTTACTTTTTCACAGCTTTGAGTTTTTGCTCTCTGATGCTGCAGTGCCGAGCAGAGAAAAATGTACCAGGTTTCAGAGTGACACAAAATCGAGGTGTCTTTAAACCAGTGATTGCATATTCATGCATTCTTTCAAAATATAGGCTGCTTTCATGTTTTCTGCTGATGTTGTCATATTTTCAAAAGCAATTTCTATAAGTAACCTTGTTCCAAAAACATACATTTGCATTTCTGTTTTGATTTATGTTTGAGTTCAAAATTGTTATCTTAAATTTCTATCAACCCTATTTTTACACTTCAGTGTATGAAGCTAATGATTTATGCTTGCTTTGGCATTTAGTGCGCATAGTTTCTATGATTGTGCATCCTTTTTGTCTCCTGAATATATGATTTCAGCATTCGACTGAAGATCACAAAAACAGGTGTTTGCAATTAAAATATCAATCTGTCGCTGCCTGAACACCTTCAGTTCTGCTTGTTTTCTGAAACTTCAGCTGTGGTATTTCAGTGAGCAGACCTGCAACGTCAAATGTTAATTTAACATTTTATCAAGAGTAATCAAAGAGCACTCACGCTTGTTCATTTTCTTGGGTCACTTTAAATGTTTCATGGAATTGAGCCAACAATTATCCGTGATTAGCTATGGTTTCTTACGTGACCTCCTTTATAAAAACCATGAAATGCCATTTAAACTGAGTGCTAATCGTGATGTTAAAGTTTCATTATCCTGAGACCGCAAACTACGCACGCACACACACACACACACACACACACACACACACACACACACACACACACACACACACACACACACACACACACACACAATTGGTTTCACTTCTAATTCAGAATTTCTTTATAAGGAGACCCAATATTCAGGATAGCATACTACTCTAATTTCTGCAGAATTTATGTCTTTGCCTACATGTCTGCAAAAATATACCAATACATACATTTCACTAGATTTTTAAGCTGAAATGAACACTAGTGGCAGTAAAACACCAACAACCTTTATTCCTTTTCACTACAATTTTGATTACAGGGCCAAATTATCAATTACGAAATATTTTTATGGCTAAAAAAGACTTTATACTATGGTATCACCCCAAAACACTCCATGATTTGTAAACTAATACACTTTCCATCACATGCAAGCTAAAATGGCACGGTTGCTCTAGCAAATGTGTTATCTCTTTACGTTTTATTTTGTTCACTCAGTTAGGGTTTAGGGTAGGATTTAGTGTAGGTGATATGTTATTTTCAACAGAGTGTCTATTTATACCAAGTGCAAATACCCTATTTACACTAACTCCGCCCACCAATGTCTGATTGAGTCAGACAAAATTACAAAAGAAACCTGTCTGATAACAGGATCAGTGGTGTGGAGAGTAAGAAGGGTGGTGTTAGATTTTAATGTAACTGACTCAAGTTTCAATCCACCTTTTTTCTGATCTTCTCTCTTTTCCCATTGCATATTTGCTTTGAGAGGCATTTTTAAATAATTTTAAAAATAAAATTAGGTGCCTAATGGGTATTTAATAGTGTGAATAAAGTGTTTATTGGGTAGGGTTAGCGGTCAGTGGAAGGGAGGGACAAGTAACGTCCCAATAAGGCACACTGTAAAAAAAAATCTGTAGTTTTTACAAAATAATTTTGGTAGCTGAGGTTGCCAGAATAATTTTGTAAAAAATACAGAAAAACTGTAAACACATTTACAGAACAAACTGTAAATTTATAGTATAAAACTGTAATTTAAGATAATTTGAATGTAAGCCAATATATTCAACAATGCACACTACTACTAAAATCTGTTTTGTACCTTTAACATATAATGACAACCACCATAATAATGCAGGTAAAAGAGAAAGCCACATGAAGAATCAGAGTTCATCACAAGTAGCTTTTCCACGAGCTGAATATACTAATATAAAGAAGGTGCAAAGAGTCATTCACGCAAACGCAAAACTATTAAGAAACATGATTATTTAAACAAAATACTTTCAAATGTGGAGTGTCACACAGGGAATTGTGGGAACATCAGTTTACAGATTTTGACTGTAAATTATACATTGATTTTGTCTTTTTTACTTATGAAAATTGTAAAATTTACAGCATTTTAATATGAAAATTGCATGTCTGGTTAGAGCTTTTACAGTTTTTTCCCTGTATATAATACGGGAACTTACTGTTAACCGTTAACATTAGTTAATGGAATAACAGTTGTTCATTGTTTGTTCATGTTAGTTCACAATGCATTAACTAATGATTGTGTATTAGTAAATGTTGAAATTAACATTAACAAAGATTAATAAATGCCGTATAAGCATAGTTCATTATTAGTTCATGTTAACTAATATAGTTAACTAATGTTAACTAATGAACCTACACTCAAAAAAATGCTGGGTTAAAAACAACCCAAGTTGGGTTGAAAATGGACAGACCCAGCGATTGGGTTGTTTTAACTCAGCGGTTGGGTTAAATGTTTACCCAACCTGCTGGGTAGTTTTATTTAAAATAAACCCAAAATAGTTGGGAAATTAAAAACCAGATGCAATTAGAGGCAACAATAATAGACAAAAGGTGAATGTTTATTAATAAGCTTTAATATTTTATTAATATAAATTTAATAGTTTAATAGTTTATTGATATAAATTTATTAATAAGCAATTTAATAAATGTTTATTGTTTAATAATTATTCATTGAACATTAATAAATGTTCATTTCCAACATACTTTGGATTAATTTTAATTAAGCAATACAGTAATTTTTAAACAATAGTTGAGTTAAATAAAACTACCCAGCAGGTTGGGCAAACATTTAACCCTACCGCTGGGTTAAAACAACCCAATTGCTGGGTTTGTCCATTTTCAACCCAACTTGGGTTGTTTTTAACCCAGCATTTTTTAGAGTGTAATTATAAAGTGTTAACATATAATCATATACACTGAATATGTCATTATTGCATACTGTTGTATAATATATTACAATACACTGAGGTGCAAATAGTATCTGCCACAATTTGCACTAATTATGTAACTACTATTTACTCTTAGTGCAAAGAAAATATTGGACCCACTTTATATTAAGTGGCCTTAACTACTATGTACTTACATTTAAATTAATCATTTGATATAATGCGCTTATTGTGTACATTCATGTTTTTACATTGTACTTATATTTTAAAAACACCTGCATGTAATTACATCTGTAATTAATTTCTGTAATTACATTTATAATTACACTGTTGACCCATCCCTTACACTTTACCCCTACCCTTAAACCTACCCATACCACCAAACCTGTCCCTAACCTTACCTGTATCACACCTCAAAAGCAGCAAAAATGTTTTGCAATTCAATATGAACCCAAAAAGTACACTGTACTTATTTTTTTATGTAAGTACATAGTAGTTAAGGCCACTTAATATAAAGTGGGACCAAAATATTTGTTGTTGCAATTTACACTTAGTGTAAATAGCCACTGCCTATTTTCACATGACAGAGCATTAACCAATACGTACAACAACCATAATAAAACATTGCCACATTTTGCAAAAATGTACCCATTATCTATTTTTAAAGGCACTGGGCATGAAACATATCACTTATAACATCTCATGGACATGTTACATGAAAAGTGCAGTGAAATTTGTATTTGTATTTGTATTTGTATTTTATAGCACCAATTTAATACAACATTAGTTGTCCAAAGTGCTTCACAGTCCCAAGAGAAAACAAAAGTATAAATAAAAACAAATAAAACAATATAAAACAAACACATAACACACAATAAATATCACTCTCCATCATTAGAACTTGCAGTCAGAGTTAAGCAAATGTGATTTTAACATGGCTTTAAAAACAGGTAAAGATTTGACGGATCTAATAGCGACTGGGAGATCGTTCCACAATTTAGGACCGGCTCGCGAGAAGGCTCGATCACCTTTGTGTTTGTATTTTGTCTTAGTAACGGCAAGCAGATATTTGACATGTTTTATATTTTACGTTTATTTTACGAGTGACAGAGTAGCCGCTTTTGCAACATCATTTCCCACAATGCAATGTGCTAAACTTGACCATCCATTTCCTGTGTAAAGAAATTAACCATTTAAACGTTTAAATCAGTAAATTAACCGACAAATGTTTTCACACTTCTTATTTAACCAACCACCAAAATCTACATTATTACACAAACTTGGATTTAAAAAAAAAACAAAAAAAAAACAAACTGTGCTGATAATGCAAAATAACCATGCAGCACACTGCTGTTTGGAAAATGTATGTTTGCATTAAACTTTGCCTATTATTTTCAAAAATACATTTGGCAATATTGAAAAGTAGTAGGCTAGCATTCAGTTTGCATACAGTAAAACGGACACAGCTGTGGTGAAAGCAGCATTATAACTGCCATAATCCAGTGTACACAGTGACTGTTTAATCTAGGAAGTGTCAGCTGTATCACTCCGGTTGCTTATTCATTCTTGTGCAGTCCAACGCTGAAGCCAATTCCCAGCCACTTTCAATTATATTGAGAGACACCAGGGAAAATAGCGTTTGAAGGGGGAGGAACAATAACAGGTGCTCAAGGTTAAGAGAACAGCGCCAACACCAGCACGCCGTAGTGTGAAGCTGGAAAGTGTCGCTGTAATGGAGCCAAGACTCAGGAGGAGGAAAATGTCCTTTTCTGAGGATGTTGTGCATGTATCGTACGTCACTGTGGAGTGTATACTTTCTGCATGTTCGACTCTCAATGGCATGATTTACAGTTGGAAGATAGCAAAATGCATTTTGCAAATTTGTCATTTTATTCAAAAGAAGTGTGTTACATAGGAAGGTTAAATTAAAACATTTAAGTTTAAACAGCTATTCATAGGTTCTTATGAAATGACATATATTGTGGATTCAAATTAGCATGCAGCTTGAGTTTTGCAAGTTTTGCACAAAATAAGCACAGGGCAAATAGTTTCTGCTCGATCAGCGAACATTTAACAGACATTTTTATCCAAAGCAACACATAGTACATTACATAGTACAAATTCAGTCCCCCTGGAGCGTCTTAATCAAGGGCACGAAGGTGAAAGTGCTGAAATGAACACAAGTGACAGTAAAACGCCAACAATTTGAATTCCTTTCTACAGAAATTTTGATTACAGGGGCAGACTATCGATTAATAAAGACTGCGTGATTTGTAAACTAACACATTTTAACCTTTGCATCACATAATCAGCAGTGCACTTGTACGCTAGTGGTGTGAATATACGAGTCACGTGAAATGTGAAAACACTCGATAAAACGGTTAAAAGACTAAAATGACTAAAAGCTAAAAGCTGTTTGATTATCAGTTAGGTTTAGGTTGGGTTTATTTTCAAGTCAAGTCACCTTTATTTATGTTATACAACACAGATTGTTTCAAAGAGCTTAACACTAATAAAATGACAGAAGATAACAGAATGCAAACAATCACATATGAGACTAATGAAGTTTTTGCTCTAAAGCAGCTCTACAATAGTGCCATTATTCAGCTTAAGTCATTATAATGTTGATTCAGTTCAGTTCAATAACTATGTAAAGTTCATCCAATTATTAAATGAGTTTAATTCAGCTATAAATAGTGTCGTTATTCAAATGAGCATTAACCTTTTAGCGCCATACACCAGACATTTTATCTGAACTACCACAATACATACCACAACCAGCGTAAGATTCAAGTACCAGATTCACGTTCATCTGTTTCGGATAAAACTGAACAGGCTTTTAGCACCAATCATTGGGCATTTCACTTTGAAAGTGTTTCAAAACATGCAAGAAGAAGCGTAATAATCCTCATGTGTGTATATACTGTTCTGACCAGCAAACCAGAGTGATTTCAAAATACAAACACATGCTCCTTTAGATTACTGAAAAATGATGCTTCTCTCTTTCAGAAATCAAGAGTGTCTACATTTGAGAAGATGTGGGCTTTCATGAGCAGCAGACAGAGCACGTCGTTCGTCAAGTCCATTGAAGATGGGATTCAGAGAGTGTTAAAGTCAGACTACGCCCTGCTTATGGAGTCAACGACCATTGAGTATGTGACGCGCAGAAACTGCAATCTCACACAGGTCGGCGGCATCATCGACAGTAAAGGTTACGGCATCGGCACCCCGAAAGGTAAAACCACCATCGTAACACGTTTTGATTCTGAATTCGGATGAGCCACGATATAAGCGGTTGTAATAATCACATACTGACCTTTTAGCTGAATTCATAAGACTTAAAAGCTGCCTATTTTGCAGTGTTGAGTAATTTTACATGCCTAAAGCCTTGTGTGACTGGAACTTTACACAGTATTCATTAAAAAACTGTGTGTGTGTGTGTGTGTGTGTGTGTGTGTGTGTGTGTGTGTGTGTGTGTGTGCGTGTGTGTGTGTGTGTGTGTGTGTGTGTGTGTGTGTGCGTGTGCGTGTGCAATGCTTTGTTGAAATGCCTCTCCTTTCAAGTGTGGAGTTGGTGTCAAAATGTTAAAGCAATCTATTTAGGGTTTTTTTCTTTCTTTTTTTTCTTGGTGTATATTAGATTTTCAAATTCAAAGGGAGTCTATAAAAGATGTGGTCCACAAATCTTGTTGGAAACATCTTTAAAAAAAATGTCTTTTTCCACAAATTTTGTATGAATGCAAATTTTATAATATCAAAGATACTCATGTTTAGTAATTGTGCAGTTACTTCTCATATTGTATTTTCAAAAAGTTTTGGAATATTTTTTCTTTTCCCCAAATTTGTCACTACCGAAACACAATAATAAATAATTTAAGAATAAGGGTTACATTGGAAACATTTTGTTTACATCTACCTTGTAAATATATTTTTTCTATTTTTTTTTTTTTTTTAAGTTTTCACAGGTAAATCAATAACAATTACAATTTTAACAATATTTTAGGTGTAATGTATGAGCTTTGTTGTATTTTGAATCAAATCTTTCTTTGTAAAAGGCATAAAGTTTATCATACTGATAAGGATTCAATAGTTTGAATATACATCAAACCAAACACTATAAGATCATCTTAGTTTACAATTCTTACTTTATTTTTGACAGAACATCCATGTTTCGGTCGTGACTGCACATTTTTGGTAGTGACAGTAGTGACCACATCACATTACAGAATTTGAACTCGCATACTAAAACACTAGTGATTTGCATAATAAAACATAATAAAATTGTAATGATTTGCATAACTGTACAAAAATTTTGTTTATTTTGCCCAAATAAATGACTACCAAAACAACAATGTCATTACCGAAACAGTCACGACCGAAACATGTGGTGAACTTTTGGTTGTAACAATTTTTAGATTTAGAAGTTAATGCTGGTTCTGATAGAAAGGTGTCAGAATACACAGTGCATCAGTTTGTTGCGTATGGAGCTGCATAGCTGCAGACCAGTCAGGGTGCCCATGCTGACCCCTGTCCACCGCCGAAAGAGCCAACAGTGGACACGTGAGCATCAGAACTGGACCACGGCGCAATGGAAGAAGGTGGTCTGGTCTGATGAATCACGTTTTCTTTTACATCATGTGGATGGCCGGGTGCGTGTGCGTCTCTTACCTGGGGAACACATGGCACCAGGATGCACTATGGGAAGAAGGCGAGCCGGCGGAGGCAGTGTGATGCTTTGGGCAATGTTCTGCTGGGAAACTATATACATATATATATATATATATATATATATATATTAGTGGTGGGCCGTTATCGGCGTTAACGTGCTGCGTTAACGTGAGACTCTTATCGGGCGATAAAAAAATATCGGCGTTAATCTATTCTCAAAGTTGGGTTGGGAGCTGGGTCTATACTACGCAAGCTATGATGACTTTCACCTTGATATTTTAGCGCAGATGTATACCTAGCCGAATTGACCCTTCGCAAAGACCCGCCCCCCTTAGTTACTGTTGCTTTGTCCGACAAGCCGTGGCGCTGTCACGCCACACAGTGAAATATACATCACAGAGCAAAGAGGACACTGACAACACGCCGACAGACAAGACAGAGCAGGTTACTTAAAGGTGCTAAAGAGGATCTTTTCGTCGACTGAGAAACCAAAGACTGTTACTGAGTTTTTGAAATGAGCGCATGCGTAAGAACAACCCCCCTCCTTCGAAGGAACGCCTCCCAAAACTCGTAAACACTCTTATTGGAACACATGTGTTTACCACCGGCATTCGCTGTATCGTGTTAGAGGATTCATTATTTTGGACTCACCGCAGGTAACTCATAATCTGCAGTTGTTACTCCCGTCTCCTGACAAAAACATTGCATGCGGCGCCTGTGGAGTGTGGAAAGTTACTGGAGTGCGCAGCCGCGCTCGTCTCTCACAAGGAACGTCACGGCAGTGATTGACAAGCCGGAGGACCAATCGTTTACACGATGATCGCGTAAACGATTGGCTGATGTTTTTAAGGCCCTACCTCGTGCACAGATGATGTATATTAATATTATTCCTTTCAGTGCACCTAATAAATAGTCTTTTATCAGTTAGTAAAGACAGTTTCAAGTAATATTGCAAAAATGTATAAAACAAAACATCCTCTTTAGCACCTTTAAACAAAGTCCCAGCTTTAAAACTGTAGGTTTTTTGTTTTTTTTTATTAAGAAATTCAAACAATAAAAACCGTTTTGTTGCTCTTTAATGTGTCGTGACCATGGTCGTGACAGATTGCTGTAGCGCCTCAGCTCAAGAGGCTCGTAAACCGATCATCTCTTACTACGAGGAAAGATGTCAATATACACAATTTTTCAAGTTTAACTCCACCGAGGTTAATCTTCTAACTGCTGACTACTTTGTCGGACAAAATGACGGTTTACTTTTTACTGGTGCATTCAAGTCATGTCGGAAAGATCGTATTTACGAGCAGAACCGACATGAATGCCACCACAATGTCGTAAATACCAGTGGGAAGCTCGTAATTTTCTTTAAGCTCAACATAGTGAAATACCACAATACTTACAGGTATTTAGCAGTGACATTGTCAGGCTTTTCTATTTACAACGAAGTAAGCTGATTACCAGCAAAAAATACGATAGCATCACAATGTAGAAATGTAATATGTAACAATAAAGTTTACAATGGCTTCATAAATTAATTAAAAAACATAAAAAAGCAACATACAACTAATGCACATTCTTTGCTCTGTCACGATCACCTGTGAGAGTGCCCTTCAGCCACTAGAGGGCACTCCTTCCCGGACTCTCTGTTTCACCCATTTCATGGACTACATTTCCCATAACACACTCCCCGGACTAATCACTATTCATCATTGCACCCAGCTGTTGTATATTTTGTCATTAGTGTCTGTGTATTTAGTCGGAGTTGTTTCTGTCTGTTCTGGTGGTTCATTGTTGGATGTCACCCTCGAGTCTGATCCCTGTTCTCCCGTTTTGGTTTGTAGTTTCTTGTTTTGTGTTTCTTGTTTCATGTTTGGACTGTCTATTTATGGATTATGACCTTTGCCTGTACCCCGGATTACGCCTTTTGGATTTGCCCACAATAAACACCATTGCTGCAATTGGATCTATCTCGTCTTCATTAGTTCCGTGACATGCTCTACATTTTCTAGAAGCAGAAGTGTTATTTTGTGTAATTAATTTAGAGAAGGCACACCGCCATCCGACGAAAGTGACTTGAACGCACCTACCGTCGTACACACGACTTCCCACCTTGTAAATACGAACTTCCCAGGAGGACTTGAACGCACCATTATTCATTAGTTGCGTCCCAAATGACGCACTATACACTATGCACTTATACACTATGTACTTGTGCACTATGCACTCATCCATGTAGTGCGTGAATTGTATAAGGTTATTTTGTCATTTAACAACAGAGTCCGATCATCCCTTCCCCTCCACTACGTAATTAAAGCTGCGACAGTCGAGTGCACGAAGTGTCCAACATTCCACACTTCGTTTTTTCCGTTAATTTAGTGCATCATCCGGGTATTTAAAGTGCACTTTTTCTTTTTGGAATTTTCACTGTGAACGCACTACTCGCACTATTTATACTTAAAAACGTCATAGAATAGTGCACAAGTACGCAAATTGGGACGCACCTATTATTTGGGTAGCACACATATTCTGAATGTTTTCAGCAGAATTCAAATGAGCCATTTTAATCTAGATTAATCTAGATTAATTCCAAGATTACAGTGAGATTAATCTAGATTAAAAAAATGTATCTATGCCCACCACTAATATATATATATATATATATATATATATATTAGTTTTCTCAGTACTTGGTATTCCAATGAAGATTCCCATCTATTAATGCATTTATTCCAGGCTCGCCATACAGGGATAAAATCACAATTGCTATCCTCGGCATCCTGGAAGATGGCCGTCTTCACATGCTCAAGGAGAAGTGGTGGAGCGGCAGCAGCTGTCTGGAGGATGAGCGGTATGAGACGGGTCCCATGGGCATCCAGAATCTGGGCGGCATCTTCATTGTGTTGGCTTCTGGTCTGGTGCTGTCGGTGTTTGTGGCTATAGGAGAGTTCATCTACAAACTGCGAAAAACTGTAGAGCGTGAACAGGTGAGACTGACTGGAAATAGAAACTATAATATGATTAGTTATTCATAACTATTAGTGGTGTTCTTTGAACACTAACAGTGAGAATTATCCCTTGTAATGTACTGTGTACACTTTTTGCATGTTGGGTTTGTTTGGACCTGGTGGAACATAAGCTTATAAAACAGTCATAACTTATTTATTTTTCCAACTAAAACAATATAGTATCTGATCAGTAACTTCTCATTAATGTGCATTTTGTTTTTAGTTGTGAATGTTACTGTGTTTTTACCATGCTATTACTACATTCACCCCCTTTTTATTAATTAAAAATTTAGAAATTATGTGATTTTACAATAACTACAGCAAAAACAAGCGTGATGCAAGAAAAGTTACATTTTATCAGTATTTATGAGAAATTTTGGTAACACTTTATTTTAGGGTCTTTTAATTAGTTGCTTATTAGCATGCATATTACTAAAATATTGGCTGTTTATTAGTAATTATTAAGCACATATTAATGCCTTATTCTGCATGACCTTATTCTATATTCTTAATCCTACCCAATACCTAAACTTAACAACTACCTTACTAACTATTAATAAGCAGTAAATTAGGAGTTTATTAAGGGAAAAGTCATAGTTAATAGTGAATACATGTTCCCTATACTAAAGTGTTACCGAAATTTTATTTGAATATATCATTATCTGAAATTCATAAGAACATATAATGTAAGAATTACCCATATGTTCCTCTTCTGTGTCAAAACAGACCCGAATGCGATAAGAGGGTTAAGACATCAGACTTGAAACTGCAATGCTCTAGCAACCACGCAGAACTGAACATTACACAATGTCTTTCCAAATCTCCAAGAACAACACCCTAGCAACCTCCCACATTAGCCCAGCAACTGCTAAAACACCCTAGCAATCACCCAGAAGGCCCTAGTGCATGCCTAGCAACGGCCTTGTACCGTTACACTTGCAGTCACTGATTTTAGACATGCTGAAATGAAGACGCTCAGCACGATGACTAAAGCTGAGTGTTCATTCACACCTGATAACATCACAGAATGAGTGAAGAGATGAATAACCGATCGAACATCAAAAAGCATAGCAAGCAAATCGCAAATCACTTCCTTTTTATGTAGACACATCTCACAGATAAGATGCCAGTGCTGGAGGTTGACATTTAAACCACTTTGATCATGTATTTGAGTGTAAAAGCATGTTAAAAAATGAGAATATTTTTATCACACATCCCACCTCAAAATGAATTATATTCCCTACTGAACTGGAACATTGTGTTATTTTTCCACACGTTAGAAGTTATTTTAAGGGTTGTTTTTGGTCTCATTGATTTAGAAGCTATAACATCATTTTAAAGAATATCATCAAAAGAAAACACATTGAACACTGAAAGAAAGAAATATTTTGGTCACACTTTCAATCTAAAAATGCTGAGTTACAAACAACCCAGGCTGGGTTAAAAATTGGACAAACCCAGCGATCAGGTTGTTTTGACCCAGCAGTTGGGTTACATGTTTGACCGACCTGCTGGGTAGTTTTATTTAACTCAACTATTGTTGACTAACTATATGGTTGGCTTAAAATGAACCCAAAATAGGTTGGAAATTAAAAATCAGACACATAATTACTAGAGCCAACAATAATAATGAAAAGGTGCACATTTATTAATAAGCAATTTAATAATTGTTTATTATTTAATTATTATTTATTAGACTTATTAATAAATGTCAATTTATTAAACAGTATAATGCATGATCATTTCCAACCTATTTTGGGCTCATTTTAAGCAAGCAATATAGTCATTTTTAAACAATAGTTGAGTTAAATAAAACTACCCAGCAGGTTTGGCAAACATTTAACCCAACCACTGGGTTAAAACAACTCAATCACTGTCCATTTTTTTTTTTTAACCCAGTACACAGCAAAATCCCCAGAGTTAAATCAACTCTGCTCAGAGGACATATGGTCCCTCTCTACATAGTTAAAATAACACTGAAGCAGAGTTAAAGTTAATGAGTTAATATGCTGTTTGTGGAGTTGTTTAATCAGATCCTGAGAGATTTAATGTCTTTTATCTTTAGTTGATTTCATCTAAGACTGATTCTGCTTGTTAACAGCAGGTGTTCATCACTAATGCTCAATCATAACTTAATTAATCACTTAATTATCTCACTAACTTTAACTCTGCTTCAGTGTTACTTTAACACTATATAGAGAGGGACCATATGTAATCTGAGCAGAGTTGATTTAACTCTGGGGATTTTTTAGAGTGTAGATTAGGGTCCAATTCTCAGTATTAACTACAATGTTTCCCTCAATAAACTCCTAATTACTGCTTATTAATAGGTAATAAGGTAGTTGTTAAGTTCAGGTATTGGGTAGGATTAAAAATGTAGAATAAGGTCATGCAGAATAAGGCATTAATATGTGCTTTATAAGTACTAATAAAGAGCCAAAATCCTAGTAATATGCATGCAACTAGTTAATAGTGTGAATTGGATCCTAAACTAAAGTGTTACCAATATTTTCAGCAAAGATGCATCAAACCAGAGTCCTGCACGGGTCCATTTTTGGAGACCCGCCCCCGCCCGTACCCGCAAAGTTCAGCACCAGATCCGACCCGTCACCCGTGATAATATCAAAATTAAATCCGCACCCGCCCAGACCCGTTAATATTTGGCCCGTTACCCGACCCGTGCCCGAGATAAATCACACATGCACTCCAATTAAAGTGCTTTATTTTTTAAAAGTTAAAGTTCTTAACTTTTAAAAAATTCTTAAAATTCTTTAAAGTTAATTTCGTTTTGTATTAATTGTATCTTAATTTTAATCAATATTTCATCAACCAATTGCCTTTATTTAATAAATAAGAAGTAAATATAGCATACAATAGATGATCACGACACGGAGGCGCCGGGGAGAACTGGAGCTCGTATCATAAATAAACTAAAACTCAGCGTATAAGGTAGCCTACTTGCCTCACAGACCTGAGGAATATATCTATATTGGAATGTCTACTTTTAAACAGAGCAATTCAAAACGAAAGAAAACAGGCTGCTCTCTGCTTATGTAATCCGAATGAAATGTGCATTTCTCTCAGGCGCGTTCACTACTGCGAAGATCGCGAGTCAGCATCTTCAACTTCATCTTTGCAGCCACTGACACAGAAAACACTTGTTTATTAATAAACAATTAACATGTCTCCTTGCTATATTTTACATAATCATAATCATTACTTTTTTGCCGGTTCTTTGTGACAGCTTTTAGGTGCTTTATTGGCAGCGCAACCCTTACATGTTATTCTACATGAACTCATCACGACCGCATCAGCACAGAAAACATGGAGATGCAACGCTCGCTCCAACTAGGCTACGAGAAGCATCAACAAAAGTCGCACTGTCTCAGTAGTGGTGACGTGATGGGTCAAATTGTTGCGTATAATGGTAATTTAGACATACAAATATTGTGCATATTTTTCATGCTACTACCCACCCGCAAGGAGTTAATTATCCGCCCGCATCCCCGCCCGTGAATTTTAGGAATGTCACAATCCACCCGTTTTAGCCACTTTTATGCGGGTACCCGCGGATACCCGACCCGTTGCATCAAACTCTGCATCAAACTGATAAAAAAAAAGACCTTTACATTGTTAAAATGCCCATTTCAAATAAATCCTTTTTATTTTAACTTTATATTTATCAAAGAATCTTGGAAAAATATATATCATGGTTTCTACAAAAATATTAAGCAGCATTCTGAAAATTGTTAATTTTTGATGGTTCATGTGGTTCATTTTAAAATATATTCACATAGAAAACAGTTATTTTAAATTGTAATAATATTTCACAATATTCCAGTTTTTACTGTATTTCTTATAAAAATGCAGGCTTGGCGAACATAACAGACTTTGAAATCAGGGCTAAAAAAGCAGATATTTAATTTGCTGACACACTCAGTTAGCACCAAAATGGACGTGAATGTACTTACTTCCTCTTTTCTCTTTCTCCTCCCCCCACCATGTCCCTTTTTTTCCATCAAGAGGTCTTTCTGCAGTGCGGTGATGGAAGAGATCAGACAGTCGTTCACGTGCGAGAGACGGGTGAAACACAAGCCCCACCGCCCGCCGCCAGCCATGGTGAAGACGGACGCAGTGATCAACATACACTCCTTCAACGACCGTCGCCTGCCAGGAAAGGACAACATGAGCTGCAACACCGCAATGACGCCCGTGTTTCCATGACTTGCCTGGGCGACGGCCAGCTGAGGCACGTCCCCGGCGCCGTGCCGGAGAGCAGGGACTACGGCTCCGAGATGATTACGGCATTCACCATCAACCGCAGAGACATCCGACACCAAATGGCCAGTCAGAACGGTGGCAGTAGCAGCAAACCAGGTAGTGACCACATCCTCAAACCAATGTATCCCACCATGCCATTGCGAGAGGGAGGCCGATCGGTATCCTTCCTGTGAGAGCCAACCACGTCTGCGAAACTATCCGAGTCTGATGTTTACAAGCGGCACTCAAAAGACTCGAAGGAGCCCCCCGATCAAATGAAAATATATGTTTCTCACTGGAACAAAGTGAAATGTGGAAAAGAGGCTTTTTTGGAGCATGGCAATAAATGAACAGAAGCGAATGGGAGTAGTTTTCTTAGAGTATCATTTATAGCACATCAAATTAATTTCGAAGAGTTCTGACGATTTATCCTTTGATTTCGTCAAAATGCTGTGGCGTTTTGGTGGGGGCGGCAAAACAAACGTCTCTGTGAATGCGATGTACATTACAGGTATGTGTCGAACCGTAGGAACAGTTTAGTTTAATACGCTGTGACCTGCTAGAGTAGTAGAAAACCCTTAGACTGCAAGTTCCGTAGCGGCATCCTTTGCTCACGGAAATGCACAAATAAACAGGGTTGATTTCATTCGAGCCACCTAAACAAATTGAAAAATGAGTAACAATTCTGTACGGCAGTTTTGAGCAAGACTTGCAGCCATTTTGATTTATTTCGTGCTTCACACATTTGCCAGCAGATGTTTTTTTTTTTTTTTTTTTTTAAACAGCAAGATCTAATGGTAATGACGGATAAACACAAGAGTTGCCAAAGATCTGTCGTCCAAATGGATTTAGACACTTGAAACGCAGCTTCCCCTACAGACAAGAGAGCGAGTGACACTTTGCCTCCGCTGTGTTTGTTAAATGAGTTATTCCTGAGAATCACAGAAGAATACTCACTTCACACGGTACGTACAGAGGAATCAACACAAAACACAGAGCTTGCCATATGGTGAAGAGCTAATACAAAGGAAATAAAACCGTTTTAAGATATACATGAGCGAGAATGTCTCTCGCCATGTATCTGTTCAGCTACGATTATATTGGCTTTTGCCATCAGCATCTGCTATGTCAACTTGTTTGAAGTTCAGAGCTTATAGATGGTGTGGCCTACGTCAAAACATTAAATCAGAAAACATCTGGGTGTTTTATTATTATTACTATCATTCCATCTTCCACTCTTGTTATCATCAGGTTTCTAACAAAAAGCATACATTACTAAAACAAACTCAATATATTTGCTTAAAGGGGACCTATTATGCAAATTTCACTTCTGTAAGGTGTTTGAACATCGATGTGTGTCTGCAGTGTGTGAGAACAACCTGCCTATAATGCTACAAATCCACCCACTCCTTTTTTTTATTGTTCCCATAAATCAGTAGCAGTCTCTTCAAATGAGCTGATTCAGATTCTACCCTACGATGACGTCATCTTAGGGGGAAGCCCCGCCCACAGCCGGTTATGATCTGCCCTATTAGCATAGACACACCCCTGAGTGAGAAGCACAGAGTCCGCCATTTCTGTATCCTCTCTGTAGCAGCTGGAGTTGTACAATAAGTGTTGTGTTTTGGGATGTACCAACGAATATAAGAGTCTCCATAGACTCCCGCCATCTGAGTCACTGAGGACATTGTGGTTACATTTTATTTTTGAAGGAAATGTCCCGAAGAATCTAGGTAAAGTCTTGTACTTTTGCACCAATAATTTTACGCCAAACTGCTTCATAAGCGATGTTCTGTTCAACGCTGGATTTTCGCAAAGGCTGATTCTGAAAGATGGGTCAATACCAACACTTCATGCTCTTCAAACGTCAGATCCAGAACTGATGCTGCTCACGTGCTATCAGAATTATTGTAAACAAGAGTTTCCTAGTTAAAAATTGCCCATGAACGCCCTTTCTGACATTTTTAGTGCGTGAGATTGTCCTTTTTTGTTGTTGCCAGTATGCCGGAGCATGAGTTCTTGAAGCTCCGCCCTCTTCTGGAAAGGGGGCCGGGAGCAGCAGCTCATTTGCATTTAAAAGGACCCACTCAAAAACAGTGCATTTAGGTCACACCCAAAAAGTGCCAATTTTAACATGCTATAATCAATGATCTGTGGGGTATTTTGAGCTGAAACTTCACAAACACACTCTGGGGACACCAGAGATTTATTTTACATCTTGTGAAAAGGGGCATTATAGGTCCCCTTTAAATGAATACTTCACCCAAAATGAAAATGAAAACTCACCTATTCACTCACAAATAGTTCCAAAACCTGTGATATTTTCTCTTCCGTGAGACACAAAATGAGATGTTAGGCAGAATGTCCAAGCTGCACTTTTCCATTCAATGAAAGCTGATGGTGATTTAAACAGACAAGCTTTAAAAAAGGATAAAAAGCACCATAAAAGCAGTCCAAGATTAGATGAAAACCTGGCTTTGCCCTGATGGAAAGACTGTAGCTATCATGAAGATTCAGCAAAACTCAGTATGTGTATATTAGTCATACGGACTACATTTATGGTGCCTTTATTGATATTTGTGGTGTTTGCCAATATAAATCACCACCTGCTTTTGATGCATGCAAAAGAGTAGCTCAGACATTCTGGCTAAAAGAAAATTATAATTTTACCTGAGGGTTAGCAAGCGCTGACAAAATGTTCATTTGTGGGTGAATCGCCTTAATGGAATTACAAATCGGCCGAATGGAAAATTAATTTGAAGTAATGCTTGTACTTTGCTTATTATTTTGTATAATCATTTGTAATTTTTTACCCATGATATCATGCTGAAGGTGATTCCATTGATAATATGGGTGACATTGCAACATTTCTCATATTCATTCTGCAGGACTGTTCTCTTTATGTATCTGAACTTGACTTTAAGATCTCAGATAATCAGGATGTCAGGGGAAAGAGGATAAAAGATTTTCACATTTGCATATTTGAGTCTTAATCCAATAAAGAGAGTCAACAAAGACAGCTACAGTCAATTGCAATACAAGCATGTTAAACATCAAAACTGCAATACAGATGTACGGTACTGGACCCTCTCATCTCTGAACGTGGCAAATTTTCAGATGAGCATTTAGTGACAGTTTATAGGTAGTTCAGATACATCTGTGACGGTTTCCATGTGTCGTCTACATGTGGGAAACCCTACTAAGCTACTAAGCGTTCTCATGATGAGGTGTAGGTGCTAAGAGTCTTCACCCGCTGCCCGCCCGCGGCAGCTCGACCAATCACAGGCCTCCGTGAGGTCAACCTAACGGACAGTGTCAAAAACAAAAGCAAAAACAAGAGGAAAAAAAAAAAGAAGCATTTTTGTGTTTTTATGGTGAATTATGTATCGACCAGAATAACTTCATGTGACTCGATGTTTCTTTGGTGAAAGCTCATTGTATATGTGTTATTCAAATTCTGTGTAATTTTAACACTCTCTTGCAAAGTAGGGTATATATTAGATGAACAGAAAATTACTGTATTTTGCTAAATACCGATGATTTTTACCTGTATTTTTTTCCTCAGCTCTTCTCTTCTTGATAATTTGTGCAATGCTGTATCGAGTGTGATACATGCATATTGTAATATACTCTCAAGAAACAATTAAAATGGATCTAAAGAACAATAATTTAAAGCCCTGGGCCCGAATTCCAGCACATTCAGTTCCATTGTTGGAAGGAGTTGATAGTAAAACTGAGTGATTTGAGACCTCCAGATGTTCTGCACCATAATGTACTCATATCAGATGTATATAAATAAGACGTATAACAGAATATTCAGAGAAGAATATGATGACCGATTCCGTGTCATTTCTATCGCTTTCCATGAACACTCATCATGGATATTTAGCTTATTTATTTTTCCTTTATTCCTCCCAGAATGTTCAAATGGCTTGATAGATTGTGTAGAGATTTCTGCATTGTCAAATCTACGTCTAATCACTTGCTTATTCTTCAGTGCAAATATATCATAGTGCAATTCTTGTTTCTTTTAACAAGTTGACTAAATACAATGTTACAAAACAGACCCCTAAAGGAAGGCACATCATTAGGGATGAAGAGTCAAATTAAATGTTAAGACTTAAAAGAGTATTTCCCCAAAAATGAAACTTCTCATTATTTACTCATCCCCGTTTTGTTCAAAACACTTTCTTTTTGGTGGAACACAAAATGAGAATGTTTACTCAGCTCTTTTCCCCATACAACGGAAAGAAAAGTTCTTGCAGCTTGGGCACAATAACGACACACAACGACTCAAATTCCATCCCTCGTACAAAGTTATCAAATGACTTCAGAGTTTAGGTCTATATATATATATATATATATATATATATATATATATATATATACACACACACACACACACACACACACAGTGTATATCAATATCGATATATATCCAAGTAATACATGTGTCTTCTTTGAAACACAACATTAATCTGAAGTTAAACCTGCCTCCTGGTAGGTTTAATTTAAACCTCAATTTAGTCCTGGAGTAGCTCTAGTCTTCCTCCAGGAAATCAGCTTATTAAACTCTGGACTAGAATAAGTCTAGGACTATTTTAAACCATGACTAAGAAAGCAGATTTCTGTTAATCTGGTTTAAAGGGCCATTTTATTCTAGGACTAGGCTTAATCTCTGTCCGGGAAACCGCCCCTTAGAGTTTATCTCGCAATTCTGACTTTTTTTCTCTGAATTACGTAAGAGGATTAGGGCCAAGCAATAATAAAAAAAATAAAACCATCTCGAGATTAAAGTTGTTAAATTTCGAGAAAAAACTCGTTAAATTTCAAGAAAAAAAGTCGAGATAAAATGTTGAGAATAAAGTCATTAAATTACGAGAAAAAAGGCGTTAAATTATGAGAACAAATTCGTAATTTAACGAATTTGTTCTCTTTTTTCTCGAAATTTAACGAGTTTTTTCTCGTAATTTAACAAGTTTATTCTCAACATTTTATCTCGACCTTTTTCTTGAAATTTAACGAGTTTTTTCTTGAAATTTAACAACTTTAATCTCGAGATGGTTTTATTTTTTTATTATTGCTTGGCCCTAATCCTCTTCCGTACAGAATTGTGAGATATATTCTCAGATAATTGTGAAAACTCCAATTCTGAGTGAAAAAAGACTGACTATGAATTGCGACTTTATATCATACAATTCTAAGGAAAAAAGTAAGAATTGTGAGATTTAAACTCGCAATTGCAAGAAAAAAATGTCAGAATTATGAAATAAAATGTTGCAATTTCGAGAAAAAGTCAGAATTTTGAGATATAAACTCGCAAATGTGGGAAAAAAAAAGTCAGAATTAAGTTTATCTTGCAATTGCGAGTTTATATCTCGCAATTCTGACTTAATAAGATGCAATTGTGATTTTATATCATGCAATTCTGAAGAAAAAAAAAAAGTAAAAATTGTGAGATAAAATGACGTAATTCCAAGAAAAAAAGTCTGAATTTTAAGATATAAACTCACAACTGCGAGAAAAAAATCAGAATTTCGAGTTTATCTCGCAATTCAGACTTTTTTCTCAGAATTGTGAGATTTTCAGATAATTGTGAAATAACTCCAAATCTAAAGGACTGACTCTTTTTCTCAGAATTGCGACTTTGTCACACAATTCTGACTTTATAACACGCAATTGTGAGAAAAAAAGAATTGCGAGATTTAAACTCGCAACTGAGAGAAAAAATGTCAGAATTGTTAGATAAAAATCTGCAGTTAGTTTTTTTTTTTTTTTTTTTTTTTTTTTATTCCATGGCGGAAACAAGCTTCCACACACAAGTATTTGACAATGAATATGAAGCTTTTAATATAAAATTATTTAATTAATTATTAATGATATATTTACATATAAGTAAAAAACTTTAGAATTAATATAAAATGACTATGCTTACATGTTTTCTTTTAAGTTTGTTGTGAACCTATATCAATTATTAACTCGATAAATTCAGTTGATTCACTTTAATATATAGCATTGATATAGTCTTTCAGCTGTTTTCTGAACAGCAGCAGTGTTTCTTCCTGCTTGTTTAAATTTTGGTGTTTCATAATGACCTCTTCATCTTCCACACAGAAGTGACTCTCTCATGAGAAGTGAATCAAACTGACTCTCTCCATGTTTCATGTGATTGAATGTTCACTGAAGAGTCACTTAAATTTCACAAACTCTGGAGTTGACAGAACATTTATAGCAAACATTAGATTTGTTTGGTTTTGTCCATTTTAAACCTACTCTGAAACTCAATTTGTTCAAGTAGCTTTGTGCAACTGGCCTCTGGACTAAACATTTACTTTTCATGTTTTGTTCTTTTTGGATTTTGACAGGTCATTGTTCGCTTTTGTTGTATGTGGGAAAGAGCTGACATTTTCAAAACATTATAAGGTTATTAAATAATGACAAATATTCATTTTGGGGTGAACTACACTTGTACTTTCAACTAAGCGATGTCATCTTGTGTGTAGCACTTTGAGGATGTTGTTGGAAAATACATGATAGACAGCAAAATTATTATTGAATCGGATTAATCGTATATTTACACTGTGACACATTAATTGCAACTAATGACTTAGTATCATTTGCAGCAACACAAGTGAAGACCATGTTTATCACACGTGTCTTCATATCTAACTCATGAAAAACCATGAAGTTCTCATTTCTATCTGTATGAAATGCATTACATTGAACATTTACTTTGGGTTTTGGATCAATCAATCCTATTTACGGAGCATAAACATCTATTTTATAAAAAGAATGAAGAAACAATGTGAACATTGCTGTTTTACAAAATTGTATGAAACAAAAAGAAAATAAAATGAAATAAACTTTTACAAATCTTATGTTTTGTTGATATTTTGCCTTTGGTGCATCATGTTTATTCATATCCGTCCATGTTTTCCTCTCTTTGTCTGTTTTCTGCTGACAGTCGAACGCTGTGAGAAGGTCAGTTTGTGGTCTTTCACCGGGCGGGCTGAACACAGAGCAGAGTGTTTTGGAGAACTTTGGCTTGTGCGGCGTGTTTTAATTTGCCTGTAGCAGAAGCGCTCTTTGAAGTGAGCGTCCACCTGAGCTCAGCAGCTCTCAGATAAAGAGACTCATGCGAGGAGAGCATTTCACTCTCACTTCAAAGAACAACAGAGCAGCAGAGTGAATTGCTAAAGCCCACGTTTGTATAGTGTTCGAGGAAAGACACGCTGTTCTTGGAATGTTCTGGGGCTTCGGATGAAGATGTGCAAAAGGAAGATCTAATACATATGTTTATGAAGTTATACTTCTCTCAAAAATTTAGAGTTTATCATTATTTACACCCAAATCTTCCAAACTGGTATGAGTTTTCCCTCAGAGAAAAGTTTTGAAATACACTGTTTACATTTATTCATCTGCACATGCTTTTATCCAAAGTGGGGGGTGGGGTGACGCAATTTGAGAAATGTTATTTCACTATATATAGTTGTACGCTGTCCGCCATTTTCTCCACAAGCAGCTTTACTGACAATCCTGGTGTTCTGTTGTTGAATGTAAGAGTGAACATAAGAGTCTTCATTTTCTCCCAACATCTGAGCCTCTGAGGACGCAGTGGATTAGTTTTATTTATTTACTTATTGAAGGTAATGAGAATCTACATAAATTCATTTATATCTGTGCAAATCATTTCACTCCAGACTGATTTGGGAACAAGGGGCAATACAAGGCAGGCTTTGCTAAAAAGTTGCTACTCAAGGATGGATCTGTACTAACTATTCGTGATCCAGCCATTTCAGTCGATGTGCCTGTTTCTACAACAAATGCAGCTAAAGCTATTATTGTCTTAGAGACCAGATGTCTGTCGTCTATCTTAAACCTTGTTTGTATACTGTATAACCACACGTTTGTAAAGAACAGTGTAAAAGGAGATTGTCTTGAAAAACGATATGCGTTTTCTGTAAAGACATGACATTACAAACCCTATGTTTATTTGCAAAGGCCAACACGTTTGTCCTAACCATTCAGAAACATCCAGTTTCATTCTAAAAGTTGTAACTTCTTCCTGAGTCTCTCCATCAGTGTCGACTACGGTTTGAACAATGTAAGGCTGAACACCGTTACTGACAATCCTCATTTTGGCTGCGTGAGATTCTCCAGCTTTGTTGTTGTTGAGCTGTTAAAGCTCCGCCCTCTTCTGGAGCAGCAGCTCATTTGCATTTAAAGGGACACACACAAAAACTGTGTGTTTTTTCTCACACCCAAATAGGGGCAAATTTGACAAGCTATAATAAATGATCTGTGGGGTATTTTGAGCTGAAACTTCATAGACACATTCTGGGGACACCAGAGACTTATAATACATCTTGTGAAAAGGGGCATAACAGACAGATAGAACCTCAGTAACATCCGTCTTCATTTACTTTCATTGTAAGCAAATGAGCAGCATAAATATTTTACAAAGCATCACGTTTTGTGTTGGAAAGAAATATCATACAGGTTTGGAACAACATGAGGGTGAGTAAATGATAAGAGAATTGAACTATTCCTTTAATCCTCTTATATTGCAGCCTATGTTGTTCACTGTTCTGCATGCATCAGTAATCCAGGCATGTCTGCTGTTCTGTCTTACATGAGCATGAATGAAGATTTACCCATGTTAAATTACCTTCAAGTGGCCAGTAATAAAATGGGGCAGCAGATAGACAGTTGGAGTGAATTTAACCTTGACGGTGAGGAGGTTTCAGACGTCTCTCCAAACATTTCAAGGAGCTCTGGGACTTGCAGTGCCGGGTCTGTGAGTGAATAATGAGTGAAGAGAAACTCCCTCATAATGGCAAGATTTATGAACTCTCACCACCAATTAATCCCTGAGGGTGAGAAAAGACCAGAAAAGAGCAGAAAAGAGAGACAGAAAGACAGACAGATAGATAGATAGATAGATAGATAGATAGATAGATAGATAGATAGATAGATAGATAGATAGATAGATAGATAGATAGATAGATAGATAGATAGATAGATAGATAGATAGATAGATAGATTTTAATGTGATTATACTTCTATAATTCTCAATAAATCTATTCAATAAAGGTTTGAAGTTGTTTTTTTCTCTCTAAATTCTCTAATAATTTGATCTGCATCTATGCAAACAGGAAATTTTCTAGGAAGCGTATCATATTCAAGAAAGACCAGCAGTTTCTCCGTATGACCTTAACATCTGTGTGACCTTGGTCTGGTCGGTGTCTCTGCGGAGCGTTGCTGCAGCTGAGCAGCCATGCATCACTGACCTGTTATGAGTTAAGCCGCCGCTCTCTGCATCTCTGTGGAATCATGGGTGAAAGGTACCGTTGCACTGAAGCGGAGCAGGAGGCTTGCTCTGATAGAGGTGTTCACCTTGGCGCAGGAGGTGACTGAACCGGAGATATTGTTCCCAGCAGGGCTGCAGATGCTATCCTCACTGCAAGTCTCCTCAGTGCCAACAATAATGCTTTTGTACCCAATATAGTGTAGAGCAGCAGTTTTTCCTCACCGTAAGATGTTTGTTAGTGTTATTGTACATGGTTTGACACTTCAACACCTTTTGAGTTTGAATACAGCTTGAGTCATTGAATCAGCCCAGATCCCGCCCCCCTTCTATCATTTCTTGTCAATTCGATGGTGTAGTCAAAAAATTTAAATGCAGCAAAAGTACAAAAGTAATGTTCCATACATAGCTGCAATCAGGAATTAAAGAAGCAGCCATGGCAGCAGATGATTTTCATTTTATGTATTTTTTCTGCAGAACACAAAAGAAAATGTGAACTGTTTTTTTTTTGTTTCATACAGTGAAAGTAAATGGGGTCCAAAAAAACCCCAAAACAAACATTAAATCTCATTTATTTTCATAGTATCAATGAAAAATGCTACTACTACAACTACTACTACTAATAATAATAATAATAAATATATATATTTTTTTTTAAAAATATCTTTTTGTGTGTGTGTTCCACAGAAGAAGAAACACTGTAACTGGTGCTGGTGGAAATGTGTCTTGATAACAGACACCAAAGCTGGCTCTATGACTGTTCAGACCATCTTCAATTGGTGCCTCAAATTTTACAATGTTTTAACATGTGGGTCAGGAGGTATGGAGTCAAATCCATTTCTGTAAACCACAATTATTTGCATAATAAAATATTGCAAAAGAAAATAAAGGTTTTCAAAAAAGAAAGGTTTTTGGAAACAAAAACTAGAATCGCAAAATATATATAAAAAAGAGCAAAAATAAAGATACAATTAATTGCAAAAATTAATTACAGCTGTAAAAGAAGCCTAAAAACGTTGGTCCTATTTTATTGCTTCAACAGATTTTTAGCAGCAATGATTTTGCAACACGTATTTTCCATGGCCATACCAATTCATTTACAACGCTCCTTTTATTCTGTGTTTCAGTCAATCGAGAACTAGTGATGCTGTTTTCCCTTTGCGCTTCATTTGTCTGTGCATTTCACTTTATGACATTGTTTTGAAATGGGGATAGAGTCGAGGGACTGGTGTGTGAACAACGGGCCTGACCACGCCTCTCTAAACTTTACATCATCCACAACAGATCAAGGCACCATGGCTTTCATTCACCAGCATTAAAACATGCACATTTGCTAAAATTAAAGAAGTTAGAGATCAGTTAAAGTGGTGTTTATTATTACTCCTAACATGAACCATCTGAAATAGGCAGCATCTGCTGTTTATTTCTCTTAATGTGCACACTTTTATAGCATTAAAATGTGTATGGTTTCATTTTGTTAACTAAATGTGTATTAACAGTGTTTGCTTAAATTCTCTTAACCTGCAGGAGGACGCCACGCACAAGCATTTTTTGTTTACATTAGTTCAAAGTTATTGTTAGTTTTAATGCAAAATTGTGTAATTAACTTGACAAACTATACATCATTAAAAAGATCTAGCTGTAGGCATTCAGCAACCTTGGAAAAGACACACAAGCACTTTTTCTCCTCAGAAATTATTTTTTGACAGCCATTTTACTCTAAAAATCTTATATTGACAGTAATTTCTTAATTTGTGTCAGGAGTTATGAAAATGAAAAATGGAGTCAATACCTTTAATATGAAATATGAGCCTCATCCATTGAGGAAAAACAACAACAAAACAAAACAAACAGCAAAAAAAAAAAAACTTATGTACAGTCATCATGAAAGCAGTAAACAACATCCCTCAGGGCTTTTAGTTCAAAAGCATGCACATTTGGAGAAATAAATATTGATTCTCATACAATTACTTCAAATATAGATATAGTCTATAAAGAGAAGTAATATTTATTCCATTTTCACCCAAAATGAGGAGATGTGAGCATTATGGAGTGCTAAACACTCTCATGTAATGTCTGTTTCATTCATACTGAAAGCCAGAGGGCGCTCTCGTGCAAAAAGTCTGCAAGTGAGACTCATAAAGTCATCAAACTTATGAAGTTCCAAGAAAACCCTTGTATGGACAAAGGCATCCAGGGGTTAATGTCAGATGACAAGCTTTGTGTTCAGAGTCTGTTTTCCACGGGATTGCTGCTGGTTTATGAAGATGCTCTTCATCAAATGCAAACTGATATCTCCCTCCCTTCCTTTTTTTCTGAGGAGAAAAAGTGCTTGTGTGTCTTTTCCAAGGTTGCTGAATGCCTACAGCTAGTCTTTTGATGTCCAAGAAACCTGAAAGACCAGCCATTTATTTTCAGTGTGAGAAAGAAACTTTATGGAGGTAATGTACAGTTATGGATTGTGCCGAAACCAGAAGTCATTTTAGGTAAGAAAACCAATATGACTTTTGTAATGCACTCTAATATGGACTTGTTGGACACTTAAGTCATATGCACACTCTTCAATCATGTTTCCCCAAAATAGACATTTGTTGGGTTTTAAATGATAAAAGAATAAGAAGTGTTGAGAACTGAAGACAAAAAGTATTGTGACAATGTATGTGTCTGACAAACATTTCTGAAACGTCCATATTTAATGTGATGAACTATGCCAATGGCCACTGTATAATTACTCCAGCAACAGACCTGAGGGACCTGCATGCTTTCAACCTACCAAAACCTATAATTGACAATCCAAAGGGATTTTTAAAACGCACTCATTCTAAGGGTTATTATATAATCAGTGTTCTTTTAGAACGAGTGAAACTCAACAAACCAAATTTTCCAGTCAGTTCCCGATGGATAAACTCAAGTCCCAGCCTACATTTTGGCCCCTTGAATGTCCTGTTCTTTAATACATCCAATTACGAAAGTAAAATGGGTTGCAAAAACTATTTCATTTTGACTTTACAAATGTCCTAGCTCAGTGGTGTCCAATCCTGCTCCTGGAGGGCCAATGTCTTCCAGTATTCACTGGTTCAGGTGTGTATAATTAGGGTTGGGACTACATTTTGCCGGATGGTTGGCCCTCCAGAAGCAGGATTTGTCCACCAGCTTCACTACTTTTCCACTTCACAGGGCTTTGCTCATCCACCGAACTTCACCACTTAACCATACTGTTCAACCAGCTAGAACAGCACCAAGAACTGAATCCCTTCCCTCACAAAAAAACAGGGATGTTACAGTCCTCGCTACTTTTCAGAAGGACTTGCAGTATACGAAGAGACTTTATGAGGTGTGAAGGCCAATTTGAACACAGCTCTTGTCTGCTGACTCAAGTTTTCCATCACTTCCTACAAGCTCCTTGAATATCAAAAATGTCACACTTACAAACCGGAAAGAGTGTGACACAGTGCAAAGCATTCTGAATTGGGAAATACAACAAGGCAAATGTTTGGTTGTGTGAAGCCCTCATAAATAATCCATCAAGAAGTGACAGTTGGATGGTGCTGGCAGCGATGGCTGCTATCTCACGAAGACTGTAGTAGTTTAGATCAATTAAGTCTGCCTTCAAACCACTGTTTGGCAGCAGTGTTCTCTGCCTGTACATGTTGCTGCATGTGTCATAATCACATTTCACTTCAATGTCCCAAAAAAGTAAAAGTTCACTTTAAAAAGTACTAGAGATTTCAAGGTGGTTTCATGTTGTAAGAGCGATTTCCAGTCTTTCAGTAGAGATTTATCATGAACTATGAGCAAAAAGGTATACGATTCTTCCGTTTTTATTTTTTTTCTCCCATAAATAATTTTCATACATAACCAATTTGCCTTATGAAAAGCTTTAGTTTTATCCTCTTCACAGATAGACATCCCAAGAATTATACTGTGTAATTTTCACAGAATAGCTCTGTCTTGCAGTCTACTGTCTTAAGAAGCCGCCTTCTAAGGGAGCATACTAACCTAAATTGAACCTCTTTGGTGACTGATTTGAAACATTCATGATAGACAGAAACCCACTGACAGCGATCCTCGTGAGAAGTGCATGAGAGACATACAGTTGATTCCAAAAGAGCTGAAAGAGTTCCAAAAGAGTCGCACAAAGTACTGGGTCTGGAATTAATTTACAATCAACAATTTTGTTGACAACTTGTCTTTCATCTTGAATGGATTTTTTTAGTGTGCTTGTATAATAAATGAGTAATAAATGCATAATAAATTTGAGAGTTATAAACTTACAATTGACTTTTTTCTTGCAATTCTGATGTTTCTCACAACTGCGAGTTTGTATCTCGCAATTCTGACTTCTTTTCTCAGAATTGTGAGATAAACTCACAATAACGAGTTATAAAGTCCAATTCTGAGGAGACTCAGAATTACGAGTTTACATCTCACAGTTCTGACTTTATGACTAACAATTCTGACTTTATAACTCAAAATTGTCAGAATTGCGAGAAATAAACTAAATTCTGAGAAAAAAAGTCAGAATTGTGAGTTTATACAATTCTGACTATATCACACAAATCATTCAATTCTGACTTTTTACAGTAACTCGCAGTTCTGACTTTAAAACTCGCAATTGTTAGTTTATATCTCACAATTCTGACTTTATAACTTGCAATTGCGTCAGAATTCAGAGATATAAACGAGAACTGCGAGTTTATATCACGCAAATCTCAGAAAAAAGAATTGCGAGATAAAAAGTCACAATTCCCTTTTTTATTTTTTTGTTCAGTGGCAGAAACAAGCTTCCATAATATATGCATTGCTGACTTAAAAACTGTCAAAAATTATGTAGCCTAACAAGGAAGAATAACTTTGTTGCCTAATAGTAAGCACACCTACACTATGTCTTGAAATACTGTCTATTATAAAAAGCTCACTAAGGATACATTTTTAAACACCTACAGCCTTACAACACATTCATTTCATATGTATCTTTGTCAAATGAAGTCAAAAATGTGACAAAAACTAAGAATGTTGTGGTGTCGTGCATTAAGCTCATGACTTGAAACCCAGACGCTTGCAGGTTTGTTCTCTGCAAGAAGTGAGCCATAAGCTATTATCCATGTGCCCTTTAATTTGAGAAAGACACTTAACCCCGGGTTACTCCAGGCTGACTGACCCTATAACAAGTCTACTGGAAGTCACTTTAGATAAAAGCATCCACTAAATGACTGCTTGCAAAATTGGATTGTTTACCAGTTTTATCAGACTCACACACATTCACACTGAAACAAAAAGATGCAGTTATATACTGTTAACACGGCTGTCTTGATTATAGCACTGGTTGCGATTCGGGTAATATAGACGTCAACTCATATTATGAAAGTGTCAGTGGTATTCAAATTTCAGTGTTTTATGTCAAGGCCTATAAATGTCCAATGAAAAGTGCACTGCTGTCATTATCACCGCCGAACTGTTTTACTGTTGCCAATTAAAATGTAATGATCAACCCATATACCTTGTCTTCTGTAAGAAATAGCTAGCTGTATAATTTATATTCTCCATATGGCGTCCTAATGTGGGAATCCATCAAAAAACAGATGACACCATAAACACGATAGACACCACATTTATTTGAGTTCATTATATATGCACAACTATATAAGGCTTATATTACAGTGAGACAATGAAATCTGGCATGTTTGTAACTAGCTTTTTTTTTAACATCTTCATTTAGTATCTTCCATTTTGTTCGCTTAGCTTCGTTAAGCTTGTTCTGTTGTGATCAGTGTCAGATGACACAATGACAAAACATAACTATACTGTTTTTTTAGCACTATATACAATTCACAAGTATATCACAAAAATATAAATAGGAAAAAAGGGGAATGAAAGCTTGACAAAGATTTATTTTTCTTAACAATCATGCAAAATAAGACCAGGTAACTAAAATCAATTTTGATTCTTTCAATTTCATGCCCTGGAAATGAAAAAAAAAAAAACTGTGGAAATAGGTTTAAACAGTATATCAAAATTTTCTGTGATGTGAGTGTTAACATCCTCAGTTAAAATGACTCTGTCAGGAGGTCCACAAACAAGAGAATTTATTTGTCAGGGACTTGTCAGCATGAGCGTAAGGCTGCAGTGTGAAAATGTCAGATGAGTGGCCGGGAAAGGTAATTAAACGTTGTGTGCACAAGCACTGGGAAGCCTCTGTTTGGGGATTGTGGGACAGCTGACCCTCAATAACTCCTCCTCCATCTCTTTCCCTGTAGAATCAGTTTGCAGCTGAAATTCTAGCTCACAAGAGAGGTGGTTGACTGGGCCGGGGTGACGGTTAGTGCGGTTGCATATGGGCAAGTTTTGCCGTTGCACAGCGTGTGCTGCAGGCAGAATTATAATGCAGTCATCAATAACCCCAAACAGCTGCTCTGAAAGAAACACTCATGTGAGTGAATGCCATGATGGAGAACTTCCTGAGAAAAAATAAGGGGGCTAAATTGGTAAATCCAACATTTATTCATTGCCAGTTCTTTTGGATTAGTTTAAACTGCATGTATGCTAGAGTTCATGCTGTGTCAGTATTCATTTTGACATCTAAAAATGTACTTGACTAGTCTGTGTTTAGCTAATATAAATGACTTAAAATAGTTCAGTTCAGAAATGTCCAATGAGTGGCACTCGCTGGATTTAAAAGGTTAAAGGTGCCCTAGAATCAAAAACTGAATTTACCTTGGCATAGTTAAATAACAAGAGTTCAGTACACGGAAAAAAACATAAATTGAGTTTCAAACTCCATTGCTTCCTCCTTCTTATATAAATCTCATTTGTTTAAAAGACCTCTGAAGAACAGGCGAATCTCAACATAACACTGACTGTTGCGTAACAGTCGGGATCATTAATATGTACACCCCCAATATTTGCATATGCCAGCCCATGTTCAAGGCATTAGACAAGGGCAGCCAGTATTAACGTCTGGATCTGTGCACAGCTGAATCATCAGACTAGGTAAGCAAGCAAGAACAATAGCGAAAAATGGCAGATGGAGCAATAATAACTGACATGATCCATGATATCATAGCACGTGATTTAAAGGGGAAGCAGCCTGAATCGGTGCATAGTTAATTATGCCCCAAAATAGGCAGTTAAAAAAATTAATTAAAAAAAATCTATGGGGTATTTTGAGCTGAAACTTCACAGACACATTCAGGGGACACCTTAGACTTATATTACATCTTGTAAAAGCTGGTTCTAGGGCACCTTTAATGCTTTCAATTGCATTTGAAAAAAACCTACACTGAACCTAACTGATTGTTTTAACAAAAGCAAACTTGAGATAAAATGCATTTGCTGAAGCAACCGTGCCACTTTAGTTTCCTCTACAACTCTTTGAGCTCTTTTACTAGGACTCGAGTTTAACGGACACCCGAAATCTCCACATCACAAGAGCAATGCTGTATCAGGGGAGCTACTGAGCAAGTTCACTACATTAAAACAGCCAAACATATGGAGCTGGTTATGTGATGCAAACATTAAAACGTATTAGTCTATAAATCATGCAGTGTGGTAAAATGTTTTAAGGTCATAACATAATATTGTGCAAGGAACCTGTGCAAAAATAAATAAAATAAAAAAAATAAGTCTTTATATATCGATAATCTGACATTAACTTTTTTTTTTTTCTCCAGAATGTGTGTGTGAAGTTTCAGCTCAAAATACCCCACAGATCATTTATTATAGCTTGTCAAATTTGCCCCTATTTGGGTGTGAGCAAAAACACGCCGTTTTTGTGTGTGTCCCTTTAAATGCAAATGAGCTGCTGCTCCCGGCCGCCTTTCCAGGAGAGGGTGGAGCTTTAACAGCTCAACAACAACAAAGCTGGAGAATCTCACGCAGACAAAATGAACGAATGGTTAGTGGATACATTTATGTAGTTGCTGTGGAGTTGATTCAACTCATCCACTAGCATGTGCCGTCATGTTAATCTTTTGTGCAAATCCAGCGTTGAACAACTCTTCCTCTTCTCTAAAGCAGCCCAGCATGATCTCACTCCCTTTGTTGTGTGTTCTCGGGGGCGGGGTTTATGTAAATTTTGGGGTTTGTCATGACACCAGCCAGGGAAGAAGCTTGTTCTTGTATTGTCCAGCAACATTACACACTAAGTAAAGTTAAAAAAGTGAAATCATAATCAAGGACCCCTTTAATGTCAAGACCTGTGCCCCTATAATCATAATTTGTATGAAAAGGAATAAAAATTGTTGGTCTCTCTCTCTCTCTCACACACACACACACACACACACACACACACACACACACCTACACACACACACACACACACACAAACACACACATAACCAAAGTCCTACTAGTCCAAAGGCATCCAGAAGTTCAAAAAGTTTTGCATGAACAGCGTCCATTGACAAGTGAGAATTTCGGTCAGACAGGTGCAGTTGTGCTTTATGAAGTCCAGTTGTGCTTCATTTCAAACCGACCTGACTCTTTCCACATCATTTAAACACATCTAACTCAGTCCTATCAGTCAAACACTCCAGCGTGTAGCCATCGTTACTGTGAAGCAGTCATCCATGTGTGGGGGTGTTTGATATATTTTGAAAGAGTTTTGCTAGTTTACCTGCAATTTCAGCTTTTATCGGCCATGGCCATATGGTGTTCCTCACTGGACTTGTATGAACACAGTCTGGCTTGTTGATAAAAGTGTTTCCTTTCCTTTAGATGTATGACTTTTAACCTATAACTCAAGAGGTGTCTTTACCTCCATCTTTACTCTTTTGTTGTTCTTCTGAACCCCTCCAACTTTAGTGTCGCTCCTTCGATTGAAGGGTCTGTATTCATCTGCGTTGTGTTCAGGGAAATTGAACACAAAACATACAAATTTAAAATATATACTTCTTTTTGCATGAAAAACTGGAAAAAACATTGCATTAAATGATTAATTAAAAATTAAATACATACAGAATAAAATACAACTATCACTAAAGCCTGTATGTGTTGGTCCAGTGCTACATTTTTACAGGAAAATACTGTAAAAACCTGTATACGGTGAAAATTTGTAAATTGTTTAACGTCACATTACATGTAATTTTACTGTAAAATATTATCACATTTACAGTTGTTGGCGTCATTTTATAATACTGATCCTTCATTAATGAATAACTACACAGGATCAAGTTAGTAATGCATTATTAACACTCTAGTAACTACTATTATCTAACAAGAAACTCTGATTATTGAATTAGTAAGTAATAGTGCTCAGTTGAATGTGATAGTTCACTATTAGCTAATCAATAACTACAGTTTTGTTCATACCTCCCAGATGACTACTAGAACTACTATATTCAGGTTCATAATTAATATGAATAATGCATAATGTCTAATTAAAGGTCCCATTTTTCGTGTTTTTTTTGAAGCTTTGATTGTGTTTATAGTGTGCAATATAACATGTGTTCATGTTTCGCGTGTAAAAAAACAGTATTTTTCACATAATTTACTTATCTGTATACCGCTGTTTCCACTGTCATAAAAACGGGCTGATGACTTCCTTGTTCTATGAAGTCCCTCCTTCAGAAATACGTAACGAGTTCTGATTGTGCCAGCGGTTCGTTCCTGTGTTGTGATTCGACAGCAGTTTAGCGAACCTTGCCCGGAAAGGTCACGCCTCTTACCATAACGTGGAGATGCACGCGCTCAGTGTTATTGTAAACATGTCTTTAATTTTACCCTATCAATTTGAGCCGGAATCAGACCCGGTGATTGGACTGCGGGATGAAAATAACAGCGTTTCGACGACATGGCGACAAACACACTCTACAAACGCAACTCTTGTGTATTCCTGTGGGCGGAGGTTAGTCAAAAAACTGTTTTAGTGACGTCATTAAAGAATGAAGTAGAAGGATGTAGTCCAAACTGGCCGTTCGATGTAGGTGAGCTTTAAAATTTTACAGATTTTATTTATACTCTAACAACAACATTACACACTAACTAAAGTTTGAAACATGGGATCACGAAGAACGGGACCTTTAATTCTAATGTGAAGATCACACTCTAAAAAATGCTGGGTTAAAAACAACCCAAGTTGGGTTGAAAATGGACAAACCCAGCAATTGGGTTGTTTTAACCCAGCGGTAGGGTTAAATGTTTGCCCAACCTGCTGGGTAGTTTTATTTAACTCAACTATTGTTTAAAAATTACTGTATTGCTTAATTAAAATTAACCCAAAGTATGTTGGAAATGAACATTTATTAATGTTCAATGAATAATTATTAAACAATAAACATTTATTAAATTGCTTATTAATAAATTTATATCAATAAACTATTAAACTATTAAATTTATATTAATAAAATATTAAAGCTTATTAATAAACATTCACCTTTTGTCTATTATTGTTGTCTCTAATTGCATCTGGTTTTTAATTTCCCAACTATTTTGGGTTCATTTTAAGCTAGCCATACAGCAATTTTTAAATAATAGTTGGTTTAAATAAAACTACCCAGCAGGTTGGGCAAACATTTAACCCAACCGCTGGGTTTGTCCATTTTCAACCCAACTTGGGTTGTTTTTAACCCAGCATTTTTTAGAGTGGTAACCTAATAACTCAAGTGTTACTACATCAGGATTTACTAATTATTTGGAAAAGTATTCTAAGGGTACGTTTACACATTAACAAAGTGAAAAAAAGGGAAACGTTTTTTCTTTGTACAGATGTCAAAATAATCCCAGTTCACACGGATCCACGAAAATGACTAAAATCACTGTATTATGCATGCTAGGTCAGTAGACGGTGAAGTCACTTTGTAAAGAAAACCACATATGCATTCTTTTACAGAGTACTGGCGGCAAACGCACATGCCTATAGACTGAACACATAATACACATGTGCATGCCCTCACCGTTTTCACAGATCCATGTTTTTGTCATTTACACAGAGATAATAACGGTATAATTTTCAAGAACTTGAAAACATTTCCAGAAGGCCCTGTGTGACACATCATGATGATTATATTTGGTAACACTTTATTTTACAATATCCTTCTTACACTTTACATGTAGTTACTATAGTAATTACTATAAATTGTGCATAAGTACATGCACATAAACCACACCCTAGTCTTAATCCTAACCCTGTAGTAAGTACATGTAGTTAATTCTGGTCACACTTTAGATCAGGGTCCAATTTTCACTATTAACTAACTGTTAACTATGACTTTGCCTCAGTAAACTCCTAATTACTGCTTATTAATAGTTAGTAAGGTAGTTGTTAAGTTTAGGTATTGGGTGGGATTACAGGATGTAGAATAAGGTCATGTAGAATAAGGCATTAATATGTGCTTTATAAATAAGTACTAATACACTCATACACAGCTAAATGTACTGCACTGGATCATACAAGAAATAGGATACATAAACACACTGGCAAAAAAATAATCTTATTTGATTTGAAGATCACAGAACCATTCAGGGTAATTCTGGCCCAATATTAACCTCTGCCTGTCTTTCTTTCTCTCATGTGCTCTCTCTCTCTCTCATTGTTCTCTCATCCTTTACTCTTCAGGTCCATGTCCAGTTTCTAGTTGGAGACGGCGTATATGAGACACAGGTGCAGCTGCTCTTGCCAGGTCCCAACGGTCGTTTTACTTGTGAATGAGCTGAGATAGAAAATAACCCCAGAGTGCTTGTCATTACCCATTTATGTCCCCGCCAACTTCTCTCACTCTCTCCATTCGTCATTCAATTGGAACACCTTAAGAACTGCCTATTGTTCATTGTCTGTGTCGCCACTCTCTGAGTCTTTTGATAAGGGTCACAGTGATCTGTATATTATTATTTCTACTTATAGGATCTAATCATTGCCTGACTGTGGCTTTGGATGGATTCTCCTGCCAAATAGCTTCCCTCCACGCAGGCCTCGGGACATTGTGTCCTGTTCCTGTTGTGAGACTGACCCCTCTGCTTGAGAACCATCTGTGGCGCTCCCAACTTGGACAGATGTTTCGTGGACTCATTATTCAAAGCTGTACAACAGATGGAGGAAATTCATAAAACGGTATTTCAAATGAGGCTTCAGCTCCTCGTGCTGCACTTCAAAAATTGTCACCTGAGAATTCCACACTTACATACAGATAATGTAGTAAGCCATCCAAGTCGTTTACTGATAGACAGAGTTGCACAATTAGTATATATCAATATTTTGAAACTTTTTTTTAATTACAGGGGCAGATTATGGATTAAAAAAAATTCTTATGTTTGCGCTGTTCTTTGCACAATACCATGTGATGACCAAAAAACACTTTTACCATAGTGCATGATTTGTAAACTAATACATTTTGATGTTTGCATCACATAACCAGCTCTTTTCTGATGTAGTAAACTTGCTCAGTAGCCCATCTGATACAGCAGTGCACTCGTGATGTGAAGCGCTCAGGTATGAGTCCTGTGAAACACTAATCACAATAAAATAAATCTGTCAAGGATCTGTGAGGGAGGACTCAAACACAGGATGAGTTTTACAGATTTATTGACAAGACTTGGAATATAGAGGGTGAGGAGGTGAACAGTCCATACAGTAGGAAGGGGGTGAGGCACAAAGACAAGCACACTGAGGGAATGGCCACTGAGAACAGCCCAGGTAGTAAGCAGGCTGGTGAGCATTGGCAGGTGTGCAGTATGAGGCCCAAAGATGTAGCGGGAGCCAGACAGGATCAAACAGCATAAGTAGTTAGAACCATCAGATACGATCAGGCACTGAACCGGTATAGCTGCTTGGCGGGGAGCAAGAGCAGCCACATCAGTCTGTAGGACAGGACAGGGGGAGACCAGAGACACTACCAGGACTAGACAAGACAGGTGGTTAGATGGTCTGGAACAAGGAAGACAACAATGACAAAATGGATACGAGAATCTCCTACACAAAACGCTATGAGCTTAGGTGAACAAAAAGACTAGAGTACAGGCACAAAGCTTAACGAACTGGCAAAGACATGAGGGAAAGAGTGCACAATATAAAGGAGGCAAAGAACACGAGGAACAGGTGACAACACTTAGACTAACGAGGACTCAACAAGAAAGGGAGCAGGGAAGATAGGGAACAGGTGAGAACACTAATAACAAACAAGGACTGAACAATGACTAGACCAGAGGGCGTGGTGACAAACAAGGAGGAGGGAACAGAGGAGCACATGGCAAACACAAAACACAGACAAAGCCATGTGCTCAGACACAACATAAACAAGGACACATTAAACAAAGACAAAACAGACAAGGCTGTCAGGGCAGAACCCTGACAGTACCCCCCCTCCAATGGACGCCTCCCGGCGTCCACACAGGGCGAAGGGGTCCAAGGAGGTACCAACTGGGAGGGAGGGTGGGCGGGGAACAAAACTGGAGGATCCAAACTGGCCAGGGAACACAGAGGGTGGAAAGGGGCGGGTGGGAACGGAACTGGGCACAAAGTTCTTGGCTGACCAGGGCGCTGCTGGCTTAGGGGAGCCAAAACAACCAGCAAATACAGAGGGAAGGGTGGGAGGGGTGAAAACTTGACTGGGAGCACTCTTGGAAACAGGGACTGGCCTCACTGGTCTGGACCTCCAACTGGGCTTGGAGACAGTGGCAGAATCAGGGGCAATGGCTGAAGTGACAGGGAAGGTGAATGTCTTGGAAATGGGTTTGGAAACAGACCTTGGGGAGCCCTTAGAAACCGTAGAAATAAACTTAAAATTGTCCTCAGGGGCTGGAGCCAAAATTGGAGCATGCTCAGGAGCTAGAGAAATCTCTGTGACCACTCTCTCTGGAGCTGTAACGGGCACTGTGATCGCGCTCTCTGGAGCAGGCTCGGTAAACGCTCTCTCTGGAGCTGGAGCGGGCTCGGTGAACGCTCTTTCTGGAGCTGGAGTGGGCTCGGTGAACGCTCTCTTTGGAGCTGGAGCGGGCTCGGTGAATGCTCTCTCTGGAGCTATAATGGGCACTGTGATTGCTCTCTCTGGAGCTATAATGGGCACTGTGATTGCTCTCTTTGGAGCTGAAGCAGGCTCTGTGAATGCTCTCTCTGGAGCGGGCTTGATGAACGCTCTCCCAGCAGCAGGCTCAGGAACTGCTCTCATCTGAGCGGGCTCTGGGGCTGCTCTTTCTGAAGTGGGCTCTGGGACTGAATCTCCCTTGGGAGCAGACTCGTGAACAGCTCTCTCAGCACTGGGCTCAGGGACAGCCCTCTCTGCCGCGGGCTCAGAAACTGCTCTCATCTGAGCGGACTCTGGGGCTGCTCCTTCTGGAGTGGGCTCTGGGACTGAATCTCCCTTGGGAGCGGACTCGGGAACAGCTTTCTCAGCACTGGGCTAAGGGACAGCTTTCTCTACAGCGGGCTCAGGAACTGCTCTCATCTGAGCGGGCTCAGGGGCTGCTCTTTCAGGAGTGGGCTCTGGGACGGCATCTTCCACTGAAGCAGATTCAATAACAGCCTTCACAGCAACGGACCTGGGAACAGCTCTCTTAGCAGCGAGCTCAGGAAAAACCTCATCTGAAGCAGGCTGAGGAATTGCTCTCAACAGAGCAGGCGTAGGGACTGCTCTCTCAGGAGCAGACTCTGGAATTCTTCCTGGAATTTCATCCTTTGTGGACACAACAGGAATCTCTACTGTGTATATGACAGGACTCTTTACTATGGACATGAGACTTGTAAGACATTCAGAAAAGGTCTCTGCAGCAATGACTACAGGCAATTTGGGAATGGCCTCCTTGGCCGTAATAGCAGACATTGACTGACAAGAGACCTCTGTAAACATGACTGCACTGGTAGAAACGGTCTCGGAGGGCATAAATTGATTGACAGGTGGCTTAGAAAAAAAAGTCACTGGACCCGATACCTCAGGGACCACTGGATCTGAGACCATCATAATAGGGTCCTCCAGGACCTCATGGTTCTGGGCACTCAGACTTGGGTATTCTCGGACCACTGGACTTGAGGCTTGAGATTGGGGAATAGTAGACTGCCTTGCATGGGTCTTTCTTTTCCGTTTGCGACGGGTCGATGGTGTGTGCCTGACCGCCTCTGTAGTGATCACCTCTGTAGTATCTGCAGCTAACTTGGCCACCTCAGGCGAAACAGCAGTGACCTCTGTAGACTCAGCAGTGAATGAAGCTGACTCAGCAAACTCAGTAAGAACAGGCTTAATTGACTGAGGGACATCACTTGATTTGACAGGCTCAGGAATAACAGAAAAACTCTTGACAGATACAGGGAAATCAGTGGTTAGTTCAGCAGACTCAGGAGTGGCGGATTTAGTAACCTGAGAAAAGACAGCAGTTGATTTGACTGGCTCTGGAGTCACACAAGGGATGTTCCTGGACAGGACATGGCTGGCTAGAACACCTACTTCCGGTGTGGCAAGAATGCCAAGCGGTCTTGAAATTGATTCCACTGGACTAGATGCTTCAGAAACTGCTGTGCTTGGGGCTTTAGAAGGAAGGGTATTAGACTGAATAACTACGGCCTTTCCGCTCCTCTGCTCTTGATGGGTCAATGTTATGTGCTTGACCACCTCTGTAGTATCTGTAACTGACTCGGCCAACACAGACGGCATAGTAGTTAACCCCATCGACTCAGCAGTGACAAAAACAGGTACAGCAGGCTCAGAAATGACAGAAACAAATTTAGACTGAGAGATGACAGTGGTAGACTTCTCTGGCTCTTGGGCAGCAGAAGTAGACATTACCATTTCTTGAATGGAGGTTGACTCAGATTGGGGAGATACTGGAACTGACCTGATGTATTGAGAGATGACGGTGCTTGTCTTGACTGGCTCCTGAATAACGGAAGCGGATGTGACTGATTCAGGAATGGTAGAATCGGATCTAGTTAACTCAGAAATGACTGGAACAGACTTGATTGCTTGGGGGATGACAGTGGTAGACTTGACTGGCTCAGAGGTGATTGGAAGAGTCTCTGAGGTAGATGTGGTGGACTCAATCACCCTCTTTCTGAACCTTAGCTTCTTGGTAGAAGTCAGAGGAGGATCAAAGACTTGACTGGCTCCTGAATAACGGAAGCGGATGTGACTGATTCAGGAATGGTAGAATCGGATCTAGTTAACTCAGAAATGACTGGAACAGACTTGATTGCTTGGGGGATGACAGTGGTAGACTTGACTGGCTCAGAGGTGATTGGAAGAGTCTCTGAGGTAGATGTGGTGGACTCAATCACCCTCTTTCTGAACCTTAGCTTCTTGGTAGAAGTCAGAGGAGGATCAAAGACTTGATGTGACAGACGAGGAAGGGCGGGAGAATTGCTGCAGGCAGATACTAGATGACTAGACACTCTCCGTGGGCTGCGATGACCAAGATAGCTGGAGAAACCCCAGAAATCTAGAACTCAGAGAATCCATCTCCCATGCAGGTAGGGGATCATCTAAGCAGGCGTTAAAGATGTCTTTGAGAGCCGCGTCATTATAATCTAACCCCTAGACATAGTCCAGAAAAACTGGGTGAACGTTCCTATCTCCCAACCTCGTTGGCGAAGACGAGTCAAACCTTGATGACGAGCCACTCTCTCCCGGGCGTTAGCAGGTGGTAGGACTCTGATACTCATCCTGCTGAGTCTTATACTGGCCAGTTTGTTCTGTCAAGGATCTGTGAGGGAGGACTCAAACGCAGGATGAGTTTTACAGGTTTATTGACAATACTTGGAAAATAGAGGGTGAGGAGGTGAACACAGTCCATACAATAGGAAGGGGGTGAGGCACGAAGACAAGCACGCTGAGGGAACGGCCACTGAGAACAGCCCAGGTAGTAAGCAGGCCGGTGAGCATTGGCAGATGAGCAGTATGAGGCCCGAAGCCAGACAGGATCAAACAGCATAAGTAGTTAGAACCAACAGATACGATCAGACACTGAACCGGTCTAGCTGCTTGGCGGGGAGAAAGAACAGCCACAGGGATCCTCAGTCTGTAGGACAGGACAGGGGGAGACCAGAGACACTACCAGGACTAGACAAGACAGGTGGTTAGATGGTCTGGAACAAGGAAGACAACAATGACAAAATGGATACGAGAATCTCCTACACAAAACGCTATGAGCTTAGGTGAACAAAAAGACTAGAGTACAGGCACAAAGCTTAACAAACTAGCAAAGACATGAGGGAAAGAGTGCACAATATAAAGGAGGCAAAGAACACGAGGAACAGGTGACAACACTTAGACTAACGAGGACTCAACAAGAAAGGGAGCAGGGAAGATAGGGAACAGGTGAGAACACTAATAACAAACAAGGACTGAACAATGACTAGACCAGAGGGCGTGGTGACAAACAAGGAGGAGGGAACAGAGGAGCACATGGCAAACACAAACACAGACAAAGCCATGTGCTCAGACACAACATAAACAAGGACACATTAAACAAAGACAAAACAGACAAGGCTGTCAGGGCAGAACCCTGACAAAATCAAGGACTTGAAGAGGCAAGAGGCAAAATGTCATGGTTGCTTTTTTATCTTGTCACATTTGTTGTCATTAACCCTTTCGGTTAGGTGTAGGGTTACGTTATAGAGCATTAACCTTTTTAATGAAACTCACCAGACTCACCTCGAGACTCACCAAACATTGCCAGAATCACTTTAATTGGTTTCAGATGAAACTGTACACTGTACATGCCCACTGGACTTTTCACTTTGAAAGTATTCCAAAACGTGTAACATTTTTATCAGAGTTGGTATTTTATAAATTATCAACCACTTTATTAGTCTCAACCTCAGATGAAAGATTCTTTTATGTACAGTTTATGTACCTTTTTAGCTTTACGCAAAAAATAAAAAAAAATTACATGTACATATAGAGAAAACAAAACAGAATCATAAACAGGGACAGGCTTGGGCCGAGGCAGGTGGCAAACATACACGGTCCAAAAATCAGGTGAAAGGTCAAGGCATGAGGCATACAATCACAATCCAATAAACAGGCAATAGTCGGCGAGCATCAAACAAGATCAAACACAGAATAAGCATCCACAAAAGAAACGCTCAGAACTGACCACCTTAGAAAATCAAGACTTTGCAATAGTGGTGTGTGTGTGATGAACTGCAGGTGTGTGTGTGCAGTAAGTCCCAGGTATGAGGGCCTATGGGAAATGGAGTCCGAATAGCAACAGTCAATATTCTGATGAGAGCTCATGCAAACAAATGTACTATGGTTGGTCATTTTGCGTATGCTCAAGGTGGCCGTGGGTCCTTAAAAGGTCTTAAAATGTCTTAAATAAAGTTTTACTAATATTTTACTTATTTTTTACTAAATACAAAGTATTACATTTTCTTCAGTTTTGATGGGTCTTAAATATTTATCCAGTCTGACTGTTTACAATCATTGGACAGACCAAAGATTTTAGTTTTTTTTCCCTGCGATACTTACTGCATCATCAGAGAGAGGGTAACAGAAGGTTGAACTACAGCTAGCTGACCAGCCTCCTAGCTGGTATAAAATTGGTTAATGAATGTTTATTGAAAAATGACTCGAGAACGATGAGTCCACACAATCTCATTCCTACGGAAGAGGATTAGGACCAAGCAATAATAAAAAAATAAAACCATCTCGAGATTAAAGTTGTTAAATTTTGAGAAAAAACTCAACCACACATTGTTATTTCTGTTACAGATATTTATAACATCATAGAAGAACTGGGATAAAAGTGTATCATTCAGATATAAGCACCAATGTCTACATTACCGATCAAAATAGAGCGAATCATCTATTGTAACCTGGTGCTTCAAATAACGATTGTATCAATTGCATCGTTACGCCACTAGGTGGTGACAAGAGACTGCTAAAAATGTATTTGTCATTGAATCATTCATTCAAGAGATTCGTTCAAAAATGCAGATTCATCCAGTAATGAAACAATGAAGTACTTATAAGTGACTTGATTTAATAAATTATCTAATCATTTCAAAGCATTTTTTTAAATAATTCATTCAGATTCATTAAACATTTTAAATAGACTGCAGCAATTAACATTTGTCAGAACCTCTTGTAACATGTTATTTTGTTTAGTAGTCTGTTCAGAATCAAAACCCAAAAATCGTGATTCTTAATTTATCCAGAATTTTCTAAAATGACCTATTAAAAAGGTCTTAACAAGTCTTAAATTTAACTTGTCTGTGTGCTTCCTGGCTCACTGGTGAGCAAAAGTGCAAATTGGATAGAGATGGTCATGTGAAAGGTTTATCTGTGTTGGAGAGATCGGGCGCTGGCTGCCCTCCTCTTGTCCTCCCGATAGCTTCAGCAGTACTCAACATCATAATGCTGCTATTTACAGCATCTACTCAATAAGGCAATATCTTCAGATCGATTTTTACAGCTGCTCACCCTCAACCCCTTCTTCAAGCACACTGGATTTGATAACTCAAGTGCTATTGATTTCTCTATAAGCAAAAATAGTCTTTCTCTGGGCAGGCATGGACAACAGCTGTGGGGACAACCTCCCAAAGTTTGTTTGTTTATTTTCTATCTGAAGGTTTCACCCTTTTTTTTCTCTCACACTTTTTTCCCCTCTATTGTTTACCTTTACCAGAGAAAAGGGTCATATAATACGAGCAACTTCACCAAGGACATGAATCTCCAGCACTGAAAGCCACGCATGCCAGCCTCCTGTTTCTGCCACTGCCTCATAAGACGCAGTCGTCCGGTGTGACGGCTACACATATAAGACAACACTTCTTAACAGAATCTGAAAATCATATACTTCCTTACTATATAGTAGGCAAAAAACAGTATGTGACAAAAGAATTCACAGTACTCATAAAAGAGTAGGCAAAAAGTGCCCGGATGACCTACTACTTCTGGTGAGATTCTGAAGTGTGCATTTGATGGACACTTTACTATCCCATGAGGCCACTGGAGAGGATTTGTTAATGGCAGTGAAGCGACGAAACTGACACATGATAATGATTACAACATGGCGAATGTATTACGTCCAGATTACATTCAGAAAGAACATACTTTTTTAGTGGTCACAAAGTACTTATTCAAAATAAGAACCTACTCAAGAGAGTATGTGATTTCAGAAGCAGCCCTTGTGTGTATATATAGACCTCTTTCAGAGCAGCGCCATGACAGGTATGAAAGCAAGTCTGTGAGGGACGTGTTTTCAATGGCATGTACTGTAAAAAGCTGTATAAAGCTCCTAGATCACTTATAATTCTCCCCAGCTCATGTTGTATGGAGTTTGTTGTCTACTGAAATTTCTAGGAAAGACATTTTTGCAGTGTTTTGTCAGCAGAACTATCCAAAAACACATTAAATAACAGTACAACACACGGAAGAGATGTAAGTCTACAATCACAGCCTCGCTTTCATTCCCATTAGAAATCAAAGATGGCCCTGCTGTAAATAAGGTCAATAGCCCTCTTGTTTTCATGGTCTTTTGTCTAGCTTTATTTGTGTCGTGTCGTGTCAGGTGATATCAGCACATACAGAAAGTTTATTTATGCCATGCATAAAGTAATCACACTATTTTATGATGATGATGAATTGATTCAGATGCATTTTATAAAGAAGACAAAATGTTCAGTGTTTGCGGATCGAGAAACACTGGTTGATGCTTCCCACTAATGGAGATGTGAAAAACATGCAATTTTTGGTACAAGAAAAAAAAGTGCTTTATTGCACTTGTAATGCTGGGAGAACTCAGAAAAGAGGGAGAGCTGGATCCAAATAGCTGTTGTGCTGTTTATTAATAAAATGACAAAAATGCACACAGCTGAGCACAAAACCCAAAACAGAATAAATCCTCAGGGAACAGAATTGAGACATCCACAGCCATAAAGGACAAGACCTGACCAAGAACATGGGGAAACACTGGGGTTTAAATATACAGGATAATGATGGCTAACAAGGGACAGGTGAAGATGATTAGTTGCTATGGCAACAAACAAGGGTAACTATAGACACTAAAGGTGCGTCCCAATTCGCGTACTTGTGCACTATTCTATGACGTTTTTAAGTATAAATAGTGCAAGCAGTGCGTTCACACAGAAAATTCCAAAAAGAAAAAGTGCACTTTAAATACCCGGATGATGCACTAAATTAACGGAAAAAACGAAGTGTGGAATGTTGGACACTTCGTGCACTCGACTGTTGCAGCTTTAATTACGTAGTGGAGGGGAAGGGAGGATCGGACTCCGTTGTTAAATGACAAAATAACCTACTGGATGAGTGCATAGTGCACAAGTACATAGTGTATAGTGCGTCATTTGGGACGCAACTTAAGGGTGCGTCTCAATCAGCTCATTAGTTCAGTAGTCAGGGCACTGATCAGGGAGTCGGCAATTCTAAGGGCTGTCTCAATCGCAGATACCTTCCAGGGCACTGAAACTTTCGTTCCCTAAAAAAATCCCACAATGCACCGTGAAATCCAGGGAGCATCGATGCTCGCTATGCTCCCTTAATGAAAGTTCTAAAGCATGAAACTTAAATCACGTGAGCCAACTCACTACACAAAACGACATGCAATAGATGTACAAACCATTATTTTATTGGGTAACACTTTACTCGAAGGGGTGTGCATAAGAGTGACATGACACCTTCATAATCATGACATGACACATGTCATGAATATGAAGGAGGTTTTATGCATGTTTATGACAACTGTCATTAAGTGTCATTCGCTCAATTATGTCATTTTTAATGCAAAGATGACATTGTTTGAGATGTCTGTGTTATGACAACTTGACATGAACCAATACATCAAAACCTGTCACTGTCTTTGTCATGACAGCTTGACATTAGCAAAACATCATAACCTGTCATAAACATGACATAGCAGATTAATTATCAAACTTAAGAAATGACTTAGCTTTATAGGTTAACATTACATTACATTATTTTGGTAACACTTTAGTATAGGAAACACATAACTATTATCTATGACTTTTTTCCCCTCAATAAACTCCTAATTTACTGCTTATTAATAGTTAATTGTTAAGTTTAGGTATTGGGTAGGATTAAGAATGTAGAATAAGGTCATGCAGAATACAGCATTAATGTGTGCTTAATAATTATAATAAATAGCCAATATTCTAGTAATATGCATGCTAATAGTAATAAGCAACTAGTTAAAATATCCTAAAATAAAGTGTTACCATTTTTTTTATAACAGTGTCATTTTTTTAAGAAATTTGAAATTGTCTATTATCTGACCTTCTGTTGGAGGAAACTTTAAAAAAAAAAAAAAAAAAAAAAAAAAAACATTATTAAATGAAAACTATTCATGACGCTGTTATAACATTATTTGACAGAGTATTAACACTTAGTGACATTTTAATGACAAGTTAAATTTATATTTGAAAAAAAGTGGTCAGAAAAATATTCATGACACTATTATAATGGCCTCATGACAGCCAATGTCAAAAACAACCACATGCCAGTTTAATGTAACGTTAACCCATAAAGCTAAATGATGTCAAGTTGTCATGACAAAGACAATGACAGGTTATGATGCATTGGTTTATGTCAAGTTGTCATCTTTGCATTAAAATGACATAATTGAGCGAATGACATTTAATGACAGTTGTCATAAACATGCATAAACCCTCCTTCATATCAATGACGTGACATGTCATGCTTATGAAGGTGTCATGTCAGTCTTATGCACACCCCTTCAAGTAAAGTGTTACCTTTTATTATATCTCAGCATAAACATAGATCACTAGATGGGTAATGCACATAATCTAGCTAACATTTATTATTTATTTAAGGCTGAAATGTTGCACGTATATGTAAAAAGCAAAGTATTTATCATTTCTGTCAGGACCACTATCGTCAAATATGAGTGATAATGCATAGAGTTTGTGTTGGCGGTATGGTTCTGTTCTGGGCAAGAACTCCCTGCGCATCCATGCAGCCTAGTATAGATAAGAGCAGAGAGAGCAGCAATAATGCCCCTAGGGTAAACAGAGCAGAACCAACATATGCAGATATCATTAATGTCAATAATTTAACATGTACACATATTTCAAGAATTAGTCTGATTTAGGGGAATAATAAGGCCAATCCTGACTGAAGAGAGGAGGAGCTGGGGATGGAGGAGGGCAATTAGCTCCTGAGAAATGCAATAGCTGCTGATAATACTGAGGAGCTTATATATGGATGCTGTGATAGGCTTCGTATTCCTATAGGTTGATGCAAGTCACCTGGGAGCAGGGTTGGGCAAAAATACATCAGAATGTATTTTAAAATAAAATACCAAATACCTTAATTTTAAGTGTATCAAAATAAACTACAAAATACAGCAGCCACAAAATGTATCAAAATAAACTACTGTATTTTTGTATTTTAAAAATACTACAAAATACCTTTACAAGGGAGCATGAAATTTCTTCGCAAACCTTCCATCAATTGGCCTATTTGATTGATCCCTTCACTGACTTGATTAAGTAAACAACGTTTGATAGCAACAGCTTTTCTCTGCCCAAGTTATGCAATAAATCTGACATATGCAACCAGTTAAAGGCACAAATATGTCGGATTTTTAGATATATCCAAAAACCACTAGAACAATGTTATATATTTAAAAAATTATAAAATTTACATATTGTGGCTTTAACATATCAAATATTAACATATCCCTGTGATCTCCTAGATCAGAGGTCACTAAATGGCGGACCGCGGTCCGGGTCCGGACCCAAAAGCCGCCCCGTATGGACCCGAACCTACAGCCAAAACAGAAGGTTATGATTTAAAACCTGACGGGACGCTTCTATTTTGACCGACGCAGCTTTTGTAATCTTTACGGTAGTGGTAGAAACGCACGGACCAATTGCATGCGAGTTAAACTATTCCACGTGATACCACTCAGCCAATCAAGTCCGCGCATCTCAGGCGGTAATCTTTGACTCTATAGGCCTATTTAATGTTTGTAAACATTCGGGATGCGTGCGCATCATGGTTGCAGAAAACCCGGGAGTGATAATCAGTACGACTAGAGAGTTACGACGAAGCGGTTCAAAGTAGTTAAGATTTAGAAACATTATAGAATATTTTGATTTGTTATTTTTTAAAAATGTTGTCGGCATATCACAGCAGCTTCACCCAGCGATAAGCACTGTTATTTAAAAAAAATAACATTACCGAGTGGGATACAGCTTACGGATCCGTTTGCCATAGCACCTTGTCAGTGGTTAAATGACGAAATGAAATGGCCAAGCATCCAGTGGCCAGAGATATATATTTACCTGATTGACACCTCAAGTGTATAGCCTATACTCAGGAGAAGCTAAAAGCGTATGTCTCTTGACGCGTACAACTTTGTTTTTTGTTTTGTTTTTGTTTAAGTCACGAATTAAAAGAATAAAAAGTTAATTTCGAGTTTATATCTCACAATTCTGACTTTTATTTCTCGCAAATCTGAGTTTATATCTGACATTTCTTACAAAGAAAAACTAAATTGTGAGATATACTCGTTATTCTGTCTTTTCTGAAACGATGGTTTTCTTTAAAAATGAAGACTATATTTTTTTGCATTCCGATTCCAACATCCAGAGGCACAACAAAACATTTTTCTCTTATTCTGTGGATTTTGCACATTTTCCTCCAATTGCTACCGCTATTTTTCTGCAACCACTATGCACGCGCAGCTGCAAGTGACGTCATTGTGACGTCTGCTCCAAAGTGGTCTATAGTGCAGACAGATGCGAGAGTTACAGGCAAGTTACACATTGAAAAGACGGTAGAAAGAAAAAGAAAGATAGCGATACATGTAGAAAACAAATGGGGAGAATCAGACGAGTGACAGAGACGGAGAAAAGGAGAGAAACAGTGAGACGGAGAAAGGGAGAGAAACGAGAAACAGGCGAGTGAGACGGAGAAAGGGAGAGTAAAGTTGGCCGCATTTTCACAGATTCAAATTTTCCGGATAAATAACTCGTGAGATAAACGTAGATAAACTCGTGAGATTAACTTTTAACGTAGGCAAGCAGCTACAACTTAATTTTCCTTAAAACAAGCTTTCCTCCGCAGTGGACAAAATGCACGTCTATGTGCGCGGACGGCTGAGAGACAGATCCAAAGGGACCGACTGCAAAGTGCAAAACCTGAAAAGCGTTACTACAAAAACAGTCAATATCTTCAATGTTACACACTGCATTGTCATCAAATTCAGTTCACCCATCACTGCTGGTTATACTACAACTCTTTTAGGAAAAATGTATTTTTTAATAATTTATAATTTTTCTTATTATGGAAAAATGTCAATAGTGCAGTGTATTACGTTATAAGTTATTCATTATTTTTTTTATAATAAAAAATACAAAAAAGTGAATGCAAAAATACATTTTTCCAAAATAAGTGTTATAGTAGAACCAGCAGTGGAGTGTGAAATAATTCAAAAGAGGTGTTATTTATGTAATTTGGCTCACGAGTTATTGATTCGAACCTGTGAATATGTGGCCAACTTTACTTAAGTCAGAACATGCACAATTTTTTTTGTTTATTTTCTCTTATTTTGAAATGTAGCTCTATTTTATTTAGCTAATGAGAGAACATTATATCTACAGTCATACATATTTGTTCAGTTCTATTTTACGTGTCAATAAATATTGTCAAAACATTTTTGAATTGTACTGAATTCGTTTGATTTGACAGTCAGGAATCAATTACATGCAGATAGTGATACAACTACTAGGCTACTTAAAATGTATATAATATATATCACACTAACTAGTTAGACATTATGATCTTCCGGACCTTTGCTTTAAGAAATTTTCTTTAACTGGACCTCTTAAAATTTTAGTTGAATACCCCTGTACTAGATGAAGGTTTTAAGTAACCAACAGTTTAATGTTTGCGAATGACTCATAATTGTATCCTAATTTAGTTACTTGATGTTTGGTAATGAAGGGCCTACTTTGCATCAGCAACACTGACTCAGTGACAAACAAGTCATTCATAAGAAGACAACTGATGGCTCCTGTATTCATAGCAACTAGTTTATAACTAATTAATCAATTTAATGTTAATCATACATATAGGGGGCTGCTGCTTGGTATAATTGTTTTCAAGAACATTATGTAAATTGGTAAACTATTTAGCCTAGGCTACCAAAATGAACACCAAAACTTGATATGAACTCTTAATATGAAAATTATAGCAATTTAAAATTAAAAAAAAAAAAAAAAAATTGATGGAAAGCTGTCAGCCTGCACGTTTCTTGACCACCTTCTTCCGTTTGGATCAATTTTCTGTTCTGATTTCAACAAGTCTCTGCAAACTAGACACCAATCAGAGGCCGCAATTTTATGATGTCATCATGTAGACTTCTTACAAAGTATTTTACAGTATTTTAAAAATACAAAAATACAAAACACTAAAGTATTTTGATACAAGCTACAAAGCCATTTTCATCAACCCTATCAAATACAAATTACAAAATACTATTTTGTATTTGAAATACATATTTGAAATACATGTATCATAAATACTGCCCATCCCTGCCTGGGAGTCAGCTGATGCAAGCTTGACTGACGTGACCTGCCAGAACTGACGCCAACGCTGGATAATGTGCTTTAAATAACATTACAAGTAATGTCAGAAAGATATCAGCACACATCACGTTCACATGTTGACCATGTGAGGTCGCCACAAAACAAGGAAAGCATATTGCATTTTTGTGTAAGTTATGGCAAAAACAGAACAAAAATAATATAGTCGCTTTGAAAACAGCTGACGAAAAGCAAAAACGTATGTATCATTACATAAACTTAATGTCTAATGTTTTTACGTTTATGCTCATTGGAAACAGGACTTGCCGGCATCTTGAAAGTGACGTCAACTGACATGTCTCGCTGAGGTCGGGGTTGATCGATGTACCCCGACTTCAGAGGTTGAATGTCCCACTTTGAGTGGCATTCCGGACGTTATTTCCTAGAAGGAGGTAGGACAAATCCAACTTCCCATTTGTCTGAATGCAGCATAAGAACATAGGCATGGGAAAAAAACTATACTTCAGAATAAGAGTCCACAACACAAGACCGGTGAAACAAGACAGGAATGTAACAGCACCACTGGAAACAGACATTTGTCACACTTATAGACTGCATGAAGATTAAATTAGGAATATTTTCTTAAAAAAATGAATTAAAGGTGATAGAGAGGATTTTTTCGTCGACTGAGAATCCAAAGACTGTTAGTGAGTTTTTGAAATGAGCGCATGCGTAAGAACAACCCCCCTCCTTCACAGCTCATTTCGAGGGAACACCTCCCAAAACTCGTGCACGAGTATTGGAACACGAGTGTTTACCACCAGCATTCGCTGTGTCGTGTTAATGGATTCATTATGTCGGACTCACCGCAGGTAACTCATAATCTGCAGTTGTTACTCCTGTCTCCTAAAAAAACATTGCATGCAGCGCCTGTGGAGTGTGGAAAGTTACTGGAGTGCACAGCCACGCTCGTCTCTCACAAGGAACGTCATGGCAGTGATTGACAAGCCAGAGGGCCAATCCGCGCACGTCTCTCACAAGAAATGTCACGGCAGTGATTGACAAGCCAGAGGGCCATCGCGTAAACGATTGGCTGATGTTTTTAAGGCCCTACCTTGTGCACAGATGATGTATATTAATATTATTCCTTTCAGTACACCTAATAAATAGTCTTTTATCAGTTAGTAAAGACAGTTTCAAGTAATATTGCAAAAATGTATAAAACAAAACATCCTATTTAGCACCTTTAAGTTAATTGAGTGACACAGATATGGTTTAGACCAGGGGTGTCCAATCCTGCTCCTGAAGGGCCACTGTCCTGCAGAGTTCAGCTCCAACCCTAGATAAACACCTGAACCAGGTAATCAAGGTTGCATACTAGAAACTTCCAGGCAGGTGTGTTGAGACAGGTTGGAGCTAAACTGTGCAGGACAGTGGCCCTCCAGGAGCGGGATTGGAAACCCCTGGTTTAGACACTATATTGGGGTTCTCAACTCTGACCCTCAATGTCCACTTTCCTGCAGAGTTTAGCTCTAACCTTGATCAAACTCTACTGTCTGTACTGTTCTGTTAATCCTGAAGACCTTAATTAGCTCGTCCAGGTGTGTGCAAAGGCTGGAGCTAACTCTGCAGGAAAGCAGATCTTGAGGGCCAGAGTTCGGATATATTGGCATTAGTTCTTCATTAGTATTCACTCACCAAGATTTATTTTCGCAGACAGCTAACTGGTTGATTGATTGATGAAATAAATTGCAAGAATCTTTATTTCACTGCAGCTGTTTTAGAATAATATTTTTTTTTTCAGTATTTCTTGATTACTCCTCTGAGACACACTGAATGTACAAACCCGATTCCAAAAAAGTTGGGACACTGTACAAATTGTGAATAAAAAAGGAATGCAATAATTTACACATCTCATAAACTTATATTTTATTCACAATAGAATATAGATAACATATCAAATGTTGAAAGTGAGACATTTTGAAATGTCATGCCAAATATTGGCTTATTTTGGATTTCATGAGAGCTACACATTCCAAAAAAGTTGGGATAGGTAGCAATAAGAGGCCGGAAAAGTTAAATGGACATATAAGGAACAGCTGTAGGACCAATTTGCAACTTATTAGGTCAATTGGCAACATGATTGGGTATAAAAAGAGCCTCTCAGAGTGGCAGTGTCTCTCAGAAGTCAAGATGGGCAGAGGATCACCAATTCCCCCAATGCTGCGGCCAAAAATAGTGGAGCAATATCAGAAAGGAGTTTCTCAGAGAAAAATTGCAAAGAGTTTGAAGTTATCATCATCTACAGTGCATAATATCATCCAAAGATTCAGAGAATCTGGAACAATCTCTGTGCGTAAGGGTCAAGGCCGGAAAACCATACTGGATGCCCGTGATCTTCGGGCCCTTAGACGGCACTGCATCACATACAGGAATGCTACTGTAATGGAAATCACAACATGGGCTCAGGAATACTTCCAGAAAACATTGTCGGTGAACACAATCCACCGTGCCATTCGCCGTTGCCGGCTAAAACTCTATAGGTCAAAAAAGAAGCCATATCTAAACATGATCCAGAAGCGCAGGCGTTTTCTCTGGGCCAAGGCTCATTTAAAATGGACTGTGGCAAAGTGGAAAACTGTTCTGTGATCAGACGAATCAAAATTTGAAGTTCTTTTTGGAAAACCAGGACGCCATGTCATCCGGACTAAAGAGGACAAGGACAACCCAAGTTGTTATCAGCGCTCAGTTCAGAAGCCTGCATCTCTGATGGTATGGGGTTGCATGAGTGCGTGTGGCATGGGCAGCTTACACATCTGGAAAGGCACCATCAATGCTGAAAGGTATATCCAAGTTCTAGAACAACATATGCTCCCATCCAGACGTTGTCTCTTTCAGGGAAGACCTTGTATTTTCCAAAACATTTGGCACATCATAAAGAGGAAGATGCGACAAAGAAGACCTAAGACAGTTGAGCAACTAGAAGCCTGTATTAGACAAGAATGGGACAACATTCCTATTCCTAAACTTGAGCAACTTGTCTCCTCAGTCCCCAGACATTTGCAGACTGTTATAAAAAGAAGAGGGGATGCCACACAGTGGTAAACATGGCCTTGTCCCAACTTTTTTGAGATGTGTTGATGCCATGAAATTTAAAATCAACTTATTTTTCCCTTAAAATGATACATTTTCTCAGTTTAAACATTTGATATGTCATCTATGTTGTATTCTGAATAAAATATTGAAATTTGAAACTTCCACATCATTGCATTCTGTTTTTATTCACAATTTGTACAGTGTCCCAACTTTTTTGGAATCTGGTTTGTAGAAATTAACTATTTGAAATGGAAAATGAAGTAATTCCATTTATATTTTTACATTTCAGATGTATATGACAAAAGCCCAACGAACCCAAGTACGCTCAATGATGTCGAAGCACCGCACCATAATTTAGTCTATAATATACAAACACAGTTTAACACGGCCGTGGAAACGCCGCTTGAGTAAATGTCAGCCGTCAGACTGAAATACTGCACTTGTCAGAGCAGTTACCAACAGGAAGCCCAACACGTATTTAAAGGATTTGACAGATAAGCATGTGATGTGTGGGGATTTTTTCACCCACACAGCTGAAATGGATATAAGCTGTGAATGGTTTACACCAGATACAATGGTCTTAGCTGTATCTCTAAAAAGGTTATAACGGTATAAAAAAGGAGAAAGAGAAGCGAGAGGGAGCACAAAATTCAAATGTGTGATAGAGATCGGGCTTCATCGGCGCGAGGGTATGTGTGTGTGTTGCGAGGAGACTGACAGAAAGTAATGGATTTCTGTGTCTGTTGTGATTAAGAGTGTGTGTGGAAGCTGTGATAATGTGCTGATATCTGTAGGGAACTGCCTGATGTTGGTTGCTGATAATGTGCACACTCAGACGCGCTTCACTGCTGCTCAACGCAATGGCTCCATTCTTAAGAGATTTATTTTCTCACTTTTTTTTTATCCTTATTTCATTCTAAGGTCATGATTTTTGATGGTTAATATCAATTTTAATCATATTAGTTTTGGGCAGACAATGTTCCCGCCAAATTTTAGTGACCGTGCCCTTGACAGAAGATACTATCTGGCCCTGATGATATAAAATATTGCTTCAGCTGTTTTATTGTCCATCTATCCAGAAGTGTAATATGATCTGTCAGGGTGGTCTCAAAAGGGAAACGTCCTGCTTTGACGCTGCTCTGGTCACCTCAGTTACTCGTTCATCATGTGTTCGAATGACGCAATACACAGTAATGGCTTCTCCACGGTGAATTTCTCTCTTATTTTTTTTTTTTTTATATAATAAACAGTATAGTTATTACAGAGCTACAGCAAAGATGAAATGTTTCAGGAAATAAAGACATACTTTTCATTCTGTTCATCACATAAAGCTATCATATGTTTTCAAAAGCATTGTTGGAGGCTATCAATAAAAATTATTTAATAGATTTCATGTCAAAAAAAGGAAGAATTTTAAAATGTGTTTGAAAGAAGTCTCTTCTGCTCACCAAGGCTACATTTATTTGAACAAAACACAGTAAAAAACTTTAATATTAAATATATAAAATGCAATTTATTCCTGTGATCAAAGCTGAATTTTCAACATCATTACTCCAGTCTTCAGTGTCACGACCCTTTAGAAATCATATGAAATCTTTTTTTTTTTTGCAAAAAACACAATTCTTTTATGTATAAAGTTCAAAATGACAACATTTATATATATATATATATATATATATATATATATATATATATATATATATATATATATATATATAGTGTTCCACAGTAGAGAGAAGGATATATAAGTTTCAATTTGAGATTTAACCCATAATTTAATAATGCCATAATTTCATAATTTTGATCCTGATAATTTTAATTTTGGATAAACGGTTACACTTTTTTCAATAGTCCACTTTAGACATTCTACTAACTATAAGTAACTTTGCAACTACATGTCAACTAACTGTCACTGGAGTATTAAAAAGGCAAAGTTACTTATTAGTTACTTATAGTTAGTAGAATGTCTAAAGTGATACCAAAAAATAATGGATGGCTCAGAAACAAGTTGAATACATACAGAATGACTTTTTAATGCTTTTTGAATATGGTTCAAAAATGTTTTTTGTTGATTCGGATATGACATTTGCTTGTCAGAGGTTGTTGAAAATATTGTTTCAGCTGTTTTATTGTTCATCTATTCAGCGTGTCATGGTCTTTGGCATCATGGTTTTGACATTTGAAGGGCATCACCTATCACCTCAGGTGGTTATTAACATACTTCTGTCATATGACAGCAATGAACAATTAATCATGACTGTACTTCATGGCATCTGAACAGACACTCTGACCTTCTGTTTTATTATGGATATCAGATTCACCAAATATTAAATAGCTTTTAATTCAAAGAGCTGTAAATTCAAGGATGGGATCTTTGTTTGCTCAGTTTGGGCAGAGTAGTGTTGTCACGATACTGGAATTTCCAACTTTGATACGATACATTGAAAAATAAGGTAACACTTTAGTATAGGGAGCACATGTAAACTATTAACTACAAGTTTTCCCTCAATAAACTCCTAATTTACTGCTTATTAATAGTTAGTAAGGTAGTTGTTAAGTTTAGGTATTGGGTAGGATTAAGAATGTAGAATAAGGTCATGCAGAATAAGGCATTGATATGTTCTTAATAAGTACAAATAAATAGCCAATAATCTAGTAATATGCATGCTAATAAGCAACTAGTTAAACGACTCTAAAATAAAGTGTTGCCAAAAAGAATGATATTCAATACCATTTCCGATACCACAGGGAAAACTGCCATTTATACCACCATACAAATATTTGTTATTATCTATTTGTTTTTTGTTTGTTTGCTTGTTTGTTTTTGATCATTTGTTTTGGTAATTTTGTTGTAATAGTTTACAAACAGCACTGGAAGGTTTTATTTGAATTGTTGAACTACATTTACAAAAGGTAAACAGTCAGTAACAACATAAGAACAAATAAACAAATGGCAAATGATAGCACAAATAAATAAAAATAGAATAAAGAGACAAATGAAATAAACATGGCTTTAAGTGTGTCAGGTGGGTCTAACAGTAGTATTCAGGTAAGAAGTAGAAAAGTAATCAAATGTAAAATATTTCATTGTAAAAATTTTATTCAGTCAAGAGCAGTGAGTGATTTTCTTTTTGTCTTTGGTTCTTTGATTAACATGACAGACAGCAGCAGGTTTATTAGGCTGCTGTCACTTTAAGAGCTTATGCACAGATCCAATGTACTGTTACACAACATGCATTTTCTCTCAACTATATTTACATTCCAAAACTGACTGTATTTATCTGAAAACTCCGCAAGATGGGCATTTTGACATAATGTTGTGTTTATTTGATCATTTAAGTGCAATAAGCCACGAAAAAGAAGTCAATTTGGTACTCGCAAGCTGTTTGAGAGGCGGCTTTATGTGTGCGGCACTTATATAGATCGATGAGGTGCACACTTTTGGTGTGAGCACGAAACCTATACGAATTAATAAAATCATGCACAATACAAGTACTATTCAACCGTAGCGAATGAGACGAGTGAGTGACAGGAGGCGGGTGTGTCAATTCACTGTTGGAGAGAGGAGAGAGTGAGAGCGCGCAGCTGGTATCAGTGTATCAGTACTGAAGAAAAAGAGTATTGGAACCATTTCAGATATTTCAGTATCAATACATATCGAAATATCAATATTTTTGACAACACTATGGCAGAGTATGTTCATACTGAGGCAGTGTATGAGCATGTGGATGTGGATGAATATGTGCCTTCAAGGTTGCTATTTTGTTTGTTTGTTTTTTGCGCTGGTGCCTATAAGATAGTTACATCATTGTTACAAAAAATGTTTCAGAAAATGTTTTCATAACACTGTACGCAAAGGAAATGTCGTGCCATTATTTTAATGAGGTTTTTTTCAACACAGACCTATTATTGTATCATCGATTTCAGTGTGAGAATTATATAATGACTTTAGGGGGGCTGATTTTTTAAAAAGACTTTCTTTCTGTCAGTAATAATTGCGGCACAGTCTGTTAGGTTCAAGTCAAATAGTCTTCTGGCGCCCCTAGCACAATTATCTAACTATCCTAAAACTTTTGAAACATGACATTTTTTTTTTTGTTATTAGATTTGCTGTATGTAAATCTATAATAAAGAGATAATTACAGTACTTATTTTCCAGTGGCATACTGTCCAATACTGATCCTCACAGAGAACACTTGATCAGTGTACTGTCACTATAGGACCTCCTCAGGCGATCACGACTGTTGTGCTGTTCTACTCTATTTAGTGTGCACTGATGTACTTGTAATGTGACTTTTAAAGTTCATGAAAGGTTGTTTGGAAACACTATTGACTCTCAGGAAAAAAAATAAAATAAAATAAATAAAAAAGGCTACAAAATCTTTTTGGGGCGGTACACTTTCAAAAGATACACCTTTGCCTAAAGAGTACATATTATGCTTCAAAGGTACATATTGGTACCAAGAGTGCACATATTAGTACCTAAATGGTACATATCAGAACCTTTTGAAAGGGACAGTTTTTGAGTGAATGTATACATTTCATACTTTTATGACTATCTTTTGGGGGTAGTTTGACTCAGACCCTATATATTTACATCATGTTATACACTTTTATAATTTCTGATAAGAAAGAAAGGTCTTTCAATGTACAACCATAGAAATGTTTTTTTTTTTTTTTTTTTTCACTACTGCAGGGCTGTGACATCACCAATTTATTTGATACCACCATTACTGTTTAACTGATCCCGTGGGATTACTTACACAGGAAAACAAGTTATTCCATCTTCATGCCATATGTCCCCCTTCCCACTGGGAGAACGACTCCGGCTGCCTGCTCGCCTCTAACTTCATTACAGATTTAAGAGACCCACATTTGACAGCTACTGTATATATCTCAACTCCAGGTTGCTTATGAAGAATAGAAGCGACTTACACATGTACACTCAGATCATTAGTGAAGGGAATGAACATTTATTGTCCCAGCAGCTTTTAGGGAGAAGGAGGGGTGTTTGTATGGAGTTAGACATGACAGATGGCTAGTGCTTGTTATGAGTGACTTGTGCATGCGGCGCTCTTTGTTGTAAACAACAGTAGATCTATTATTGCCTAACAAAGCTTTGCATGCTTCTGTTCATAGATTTGATATCTCTGTTGAGTCAACCTGTGATTTAATGATATGCCTATTAAGTTAGCCAGTATTGGACTGGCCATCTGGAGCACTAGACAAATTCCTCTTGGGCTCTTCCATCTGTGATCAATAGTCAAAATAATAACATTAAATTGTCAAAATAATATATAAAAACAATACAGTGGAAATAAAAAAGTCTATACAGTTGAATTTTGTGATGTAAAACATGATCAAAAAAGATTAATCATACAAGAACTTTTGAATTTTTAATGTAAAAATGACAACGTATGCAATGCTACTGAAAACCAAAACCAAAATGCATAAGTCTGCACATCCTTTTATCACTGTGTTCAGTTATACACAGAATCATCAAGCTCATGTTAAACATGAGGACACCTGTCTTCACCTGAAGTGACTATCATTCACTACATTGAAATCTCAATGTTCATAGAAGATTTTTTTGATACTTCAAGAGACATCTCAATGCTGAATATTAAGGGCTATACAAAAACATTTCCAAAGCATTAGATATAGCATGGAACACAGTGAAGATAGTCATCAACAAGTGGAGAAAGTATAGTGACTTTATCAACAACATGGTGTCCCCCCAAAATTGATGAGAAGACACAGAGAAACTTGGTCAGGGAGGCTGTCTGGAGGCCGACAGCAACATTAACAGAGCTGCGGCTCTTTCTGGAAAGGACTGGTTGATTCTACATGTGACGACCATCTCCAGTATTCTCCGTCTGTCTGGGCTGTGAGACACAAGCCTTTTCTGACTAAACAAAACATCTAAACCCGGCTAAACTTTACAAAAAAAACAACAAAAAAAAAACATATCCAGTCTCCCAAAACCATGTGAAAGAAAAGTGTTAAGTCTGATGAGACCAAGATTGAAATTTTGGCCGAATTTGTAAAAGGTATGTTTGGCACATCAGCAAAAGAACGGCATACCCACAGTGAAACATGGCAGCATCACACTTTCGGCTGCTTTTCTTCAGCTCAACTGGGGCTTCAGTGAATCATGAGTAGCTCCAAGTAGCAGTCGATTTTAGCACATAACCTTCTGGCCTCTGCTAGAAAGCTGAAAATGAGGAGAACTTTCACCTTTCAGCATGACAATGATCTGAAACACACATGTAAATCAACAAAAGAATGACTTCTGCAAAGAAAGATGAATGTTTTGGAATGAACCAGCCAGAGTCCAGACCTGAATCCTAAATATAGAAAGAGGGAACAGGAGTCGTCCTCATAACTTAACAGATTTGGAACATTTTTGCAAAAGAGAGTGGGAAAATATTCCCAAGTCAAGATGTGTCAAGCTGACAGACTCCAGTCCAAACAGACTGAGTGTTGTAATGAAACCAATGAATGCTTCAATTATTAATTGAAAACTTATGCAGTTAGTTTTTTATTTGTATTTTTTTTTTCTCTTTAATGTGTCACATTGGTTTTCAGTGGCATTGTATAGGTTGAATTTTTTACATTAAAGGCTCCAGTATACTTCAAACGAACTTCTTTTTCTTTCTTCGTTTAGGGGTAAAAACGAAGTTCGAAATGTGTGACCAGCTATATATTGTAAACGAACATCTGACGCCGCCCACACTGCTGAGAACGACGGTTAGATGAGTATGTAAATATGTGCCGTGCACTTTCTTCTCAGTAACAAAATAAACAGAACAAAAATGAGAAAACAGTAAAGCATTTATTATAGAAAGCATAAGAAAAGCGTCTGATCATAACAACGTGGGTATGTTAGCACGAGCTCTGCAAATTAGCACTCCAATCACGTCACGTCTTCATATAACACTTTATTCAATGGATTGCTTAAAGTCAAGCAGCTTTACAATATAAACATGAAAAACAGTGTCAGTGCTTCATTTTTTTACAAGCACAACTTCATTTTGTTCTATAAAGCAGCTATCCAGTGTGTTCATGTTTTCACCCGCGGAGATCTTACCTCAACAAACTCTACAGATCAAATGAGTCAGAGACGCGGTCCACGCGAGTGAAGGCGGAGCCTCAGCGCACACCTCCTATTACGTTGTCGTCACTGACCAATGGTAGTACGAAGGTGTTTTGCAGCTGGAACGAACTTCTCCTGAAAGTTCGCTTTGGCAAGCCGTTTCGTACTTCCAAAAAGAACACAAAACGAACTTCGTTTTGGCCTGATTTTGTTTGAAATGACGTCACATCAGTTCTTTCTTCGATTTCGTTTGAAGTATACCGGGGACTTAAGCGTGTAGTGATTTTAGATTAGCCTTACATGAGGGCACCACAAATGTAGTTATTTATGGTCTTAAATATTAATATTAACATTGAGTCAGGTGATTCCTTCCAATATTTCAGGGAACCAGTCAGGATTCTCACCTTGACAATACAGAACAATCATGAAAGATTGTTAACTGAATTAGAATTTTATAAATTGGAGGAAGTTTATCATCTTACCAATCTGAATGATTTAGTGAGATTCGGGCGAGCTTGTAGAGCCTCTGATTATCAACACAAGAATGACACAGTTTGCAATAAAATGAATTTATTAACAAAAAGATATACAGAGTAAACTGCCACACTCACTAAATACTACGAAGGAAAATTACTAAACTACTAAGGAAATTGTATCAATAATCAAACAGAAACTACAAACTACAACACAAATGGATGTTAACAAAACTGAATGCCAAGTAGATGAGCAATGGATTCGACGAAGCAATGAATGGGTAATTAGCAGTCTATGGGGGAGTCAATTGTGGTCTTTCTGGATACTGGTATTAAAAATAGTAAATAAGCATTTACTATGAATACAGATAACGTGTCTAATGTATCTATCTGTGTATGATGACATTAACAACATAACAACAACCTAATGCCAAGGCCTTTGGAAAAAGGTTAGGTTAGCTTATATTTACGTTTCATTTGGTCAGGTGATCAGTCCGGGAATGGGAAACGTTGTCCACTAGTATACTTCTATGTGCAGTGGGAGACTGGATTGCTTTCCAACAGCTGCAGAGCTGCACTGAGTGCTGGAGGTCTTTGCGTAATCCAGAGAACTGTAGGTCAGATGGTGGTCGGTCCGTAGGATCTTCTGTAGGTTGGAGGTACTTGGGTTATGCAGGTCAGGAGTCAAAGTCCTCTGCAGAAGCACTTGGGCTGCTTGATTCTTGCGGTGAAAGGTTTACTCGCAAGAGTCTCACCTTGGTCGTGCTGTTGTTCTTTCCTCGTCAGGTCAGAAACTCAGAACAAGGGTCTGTTCACTTGGGAAAACTTTTATTCCTTCGCATTGGGGAGGAGATTACTAATCCCCACCTTTCCCGATGTGGTGATGTGATTGGGTCACAGCATTCCAGGTGTCTGTCCCTTAACACGCCCACCTTTCATCCTGTGAAACTTGTTGTATTGTCCCAAAATACACATTTAAATAAGATGAATGTCTTTAGGACCTTGGAAATGCTTTATTTCTTTTCCAAACCTTTCTCAAAGTCCTTGTGGCAGTGTTCTGAACTCGTAGAGTCTAAACTTGATGTGAATAGGTTGAGGTATAACATTTCTGTCTCAGTGGGTGCAATTCCATTGGCTTTTATTCCAGGTGCAGTTTCCACTGTGTTTCCTGGATGAGTAAAAAGACGTGCACTACATATCCTTACAGTATTCCTGTCCATTTTTGGTGGTTTCAAGCCAATATGTCTAGAAATATGTTCTGAGCATTTATTTGTTCTTGCTGTGGTCTAGCCAGAACCAGTTTGGCAGCCCTAGGAGTCCATGGTCATTCACACCTTGAACTCAGGCATGGAGGGCTGAGGTGAACAAAGGCAACTCGTGATGAGATTAGCCTATCGTCCATGAGCCGTTGATGTCATCTTTCCTGTCCTCCACCTTTGGCAGTCCTGATCATAATAGTCGTTTAGTTGTCGTTGAGGGTCCTATCAGTCTCTTTTGTATTAATCAAGTGGGACAAAAGGGATGTCTGTTGTGAAACTCTGCCATCACGTCTGCTGTTCACTACAAGCATGATATGATTAAGTTCTGATATGAATTATCTTTGTTTCAATTTTTTGCATACATTTTTTTGCATCACTGTTTTAACAGGGGCATGTACTGTAGACTTTACATTCTGATTTGGTTCACCAAATAATTATTTTCTTCGGAAAGAAGTTTGGTCCAAGAAGACTTTGATCGGCCTTGGTAGGCCTTCTGTGGAAGGCCTCTTTGAGGCTTATAGCTTAGGCTGTTGGCCATAGGGAATGCTGTCACTGACAGCCTATGTATGACCCGTAGGGGGAGTGGTGCTGACATTTCAGTTGAAATTGTTAGTCCTGACGTTTGTCTGTCCATTTGTGGCACTCCCCTCAAGCATGGCGGCGTGTGTATATCGTTCCCCATTTGGGTTCAAACGCAGTGTAGAGTTCCCTTTCGAAAGGGAACGTCTCAGGTTACGTATGTAACCATGGTTCCCTGAGAACAGGGAATGAGACACTGCGTTACCTGCCATGCATCGGGGCTGCCTGCTGAACAGTCCATTCAGATGATAAGGTACTGACTGCTTCTCTTGGCGCTCCTTTTATACTTCCGGGTCGCGTCTATTATGACATCATAGGCTGTCGCCGGCCAATGGGATTGGTGAGATTTGATAATTGCTTTTAGACACCGGTTCACGTGATGACGTTCCCCATTTGTGTTCAAACGCAGTGTCTCGTTCCCTGTTCTCAGGGAACCATGGTTACATATGTAACCTGAGACGATTTCCCAAATGTTTACACATTTATCACAGTTGCATTATGTAATAGGGAAATATAAAAGGTAAAGTATACATAGAGCAAGAAAATATGCAAAAGAAGGGGAAAATAAAGAGCTGTAAGCGTAAAGGTGGTGGTGTGGGTAGAAGGGGTGTAATGAGAAGGAAAGGATGAGTGGAACATATAGAAGGAGATCATATATGAGGAGAGAGGAGGAATTGGAAGAAGACATGGACATAGTGAAAGTGGACAGCAGGGTGGAAGTGGAGGGAGGTCTTATTTATATGAAATTCTAGATAGAATACTTACTGGCATAATGTTATGTTATGCCAGTAATGTTATGTTTGAATATACATATAGACAAATTTTATAAATATCTATAGTTTTAAAGATAATTGAAAAACTTTTGCCCAAGGATTTGTATATTCTCAAATGTCAGTGTGGTACAACTGCAAATATTTTATTATCAACTGACAGGGTAATAATGTTAAGCTTGATACTGTAATGCAACATCCAGAGGAAATCAACAGATCATTGCAGCAGAGTGAAAAGGGTTGTAGATATCTCTCAAATACTGATAAACACAGGTAATTTCAAGTATGGGTAGATATACTGTATATTTACAAATATTTGGTTGTACCACCTTACAAAAAAACAAAACAAAAACAAAAACAAAAAAACAACAATAACAACAACAAAAAATGTAAACACTTTGAAATATGTAAAAACTGAAACTTTTTTAAATGCATTGCTTATGACTCAAAAATATGCATTAGATCAGTTTTGAAAATATAAAAAAAAACTGTTGGAAAAACATTACAACGTGTATGTTTGTTAGTGTATTTGTACATCTACAGCTGTAAGTGTTCTAAAATCATAAGAGAATACACTTGTAGTTTTGATGTTAGTATTTACTTTTAATAAATGCATTACTAAAAAAATGCAGTGCTTTATTTTGCTTTATACTTGAACTGTTTGGCTGAGGTAAGAGTCTGTCTAGATCACTGTGTTAACTGTTTTGAGAGCAGTTACATTACTTTGGAGAAATGTGTCAAATTGATTGAGAAAAACTAAAAAAAAAGAAAAAAAGAAGTAAAGTAAAGACATGTTAATTCTCACTACATGCAGGATGAATAGTAACTGCATTAGGTTGATTATACATGTACCACTGAATTGTGTGTAACTTCTGTTCTAGCAGATAGTGTTCCAAACTGCATGCTTGCCATCTGCAGATCAAAGTCATGTAATGATAAAGCACTCAGTTTCTCTGGAACACTATATTAACATTTAAGGGATATTAATATGGTAGTCCCCTAGAACTTAAGTGGCTTGACTAGTTTCCTAACCGTACTGTTAATTATTAGGGAAAGTGGGCTGGCTGCCTCCTGCAGGCTATTATCTTCTTAACATTCACTGGAACGTCGAGCATCAGACTGTGCATTAAGATGACTGCATCGCTCCTCTGTTGCTGATGAAACAATGGTGTTGTCTGCACTCTTGGTGGATAGGATGGCTGGCAGTACAGTTATTTTTGAACAGGGAAAGTGAAAAGGTAGACAGTGCACAACCCTGGAGAATAGCTACCAGTGTTAATGAATGGAGATCATGTGGTTTATGGCTAAAAAGTGGAAAAAAAAAAAAAAAAAAAAATAAAATAATAATAATAAAAATTTAAAAAATCATTGGCGGTTTAAGTTGGTTATAGTTTGATTAGAATGTAGGAATGATTAGGTGTGAACAAACCTTTTGCATCAATGGCTTTGTTTACATGCACCAGTAGTCAGTTTCCATTAAGGAATTATGGTAACACTTTATTTCAATAGTCCATTTTAGACATTCTACTAACTATAAGTAACTTTGCAACTACATGTCAACTAGCAGTCATTAGAATATTAGTAGACTGCCTGCATAATATCTGCTTTATTTTGATGCTCCCAACAGGCATTCTACTGACTATACAGTAACTTTGCAACTACGTCAACTTATTCTGCTAACTCGAAACTAACAGTTTACTAACACTCTAATGACAGTTAGTTGACATGTAGTTGTAAAGTTACTTATAGTTAGTTGAATGTCCAAAGTGGACAGTTGGAATAAATGATTACCAGAATTATTCAAATTAGTAAGCTGTTCCATCATGATTTCAAACCTGGGCATAATTGGGGGGAAAGTAGTATACTACATATTGTAGAGCTTTATTCTAATGTTGAGAATAATCACAAGATGGCTCCGTAAGCAGAGAAGGAATATGTGCACTGGATCAAAGAAAAACATCTGAAGACTGGAGAATTCAGGAACTGTACTGAGTTTGTCTTTTTCTTGTACCAAAACAATATTTTGAAGTTATTGAAAATATTGTTTATTGAAAATCTCACTAAAACACTTTCTTATTAAGCCAAGTGAGCAGATGGTGTGATTCTCTGAGAACAATTCAATCATTCCGCAATACTAGACTGTGTCTTCCAAACCAAGATAATATATAAGATTTGCCAAAAAAAATGAGCATATGAATTCTTTCTGAAAATATACTGGAATGTGGAAGCGTTTTGTGAAGCTCCCCGATATGACCAAAAGTGTGGTAGAGAAAATCTAACAGTAATTATCAGAAGCAATTCAAACCTGTAAGTCTGTAATGGCTTCTCCATTCTGCAGTATTTTTCATAATGGTTCAACTGGATTTAGAACACCATGGGCCCTATAATACACCCGGCGCAATGCGACACAAGGCACAGCGCAAGTGTGTTTGCTAGTTTGCGTCCGGCGCCGTTCGCGTTTTCCCGTTCAGCGCCACGTCCTTAAATTAGTAAATGCATTTGCGCCAGTTAGTGCGCCCATGGGCGTGCTGGTCTAAAAAAGAGGTGTGTTCAGGCGCATTGCCGGCGCATTGCTATTTTAAGGAGCTGAAAATATACTGCGCCATAGACCAACTCAAACCTGGTCTAAAGTCTAAAGTCAATGACGCAATATTTTTTTGTTAGAGCGCGTTGGTAGAAACTGCGCCTCTGGGCGCTTCCACAGTGCGCGTTGACTTTGCTTATACACACAGGGATGCGCATCACACAAACATGCCAAATATTAAAAACAAAAGGATTACAGTGTAAAAGAATATTATTGTGTAGGCTACATAAATATAAAAATGTAATGATGAATAGTCATTGCGTGTATTAGAATTTGGCTACCTATTTTCAATTCAGCCTATTACTACTTATAATGATGAACGAAATTGGCTAATTAATTGAACAATCGTGCCAATACACACACATATATATTAACTGACTCATCGCCAACAAATTCCGCCATGTAAATAGCAATCCGCCATGGCGCGAGCGCATCTCGCTCTTAAAGGGAATGGGAGATGACACTCTGATTGGTTTATTGAACGTTACGCCCATTACTCATTTAGAGAATAGGGACAACCCATTTCAAAAATGTGCCCCGGCGCACGGACCGTTTTTCCGTCGTTAAAATAGCAAAAGTGGATTTGGACACGCCCTGATTGCACCTGCGCCGTGCGCTTTACACTTTGCGTTTAGATCGTTAAAATAGGGCCCCATATGTTTATCTATCACTATTCTTCATTCTTATACTTTTTCTCTGGTTATAAACCACAGGTGAATTTTCAATCTTTGCAGGACTAATTTCATCATCTGCCCTCTTGGATTCCAGAACATAACTGTTTAAAATGCAGAGATTGACCACAGAGGTAAACTAGAGCATTGTTAGATTTTAAGGGCATTTGTTAAGGTTATACCTGAAAGCTACTGTATAAGCCAGCTACAATCCAAAATTGTTTGTTTCTAAGAATCATCTGAACTTGGTAACGTTCTTTAACCTTCAGTGATCCCATTATATTACTTTTATAATACATTAATATTTATTTAAATAATAAATATTTCAACATAAAACTTGATTACATTATTTTGGACTAAAAACAAGATAAATCATTCCAATTGTTTCAGTAACCATAAAAGTTAGTCAGCACAAATGTTTACCTGATATAACAAACAGAGGCCGCATTCTTCTGAGGAAGTAACCATGGCAACTGTAAGCTGCTCAAGTGCTGTGCCTTGGCAAACATGACAAGAACGGTCATTATTTATAACTTTATTATATTATACATTTACATACCATCATATATCACAAACACACTTTAGTGTTTTGATTAGTGTAACTTTAAACTTGACGTCTGGCTAACTGTGCTTGTATTGCCAATTGACAACTTGCATTGAATGAGACAAACTTTTACATACTGCCCTAAAATCTGTGAAATCTTGAAAAAACTCTGAAATCTCTCCCTGAAAATAAGCTGTGTACATTTCTTTTAAAAAGTCAACCTTACAAAGAGTCATTGCATAATCCCCATACTGAATAATTACAAATGTAAATGACTAAAAGGAGAAGAGAGAGACTGTGTGCATTACATGTGCAAACAAATTCTGGTGACTATCTGTTTAAAATGCACAGTTATTTTGCAAAGTTATTTTATTAATAACTTAATAAAAGCTGTTTTAGGAGTTTACATGCAAAAAAAAAAAAAAAAAACTTACGACACAAGAAGTGTTTTTTCTTTTTCTTTTCACTCTCTATATCAAAACAAATATACAGTACATGTGCTGAAGATGTGAAACATTGACAGAAACATGTGAAGTGAAATCAAAGTCTAGGTGTCACAACTGGTTTTTGCTCAAGCTGTTCATGATCTTTCCCTGGATGTGTTGTTGGCTTATTAAACACAATGGCTACGTCCCTCATTTGGGGGGATGGAGTTGAGTTTCTACTCTCCCACACTGCAACTTTTATCTTGTTATTTTTGCCCATTAAAATTTGTAGTTTCTTTTAATCTTGACTCCGAGTCCATCTGCAGTGAATTAATGAACTGTTTCTATAAGCCCATGGTCACATCCCACGGTTTAAATTATTATAGCGTCACAGCCTATGTATTCACACATTAAAAACTGTCAGAACTGCAAGGAGCTAAAACACCAGATTATCAACAGATGAAAACTAGTTAAGAATGTACTAAGGAATAGTGTTTGGTTAAAAAAAAACCCAAATATACAGTGCAGTCCAAAAGTTTGGAACCACTAAGATTTTTAATGTTTTTAAAAGAAGTTTTGTCTGCTCACCAAGGCTACATTTATTTAATTAAAAATACAGTAAAAACAGTAATATTGTGAAATATTATTACAATTTAAAATAACTGTTTTCTATTTGAATATATTTCACAAAGTAATTTATTCCTGTGATGGCAAAGCTGAATTTTCAGCATCATTACTCCAGTCTTCAGTGTCACATGATCCTTCAGAAATCATTCTAATATGCTGATCTATTGTTTGATCTATGCTGGTATATATTATTTACCAAGTACAAACGAAAAATGTTCAAAACTGTCCCAAGGTCATAGGAGTAACTGTTTGGTTCTGTTGACTCTTATTTTGATATTCTGTTCTGTTTCCCGTAGTTCGTATTTCCCTGCTCTGTTTAGTTTTGGTTTTATTGATTTCTGATTATGTCCTGTTTTTTTCTATGGTCACTTATTATTATCACCTCAATTTGTTCTTTGTTATCTCTTGCATATATACTCCCTGTTCAGTTCAATCCTCTGTGGGTTATCATCTTTATTTAATGTATCATCTCATGTGTACGCTACGATCTCCTGCGTTTATTCATGCTGGTTGCCTACACCACTAAACGTTACAGAATAACCGACCGACATTACTATATATTACTATATAGTATACTGTATATACTACATAGTTTATAGTATTATTATAAAAAGAAAGATGGATTTAGTAGTGACACCAACCTCCACCAGTTACTCTATGGGAATATCCCCTCCAATTTTGTGAGCTGGCTAAATTATCTAATTTGGATGACTCAAATCTTAAAACCATCTATTGGATCAGTGTGCAGAGTGGCCAGTTGGTGGATTTGCCAGAGATGGGGAGCTACACTTGAAGGGAGTACATCCTTATCTGTGTGGAGTCTGCTTACCTTAGTGTGGGGGTTTCTCTGACTACATTCCAGTGCCCACACCCGTAATGGTGCCAGAGCCTGCCACCAGGGCCATCCCAGAACTTGAGCCCACTGCCCAATCCATCCCAGAGCCAAGAGCAGATTACAGCCTAATCGATTGGTGGTCTGTGGATCCAGGTCTCTGTTGGTCTCCTCTGTTGTTCCCATCCTCTCCACTGGCCTCAGTAGGTCCCCTACACTGGTGCAGTTCAGCTCCTCGATTCTGCCCTCTATGCAAGCTCCGTCCAGCTCTCCAGCTCTGCTTCAGGCCTCCTGATCCCCAGCTTGGCATGATGATGTGGATTCCCCAGCTTCAACACGGTCATCCAGGCCCATGACTTCACCTTGGCCTGTCAGCCCTAGGACTCCTCTGGGCTCCCTCGTCCCTCTTGCTCAGCCTCAGTTAGTCGTCGCTCTGCCTCCTGCACGTACTTCCAGGTCTTCAGCTGTGTCTCCACAGCTTCTCTGTCATCCTCTCTTCCTATGTCGTTGCCCCCGTCACGGTCCCGCGAGCCAGCGGCTACACCTTGGGCTTCTGGGCCGTGGATGTCATCCTGGTCCAACGGCCTCTCTGCTCCATTAGGGTCTCCACATATTCCAGCTCTGTCTCTTTCGTCGGTCCCCATGTTCCACCCGGACAGTCCACCAAGGCAGCACTCTGGCTCCTCCCACCAGCAGATCCACCATGGTGTTCCCCTCTGCTGACTCCTCCTCCTATTACTGATTACAGGGGCATATAATTGATTAATAAACAAACACTTATTATCCTTACACAATAACACTTTTACCATAACGCATGATTTTGTAAACTAATGCATTTTCACGTTTGCATCACGTAACATGCTCCATATGTGTGACTTTTTTGATATACAGTAAACTTGCTCAGTAGCTTATCTGATACAGCATTGCACTTTCAATTACAATAAAAGAGCGGAAAGACCAATAGAAGAAAGCTAAATGTTTTAATCTCATGTTTTTGTTAAAATTACACATTTTTATGCCACTTTGCTTTTTGCTTTTGTTAACACCAACAGTTAGGTTTAGTGTAGGGTTTAGGGTAGGTGGTACTTTATTTTTAAATGCGATCGAGCATTAACCTTTTAGCGCCATTCACTGGACATTCATCTGCTTTGGATAAAACTAAATGTGCTTTTAGAGCCACTTACTGGACATTTCACTTTGAAAGTGTCACAAAACATACAAAAAGTTATTAACATCAAATGGGCCTGGGCTTACTAGTTCATATAATAGTTTGCTGTGATATACTGTAGGTAAACAGATTTGGCTTACTGCCTATGAATTAGAAGAAGATGAAGATAATAATGTTAGAACATTATTATCTATATATATCTATATTATCTATAGGTAGGTAAATCTGGTCTCTGAAAACACAATAATAGACCACTGTGCAATTGTAGTAAATGATTGTCAACAGATGCAAGGATTTACGGAGAGACAAAAAGGTACCAACACTGCATTTACAACTACTTGTTCAGTTCTGTACACCATGTGTTACTCTGATTGTCAAATTTTTTTTAGGAGTGAATTGAGTTGTACAATGCAGTTGTCACTTCAGTAAATAACCAAGCTCTTTGTGTACACAATAGGATTATGCACTCAGAAGAGATTGTATGACACTTACTGTAACTAACTGAATAGATGCAGAAGGGTGACGGCATTGTTCAGGGGGTTGATGGTGTTGTATAGTCATAGCGGGTGAGGTGCTCAAGTTTCAGAGATGAAGTAACAATTTAGCAGACACTTTCTGATCCACTTCCTTACCTTACACTTACAATAACAGGCCCAGTCCTCCTGGAGTAACCTAAGGTTGAATATCTTGATCAAGGACACACTGGTGGTAATTTATGGATCAACCCTTGGTGATAATTTAACCTATAGCATTTCAGTTACTACACCAGATCTTTAACCATAAAATGTGGGTAAAAAGTGGGTCAAGTATGATAAGGCATTCGATTTTTTGTTGCATCTTTAGACATAAAGTGCTCTTTGATATTCCTGGAATTCCCTTTTTTATATTAGGGCTTGACATTAACACCCTCCAACTAGTCACCCGCACTAGCCACTTTGGCGGGTTGAATGTTATACTCAATTAAATAAATATATGCACTGCATGACGCTTTAATTATTTACATGCTTACTTGTTACATGTTTCTTCCAGCATCTCAGAACGGCTTCGTTCACAGCAAATGCTGCTCCACACGAACTCAGTCTCTGCATGTGCTGTTTGTTTGGGTTTCCAATGACGTGCATTTGGTAACGCAAGTCTGACACGCTTTGTGTTTAGAGAGGAGTTGCGCTATTATTATTTACATACGTGGATCACGTCTCAGCAGTTCAGTTAAAAACTCGATCTCTGCATATGCTTTGAGTTTGGATTGTTTATAATGATCATATGGGAACACAATCTGCACCATTTCACCAGATTTTTAATGTAAACAATTTATAAACCTCCGCCAACTGTCACGGAGTGAACAAACGATTTGTGCAGATCCATATGCGGGCTTTTATTAATCAAAGACATGGTCGATTACAGGCATGGGTTGGCAACAGCAAACAGGTATAGAGCAGGTGAGACATAGAGTATTCCAGGGAAAAGCGTGGTCGATCAGTGGCAAACAATATCCAGGAGGGCTAGGTTAAAAAATAATCCAGGGAAAACAGGCAATAGTCCAGGAGAGGTGCAAACAGAGTCCAAATGGCAAGGTGAGAGAGAAGTCCAGATAATCAGCAAATAACCAATCAAAAAACAAGACGTGACTAGACTAAGACTAGAACTGAACTCCAACTAGGACCGGGAACTGGCTCTGTAACGTAGCTACACTAAACAGCATAAATGCTAGCAATACTCGGCTGTGAGAGAGAGGAAGTCCATGGCTTATGTAGGGTGTGTGATTGGATACAGCAATGTGTGTAATCAGTGCAATGGATGATGGGAAATGTAGTCCAGGGTGAAGTGAACTGGGATTGTGACATAGCCCCCCCTCAAAGCAGCGGCTTCCAGACGCTTCTAAAAACCAAATGTCCAGGAGGGAGGCGGAATGGAAGCAGACCAGGGGTTCGGGATGGAGGGCCAGGTCCATGGAGAAGAATGCCTGGAGACTGAGGAAGGACAGGCGGCCAGGATGGAGCACTCTGGATAGGCGGCCAGGCAGACAGGTTTGAAGACCCCCACGGTGGAGCAGACGACCACCACAGCTGAGTAAACAGGCTTGAAGACCCCCACGGTGGAGCAGATGACCACCACAGCAGTGCAGACGGGATTGAAGACCCCCAAGGACCCCCAGGTCAGAAGACCACCACGGCAGAGTAGAAGGAGCATAAGACCAGAGCATATTTGAAAACCACCACGGCGGGGCAGGCAGAGCTGGAGATCACCAGAGCATGGCTGAAGAACACCAGAGCGGAACAGCCGGCCTACACAACAGAACAGTCTGAGTAGGTAACCACCCGAGTGGGACAGACAGCACCACGGAATCTGAAACAGAATAGGCAGAGAACCTATGGCCCTGAGGGTCAGAACAGGAAACACAGCGCGCCCAGCAACAGTCTCCTTGGCCTTAACAGACAGATCAAAATTAAGTTCACTGACTGAGACTGGCAAGACAGACAGGTCATAATTGGGCACATTTGGGAGCATTGCCAAGGCAGACAGTTCATACTCGGACTTACTGATTGAATCTGGTGAGCCAGACAGTTCAGAATCAGACACATTTAGGGAAACTGGACAGGCAGATACTTTGTAATTTGGCTCACTTTCTGAAGCTGGCAAGACAGATGGTTCAACAGGTATATTTGGGAAGACTGAACACGTGGACAGTTCATAATTTGACTGACTGATGGAATCTGGCACGACAGACTTTTGGAAACCAGACACAGTTGGGAGAATTGAACAGACAGACAATTCAGCATTAGAATTACTGACTGACCCTGGCAAAACAGATGGTTCAAAATCAGACACACTTGACAAGACTGGACAGATGGGCTATTCATCAGAAAACTCACTGACTGAAACTGACAAGACAGATAGTTCAAAATCAGTCACGTTTGAGAAAACTGAACAAGTAGACTGCTTATGGTCAGATTCATTTCTTGAAACTGAACTGGCAGACAGTGTACACCCAGGCTCATCGGTTGAAACAGAACAGGCAGGTAGCTCAACATCAGACATATTTACTGAGAATGGACAAGCAGAGGGTGCTTTCGTAGTCTCTTTGACAATGAAGGTGTTAACAGGGCATAGTTCATTAACAGCCTCTGTGGCCGTGATAAACAAGGTTGAGTTCTCACAGATGGTCTCTGTGGTCATGATAGGCTGGTTTGAGAGTACAAAGATGGCCTTTTTGGTTATGACAGGGCTACTAGAGCATACAGGACACTCATTTACAGTCTCTGGGATCATGACAGGAATAATGGGGCAGACAAAAAGGTTCATAGACAGCCTCCTTGGCTGGCTCAGAATGGAACAAGGGTTCAGAAATGGGTTCCTCGGCTGGCTTAGAGCAATATAAGAGTTCATAAATGGCCTCTGTGGCCAGTTCAGGACAAGACAAACATTCACAGGTAGCCTCTGCAGCTGGGTTAGGACAGGACAAGAGTTCACAAATGGCCTCTGTGGCTGATTCAGGACAGGATGAAAGTTCACAGACAGCCTCTATAGCCGTGACAGGATGAGAAGAGAGTTCACAGACGGCCTCCAAAGCCATGATAGGACAGGTAGAGGGCTGATAAGTGGAAACCACTGACACCTCTGGAGGTTCTGCAGCGATTGCCGCCACCCTTGGAGGTTCTACAGCAGTAACATCAGGAAGCAGGGAGGATTCAGTAATGATCTCTTTGACCACGACACGACTGACACGGCTGAGAGGCTATCGCTGGATGCCACCCCCATGCAAAGAGCTAAAGCAAGCGCCACTGCCTCGTGAGGTTCTGCAGCATATGCCGCCACCTCTAGGGAAATTGCAGCGGGTGCCGCTACCATCAGAGGTTCTGCAGCATAAGCTGCCACCTTTGGAGGTGGCACTGGAAGATCTGCTGAGACGTGACAGGGCTGTGGGGAGTCAGACGAGACATGGCGTGGCTCTGGCAGACCAGACAAAACATACACAGGCTCACATATGACAACTGCAGCATGACTGGACTTTAATGCATCAGCCGCGATATGGTAAGTCTCAGGAAGGACAGCAGTAACATGATTAAACTTTGTTGTCGTTGCCATTTCGTGAGTGCGCTCTGGTGCGGCAGCCATTACATGAGCAGACGAGGTGTCGCATTCCTCTGCGACACCCACAGTGAATGCAGAACTGACAGACAATAATGCAAAATCTAAAAAATTACTTAGGGATGAACGGGGTCCCTCACGAATTAGTCATGATTTAAGTGGCTGATTAATGCCCTCACAGAAAAAGTCTATCAGCACACAGTCCAACAGATCTGAATAATACACAATGTCTAAATATTCTTGAATATAATCCTCCAATGACTGTGTGCCTTGCTTGAGCACCAATAATAATCGTGCAATCTCCATACCTGACCAGTGATCTCCAGAAAAGCAGCTGGATCCTTGGGGGGCCGAGTATTCTGTCATGGAGTGAACAAACAATTCGTGCAGATCCATATGCGGGCTTTTATTAATCAAAGACATGGTCGATTACAGGCATGTGACGACAACAGCAAACAGGTATAGTGCAGGCGAGACAAAGAGTATCCCAGGGACAAGCGTGGTCGATCAGTTGCAAACAATATCCAAGAGGGCTAGGCTAAAGAATAATCCAGGAAAAACAGGCAATAGTCCAAGAGAGGTGCAAACAGAGTCCAAACGGCAAGGTGAGAGAGAAGTCCAGATAATCAGGAAACAAGCAATTAAAAAACAAGACGTGACAAGACTAAGACTAGAACTGAACTCCAACTAGGACCGGGAACTGGCTCTGTAACGTAGCTACGCTAAACAGCATAAATGCTAGCAATACTCAGCCATGAGAGAGAGGAAGTCCATGGCTTATGTAGGGTGTGTGATTGGCTACAGCAGTGTGTGTAATCAGTGCAATGGATGATGGGAAATGTCCATACAAAACAAAAGACAGAACTGGGATCATGATACCAACACAGGAGAATACATCAATATGTTTATAAATATGCAAACTGTTCATTGCAATTTCAAAATAAAGTTTAAACCCTCGCTCTGAGTTTTCATGTTTTGATGTCCACATGTTCATGCTCAAGAAATTACAGTGGCTGTAGCATCTCTATCATAAAGAAGTGGCCAAATATTAAAGATAATATGGACATTTGAGTTAAATGTTGTTTGGCCAATATTAAACAAGGATTTGATCTGCTGTAAAGTGTAACAACAGCAATCACCAGGCTGCTGGTACCCTCTGCAGGCATTTGTTATAATACACAACGTACATAAGTTGATTGATTATATTATGTATTTTGCATTATGTATTTTAACATTTATTATTTATTGTTCAATAAAACCAAATTTACCAGATTACTTGCTTTTGATAATTTATTTGAATCAATTATTATTGCATCATTGTTATGTTAAAGTAATTTTAAAGGCTACTGTTCACTTAGGTTGATTTTTATATGTCTTGTTTTTTGCCATAAAAGATAAAAAGTCTTATAAAATACATTGCACACTAGCTCATAAATCTTAATTTAAGAAAATTATTCTTCTTCTATCTTGACAAGTAAATATTAACTCATTTTGAGGTAGATTTTACCAGAAACAAGTGACAGCTATAAAGTGCAAGTTTTGGTGCATGTTCAATTAGATTATTGTGCTAATTTTAAGAATAATACCATCCCTAAAAATTCTAATTTCAAGAATCTTAATTAAGAAAGGTCAATTTGTTGTTGTTTTAGTGATCTTCTGTTTGTGTCTGTTCAAATTCAAGACTAATTGCTTGTGTGAATATAAACACTTGGTCAAAAAGTGATTTGATTCTGATTTACTATATTTCACATCATCAACAGACATACAACAATGAAATTGTTTTCTCTGGTAAAATTAAAGCAAATTTCGTAGCTACCTCAAATAAAACAGAAGAAATGTTGAGTTTAAAATTGATGTCAAATGTATCTTTCAGCTGCAACTAATTAACTTAGTTAACACCGGAATAACTATAAAACACAGGAAATAAGAAAAACGCGCGGGCGCGCACGCACAACAGTGCGTTGATCCTGTGACGTAACGTTTTGTAATACGCATGCGCAATCAACGCGCCGCCTAAGCACAGCAAGGAAACGGAAGGCCACTTCCTCCCGCCACTTTGTCAGTATGGACGGACTTGATGAAGTTGCGATTTCTACCCTAAAAGGTTAGTAATTTATAAAAAAATTGTTGAAAATCAGTTAATTCTATTGGTCATTCTGTGTATTTGAAATTGAATTGTAATCTAAAAGGATTCCTACTGGAAAACAACACGCTCCAGGGGCGATTCTAGGGTCAGAGCTTTGAAAAATAACTAACCCTAACCCTAAAAAATAAATAACCCTAACCCTATCATTTTAACATTGATTCAACTAACTCCAAAATCCAGATTTTTTTTTCTCTCTTTTTTTTTTTAGCCTAGTTATTAATTGAATAACGAGACACAAATTCAATCGTGTTTGGTCCCATTTATTTTTGATCACAGTGCATACACACAAAACTTTTAGTCCAAAAGTGCGCACATTTGGAGAAATGCACGTTTACCTCAGATTTCATTCGATAGAATAAGCCGGGTTTTAATTACCGAGGGCAGAAAATGTAGTATGCTAGGGGGGTTCGGGGGCATGCTCCCCCGAGAAAATTTAGACTTCCCTGGTGTACATATGTGCATTTTAAGACATTTTAAGGCCAACAAATTGGATAACAATAGCTCTAAAACCATGTCAACAAATACATGCCTGCACAGTTTTGAGGCAGCTTTAATCGCATGTTTGGTAATTTCATGACTTAACTTACAACAGAACAACGACGGTCATTGCTCGTAGTTTCTTTTGCGCTTTATTTAAGCTATAATAAAGTAATTATGCAGCGTGCGCCGGCGCATTTGCGCATGCAATTCTTGAGTGCGCGCCACGAGCACAGTATAACGGCTGATTGGACAGTCGTGTTCATTTTTCTGAGTTTTACCGACATAGCCTGACAACATCTCATCTGACTGCAGTTCACTGTTGTTCAACTGAAGCTCCCTCGTCGTCACCTGCACCTTTTCCGCGCTCGTTTGATGCGCCTGGCGCTGAGGCGAGGTCGGAACGCGCGTCTGAAAAGTGTCCCGTTTGTTGTGGTCGTAAAGAGACAGTTCTATATAAACGCAGCGTTTTACTTGGCGATGTTTTAAAAAAAGATTTATATTTTTGGTATTTTATATGCTCTGTTGGTGGTTTGAGGAGTAGCATCACCTGGGGGGATATTTTTTTTATACTGACAGTACTCACCGATATGGTTTCGGAATCGGAACAACTCTAGGTAAAAGGAAAGAAGTGTGAGACACAGCTTTGGAGCAACTTAGTTGATTCACAACACTACATAACGGGTTCTCACTCTGCGTGTGTTTCGCGCTGGATGACGGTCGTGCTGAGCGGTGCAGGTACAGAGGAGAAGTAGAAGAAGAGAAGAGGATGACACCATTTGCTAAGGGGGATGTTTTCATTTTCATCCTTAACACATACATTTTAAACCACAAACTACAGAGTATGTTTTGGACATTATTTAACCTTGTAAAAGACGAACAAAAATTTTAGAATAACATTTCTTACTCCAAGTTTTAGGGGTGCTGAGCTTCTTTTTAGGGGTGCTGAAGCACCCCTAAAAAGGGGCTAGCCTCGCCCATGCGCTCCTGTAACCGAATGACATTAGCTGAACATTCAGTCTTTTTCTTGAGATCTGTTCAATATATATTTTGAATGAATTTTCAGCCTGTCCCATTTTGCTTTCCATCTCGTTAGTTGTACTAGTAGTACAAATTAAGTAATAGTTCATTTATTAAAAGCAGCTTATATGCAAACATGACCTAAATTTTTTAGTGATGTCACTCTGAGGCAAATACTACTAAACTATCACTTCTGTTGCTTTATTGTTAAAGCTTTATAATTTGAATTCAGTGAAATTAGTCAATTAGTTGCTTTTACAACATCTTTTGCACTTATTGATCCTTGTTACAATATGTACCAATATATATATATATATATATATATATATATATATATATATATATATATATATATATATATTTTAAATGTGCATACAACATTAGTTATTTTATAATGAACATCTGTACTACCAATATGCCCTAAAATGGTTTATTGCTTTGTCATTGATGCATTTACTGATGCTAACAAAAAAAACCTTTTTGTCAAGTGTTAATCTTTTATCAATATTTGTCTGTTTATTTCACTTAATTCAGCCATTTCATAGCTTTAACATTTCTGCCATGTTAAGACCATGTTATAAAACAGAAATTTCTTTATTTAGGTAAACTGTTATTTAATAGCTATAATGAAGTAGATGCATTTTTACAATATCTGAAAAGTTATGCAGTATAAAACACCTGAGCTATGCTAACTTACATATTTACATGTGTTCTAAGCTGCTAACATTGGGGAAGACATTTTACCAACTCTCTCACGGGATGATATCCGAGATCTCTTTCCTGGTCCTGAGCACTTCCTGCGGCGCAAAGCCATTTGGCTCATTACTCATAAGGAAGAACAGGTAATTTTACTTAACCTCTTATCTGTCACTCCATTTTTGAGAATAAACATGATTCCAATCCAAACTTAATTCATTGAAAAAAATTAAGTATTAAAAACTTGTGGAAGTTTAAAGTTACTGTAAATCAAATGTACTGTACTAAGAATATATTTAATATAAAATGTATATTTTATCAAATATATTTTACTTTAAAATTGCTATCAAATGAAAGCCATATGTCTATCCAAGTTGCGTTCCAAATTTGAAGTTGATGTCACAAAAATTTAAATTCTTATGATATTTTGTTTAGGAGCTGTACCAAATAATAGCCACCAGGCTAATATTTTATTGATTTTTTTTTATGCATTGTCCTGTTACAAATTTATAAATGTCTGTCCAAATATCTCTTCTATCACAAAACAGTTGGTAAATACGGAACCATGAGATTCAGACCTTTCTAGGAATAAGTATTGTAATTTGAAACTTGACATCACCCACTAGAGTAGGAGCTCACTAAAAGAAATTAAAGTACCATTTCCATGGTGTAACAACATCCGATTTCAAATGGTTGTCACAGGCTGAATCTGATTGTGCTGATGATTACTAAAATATGTGAAATGAAAAAAGGCAATATATATAAAAGAGTGCCAAGTGTCCCACCTGTGGGACGGTGACAGTTAAGGTTAAAATATTTGTGTTTTGGATATTTTTAACCTGTTATCGGTAATTACATTTTCAGCACATAGAATTTATATGTAAGTTGGTGTGGTTAAAGATTAACACTTATACATACAAGTGAGACCCTCTGGAATAAAATTATAAATGACTTTTCTGATTTGATTAATGTATACATTTGTGTTTTAGGGGCACACCACCATTCCTGTTGAAGGTTCATCAGCTGATGATGAACATGATGGAGGTCCAAAAAAAGACGACCCCAGCACTTCAAAGTTTTTAAAGTTGCCCAGCCCAGAATATGTCCTCTTCACTGATAGTGAACTACAACACGTGAGACGTACATATTTCGAGCAGCAGCGTCTTGGAAAAGAGGGTGAAGTCACCTTATCAAAAGAGCTCTTTTGCCGACTCATCCGAAATACAATGACAAATATGATATCTATTGCAAGAGCCTCTTCAGATGACTACAAATATCCTACTAAACATGAAGTTATCGCCATGGCAAAGCGGTTAGTGGAATACTACCCTATGATAAAAGATAAGACAACTGGATCGAGTCATGAGTGGGTAAGAGACTTCATTTGCTTGAATATTTATAGGCAAAACATGTTTTCCTGCTAACATTATGTTTCAAAACTATTAATTGATGCGTTTTTTCTGTTTTACAGGACACTGTTTCCAAAAAGCTATTGAAGAGACTTTCGAATATCCGAAGTCCTGCGAAGGCCAAACACCCTCCATCCAAGAGAGCACGTCTGGATGAAGTACCGTCTGCTGCAGCGGGAAGTGACTATGATGCTGATTCCAGTGCGTCAACAGTTCATCTATCACCACCTTCAAGATCAAGCACCCCACGGCAAGAAAATGACAGCACTGATGAAGCATGTATGTACATTATGTACAAGTATAGTGTTTGCAGTAAATAATAACACAATATTTGGTAATATATGTAAGCCTAATTCTCCCCTATTTATTTTTATGTGGCATGTCATACATTCTTGAATTGTTGATTTTGTGCTTCTTGTTCTAATTATATCGAATCCCTGAATTATAGCCGACGGTCCAGACAACAGCCTTGACAGCCAGAAAACACAGGCACGACATTACAGGACTCTACAAGAAATGTACAAAGCAAAGAAGCCAAACAAAGCTGCTGTAACTCATCTATTAGACCTGGAGTTCCAGTCCAGAAGAAATTTCATTGACTCAGAAGCTTTGAAGGAGCAAGACAGACCCACAGAAATTTTACAGGCATACCCGTGCTTCAAAGATCTGGACCATGTGGGTATACACTAAAACATAATTTAGACTGAGTGACAAATGTTCCATATCATCTGCCTAACTGCAGACATACAAGTTAATGATTCTTATTACTTTCAATATTTCTCTCAGGCAATGGATGAGCTGCGGAGAATCATTGAGCCTAACAATTGCCGATACATTTCTGAGGTGAAAGGCAGGTGGGAGACCTTCTACTCCAAAGTTCAGTTTTATGGCATCATGAAGAAAGTCATGAAGTCTCCAAGGACATTGAATGTAGGTAAAGATGTATTTAATTGATTCTGTACCGATAATACCCACCTGATTTCAGTAACACTTTATAATAAGTATACAGTACTTAAATCCTTTGCATACTATTGGTTTATAGTTAACTCATAGTTATTATTTTGTAGTCTCTACATTCTTAATACATTAATAGGCTATGTACAATTAGTTCTTCATTCATTTTCAGTTGAATTAACACAATTATTATTGTTTAACTAGCTCATAAGTAATAAGTTTGTTAATATCTATTATGCTTTTGGTAACAACTAAGGGTTAGTTCACTCAAAAACTAAAATAATGTGATTTATTACTCACACTCATGTCGTTCCACACCTGTAAGACCTTCATTCAGTGTTTATTTCATTGGCTGTTGCATAGCGACAAGTGACACCACGGAATATCGAGTTAGCAACAGCTACAGATATTTAGCATGCTAGATATTTGTCTATTTGTGTCGTTGAGTAGTTCACACATAAAGATTGGCGAGCGCCGATCACCTGCTGATTTTCCCCCGATCACAGCCCAACCTGTCGGTGAGCTCGTTAACATTCAAATCGGGCTTAAAATCCTGTAAACTTGCCATTAGATTAGGTCACAGAAAATTGGAAAATGTCATTAATTAAGCACTTTACTCCAACCTTTATTATAAATTTATTGCATTAGTATTCCTTTAAAAACTTAAATACCGTTTTCTGTGATGGGTAGGTTTATGGGCAGAGTTAGTGAAGGGGGAGAGAATATACAGTTTGTATAGTATAAATAACATGACGCCCATGTCCCTGTAAACAACACATGCCATTTTAAGGAACACTGAATATGAATGCAATTAATGTCTAATAAAGATTGGTTTAAAGCACTTTTTCCATTTTCCATGACCTTTCCATGAATTTTGCTATCCTAATCATTGTTAACATGTATTCATTACTTCCATGAGCTCATTGTCTCTATCTTAAATTAACACATTGATAAATTAATACATTATTAGCTAACTGTGTGATTTGTATATGTAGATTTCTAAAATTACAAAAATTGGACACAGCCATCTGATAACGGATCACTCTAATTGTTAATGTTGACATGCATTCTCTGTAAAGCTGCTTTGAAACAATGTATTGTGAAAGGTGCTATACAGATAAATGTGAATTGAACTGAATTAATCTATTTACTCCTAGTTAATTAACAATTCCTTTACTATGAGCTAATTAAACAATAATAATTGCTAATTGCAGTGACAGTGAACTCACTATTTCTATATTAATATATGTATATTAATATATTAACTATGAATTAACTATAAACTAATAGTTTGGTAATGATTTTGAAGTACTTTATTCCTGTATACTTTATTATAAAGTGTTACCCTAATTCCTTCGATATATCATATCGATATAGATCTCCTCTCTTGTTTTTTTTTTTTTTTTTTTTTGTTTTTTTGTGTTTTTCTCAAGTAGTTGAACATGCCATTGCTGTGTTTACCTCCCTGCCACTGCTCTTCCCATCTGGCTCTGCAGCACCCAAGAAACTGGTCCCAATCAGTGAGGCTCTTTTCCATGTTCTTACGGTGAGTTTAACCTCAGTAGTGATAACTTAGCATGTGCCTAAGATGCCTACACTCTCAATAAAATACTTGGTTAAAAAACATCCTAATTGGGCTACTCAAATATTGGCCATGCAGCATAAAAAATAATCCAATAAAATACCCTCAACCCAGCCTTTGGGTAGAAAAAGATACCCATAATAACCAGTTATTTAGAAGGGTGTAAATGCTGTGATGTGTAATTGAGCTTTATTTATAGAGTTCTTTTTAGTAGTTTACTTGTACATAATGTACATTTCCTTCTGAATGCATATTTAGTCAGCAATAGCCTAAAACTTGAAACAGATGTTTCTGTTTCCTCATTAACTCTTTCCACCCCACAAAAAATTAAACACAAACATTACTTATTTTGCTTTTTTGCTGTGTGTGTAGTCTAAATTCTGTATTTATGTATTTGGTTTTCTAGCCCTCGGAGGATCCTGATACCTACATCCACCGGCGTGTGCTTTCTAGTCCTGTCCTGCTGGTTGGTGAGGAGAACTGCATGGTGGTTGTAGGTACAACTCCAGTTGTAACTTTTGAGAAAGATTTGCTCCACGAGGGGCCTCTCTACCTCCTGGCCTATTACTATGCATTTCACCTGACATATCCCAAGTGTATTGCCACACTCTTGTCTGTGTTACAAACACAAGTACTTGGAGATGTCATCCATGAACAGGATGCAACCTCCTCGTACAAGAAGGCCATTCATGAATGGAAAATGTTTGTTGAGTAATTACTGTTTCAAAGATGTTGTATGGCTGAGGCAGTGATGGCTGCAGTTTTTTCTACCCCATTTCTTTTGCACTTGATTTGTGCTATTTTTGAGTTTTCCTAATTTTCAGTAGTGTTTCTTCAATCTGCCATACATTAATGCAATACATTAATTGAGAAATTGCTGTTTGAAGCTTACATGACCGCTGTTTAAGGTTAGTGTATGCACCTGACAGACTGAGGCATAGCTCTTTGTGCTGAACATTTGCTGTTGATATGCCAGTTGTTGTTAAGAGGAGGTTCTTCAATAAATGTTCAGAAAAACTTAAGTTGTTTGTTTATTCATTTAGTACATTGATGTTTTTTTATTGGGGTGTTTTAAAGAATGTATCAGTTTTCAGGTTGCATCTTAAATATTCTAGTTTTAATGCAATATGCACTAAAATTACTTATTATTCAGTGCTTATAAAAAGTAAAAATCACATAATTATAAGCATTTTTGTCTCGTTATAAGACCTAACAGTACTTTTAGTTACTAGATTTAAGACAAAATATTCTAGTTTTAATGCAATCTGCACTAAAATTACTTATTAGTCAGTGCTTATAAAAAGTGAAAATCGCATAATTATAAGCATGTTTGTCTTGTTATAAGACCTAATTAGTGACTAGATTTAAGGCAAAATATTCTAGTTTTAATGCAATTTTCACTAAATGTATGTATTATTCAATTCTTGTAATAAGAAAAAACGTACTCGGTTACTAACGTAACCTCGGTTCCCTGAGATACGGAACGAGTACTGCGTATGGGGAAAGGTCTCCTTTTTCCCCGTTACTGAAGCCTTTTTCAATAACGCAGTGTAACTGCATCGTCATTGGTTCACTCATAGACAAGTTGTTGAACCAATGACGGCGTGGCATAGCCGCGCGGCCTATGGCGACAAAGCCCGCGAATATTCCCGCCGAAATGGGCGGGGTAGCTATATAAGCAGGCGCGTCGCCATAGGATTTCAGGTCATTCGACTGAAGCGACGACACTGAAGCCGCAGCCTCGTGGCACGGCATGTAACGCAGTACTCGTTCCGTATCTCAGGGAACCGAGGTTACGTTAGTAACCGAGTACGTTCCCTTTCGATACTTCACTCGTACTGCGTATGGGGAACGAATTCAACCGCGCCGTGCCACGGCAGGGAACGACTGGACTTGTCTTGGACACCGCGAGGGAACCAGAGGACAAGTGAGAAGGCTGGAGCCGTCGAACCCTTGTTACACTACCAAAAGGGGAGGTAACTCCCAGAGTGGCATGAAGTGGAGCTCAATAGAGGCCGCTGGATCATACCGAGATGACCGAGCTTGTAAGGTCGGGACATCCAAATGATAAAATCTGACAAAAGTGGACGGCGAGGACCAGCCGGCTGCCTCACAGATGTCTTTAATCAAAACTCCACTAAACCAGGACCAAGAGGAAGCCATTCCTCTAGTGGAGTGGGCTCTAACTCCTATGGGGCAGTTGAGGCCCATAGAGGAGTAACAAAGAGTAATAGCACCGACTATCCGACACGCAAGACGTTGCTTTGAGACTGAAGACCCTTTGGTGCGGCCACCAAAGCAGATAAAGAGCTGATCGGATTGCCGGAAAGGCTGTGATCGCTCAACGTAGGTCCTTAATGCCCTGATGGGGCAGAGCAATTCCAGCTCTCGCTTGTCCGACGAGGGAGGAAGCACTGAGAGGGAAATGACCCGTGCTCTGAATGGAGTCAAGAGCACCTTAGGGACGTAGCCATGCCTAGGTTTCAAAACGACTTGAGTCGTTGGGCCCGAACTCAAGGCATGCAGGGCTCACGGAGAGGGCCTGCAAGTCACCAACTCGCTTAACTGATGCTAGTGCAAGTAGCAGAGCGGTTTTGAGCGTCAGGGGCCTGAGGTCAGCTGAACACAGTGGCTCAAAGGGAGGCCCTTTAAGAGCTCTGAGGACCAAAAGAGAGGTCCCAGGTGGGAACAGTGAGAGGACGAGGAAGATTTAAATCGCCTAGAACCTCTCAAGAAATGCACCAGGAGGTTGTTTCGTCCCAGTGACTGGCCAGCAATAGGAGCGTGAAACGCTGCAATGGCTGCTACGTAAACTTTGAGCGTTGAAGGTGTGCGACCCAGACTCAAACGCTCCTGGAGAAAAGACAGTATCGGAGATACGTCACACTCCACTGGGTCTATGTTGCGTGTAGAACACCAGTCAACAAAGACCGACCATTTCTGGGCGTAGAGGCGTCTCGTGGACGGAGCTCTCGCCTGAGAAATGGTATTCAGCACGTCCCTGGGGAGGTTAGCAGGCTCCCGTCGAGGGACCAGAGGTGCAGAGCCCAGAGTTCTGGCTGGGGATGCCAAATCGTCCTGTTCGCCTGAGAGAGGAGGTCCCGTCTCAGGGGGATCGGCCACGGGGCTTTCGTGGAAAGCCTGAACAGCTCTGAGGACCAAACTTGGCTCCTCTAGAGCAGGGCCACCAGGAGGACTCTGTGTTTGTCTTCCCTGATTCATCTGATGATCTGCAAGATCAGAGCAATCGGGGGAAAAGCGTAAAGGAGGGTGCTGGGCCAGACGTGAGCCAGCGCAATGTCCTCCTTCGAGAAATAAATTGGGCAGTGAGAGTTGTCTTCTGAGGCGAAGAGGTCTACCTCTGCCTTCCCGAAGAACTCCCAGATCGTGAGAACCGTCTGGGGGTGGAGCATCCACTCGTCTGAGGGGATATTGCTCCGGGATAGCATATCTGCTCCCAAGTTTGTTCTCCCGGTTGTGAGAGTCACTCTGAGTGACTGAAACCTCGGTAATGCCCATTCCAGAAGACGCTTCGCCAGAGCGCATAAGCGGCTGGACGAAAGACCACCCTGGTGATTTATGTATGACACCATTGTCATGCTGTCCGACTGGACTTAAGACGTTGCGTCCCGTCAGGTGTGTCTAAAAGGCGCGAAGGGCTCGAATCACTGCCAACATCGAGGCAGTTGATGTGCAGATGGCTTCTTCATGAGACCACGAGCCGAAGGCCGGTCTGCCCTTGCAAAGAGCACCCCAACCTGTGTTGGGTGCATCTGTTGAGAGCACCGTTCTTTTGAACACCGCCTATAGGGGTACACCTTGACTGAACCATACAGGGTTCATCCAGGGTTTCAGAGCTGTCTAACAGGCCTGATTGACCCAGAGACGCAGGCGGCCGTGCCGCCAGGCGTGAGGAGGGACCCGGAACTTCAACCAGTATTGCAAAGGCCGCATCCGAAGAAGGCCGAGCTGCAGAACCGGGAAGGCGGAAGCCATCAGCCCTAGCATCCTCTGGAAGTACTTCAGAGGGAGATAGGCTCTGTTCCTGACCAATGCCGCGAGCTGCTGAATGGCCAGAGCGCGCTCTGGCGATACTACAGCCATCATACGGGCTGAGTCGAAGACTGCACCCAGGAACATTATACGTTAGCTGGGGAGCAGTGAGCTCTTGGCAAGGTTGACCCTGAGACCCAGACACTCCATGTGGCTGAGTAGCACGGATCTGTGATGCTCCAGCTCAGCTCGTGACTGGGCTAGGATGAGCCAGTCGTTGAGAAAATTGAGAACCCGGATTCCCAACTGTCTCAGTGGGGAAAGCGCCACGTTCATGCACTTGGTAAAAGTGCGAGGAGCTAGGGACAGCCCGAATGGAAGGACCATATATTGGCAAGCCACGCCTTCGAATGCGAATCTCAAGAATCGCCTGAGATGGGGGGCTATCTGGATGTGAAAGTATGCATTTTTCAGGTCCAGCAAGCAGAACCAGTCCCCGGGGCAAACCTGCGCGAGGATCTGCTTCAGCGTTAACATCTTGAACTTCCATCTCATGAGGGAAAGGTTCAGGAGTCTGAGGTCTAAGATGGATCTAAGACCGCCATCACTCTAGGGAATGAGGAAGTAATGGCTGTAAATCGCTCTCTGAGGGGAGACAATTTCTATAGGCCCCTTCTCGAACAGAGACATCACTTCGGCTCGGAGGACGTGAGCGTCGTCCGTGTTTACTGAAGTGGGAAGCACCCCGCAAAAACGCAGGGGTCTGAGAGCAAACTGGAGCGAGTAGCCTTGAGATATCATCCCCAGAACCCACTTGATACTCCGGGGATGGCCTGCCAGGCCCGCGTGACAAGGGGTTGAATGGTGCCGGTTGGCGGGCCGCTGGAAGGGGGGCCTGCACACCGGCTAGTTTTTAGAAATGCTCATGCATCCTCATGAACGTGGCTTGCGGGGTGAAACCGGCAAACAACACGCTGAGAAACTCAGTAAACAGATATATGCTTCTTGGAAAAATATACATGTGTTCCACCTGAGTCAGGGGAGAGCATCAAGATATATTCCACAGAGCGGTGTCGGAAGTGAGACCGCTCTACCTCAATGAACATGGCTTGCAGGGCAGAGCCAGCAAGTCACATGAACAGAGGTCCAGCATAATGAGCATGTTAGTTCCACCAAGCACAAGTGAGCACTGAGCTCGCTTTCAGTGAGCGCATACATCCTCATGAACGTGGCTTGCAGGGGCAGGGCCGGCAAACGACACGCAGAGAGACTGGAATAAATATGCTACATCAACTGATATGCTGAATATAAATAACATAGGTCTCACCTAAGACAGGTGAGAGTGTCATTATATTTCTCAAAGGACGCTTGCAGGGCAGAACCGGCAAGCAACGCGCTGAGAAATTCAGCAAACTCGGCAGAAATACGCTGTATCAACTGTATATATACATAAATATAACATATGTCTCACCCGAGACAGGGGGAGAGCGACATGTTATATTTCTCAATGAATGCGGCTTGCGGGGCGGAACCGGCAAGCAACGCATAGAGAAACTCAGCGCAAACAGCAGAATCAGCTCAATTAATACAGTATAAAAACATGTTTCTCGCCCGAGTCGGGGGAGAACGTCACGTTATATTTCTCAATCGACGCGGCTTGCGGGGCAGAACCGGCAAGCAACGCATAGAAAAACAGCGCAAACAGCAGAATCAGCTCTGTTAATAGAGTATAAAAACATGTTTCTCGCCCGAGTCGGGGGAGAAGGTCACGTTATATTTCTCAATCGACGCGGCTTGCGGGGCGGGACCGGCGAGCGACGCGCATTGAGATAAGGAAAAATACACTCACACAAATAGAAAATGTATCATGAGTCTCGCCTAAGTCAAGAGCATCATGTCAAATTCAGCTGAGAGATTGTTAACTTCTGCAAAAATCTGCTATATACAGATATATATGCTATATATGATATACAGATATATATGCTATATAAACTGAATGTTTATAACATGGGTGTCACCCAAGAGGGGGGAGAGTGACAGGTTATATTTCTCAATAAACGCGGCTCGCGGGCAGAACCGGCGAACAACGCATAGAGAAGACTCAGTGCAAACAGCAGAAAGATGCTCCATTAAATTAAGCATATAACATGTTTCTCACCCAAGTTAGGGAAGAAAGACATGTCATATATCTGAATTAACGCGGCTCGCGGGGGAGGGACCGGCGAGCGACGCACATAGAGATAAGGAGAAATAAACTCACTCAGATAGAAAATGTATCACGAGTCTCGCCTAAGTCAGGGGAGAGCATCATGTCAAATTCAGCTGAGAGCGAGAGCTCGCATCCTCAACGAGCGCGGTTTGCGGGGGAGGACCCGGCAAATAACGCGTTCGGAGACGGCATTTGAAGCAAACGCCAGCGAGAAAGTAGAAAAATAAGCTCTGTACTCACCTGACGGAAGACGGCAGGGAATAAGCTGAATGCTCTCAGATGCTGAAGGCGGCACGAGGGCGGCGCGGTGAACAGCTGTTAGAGAGCGAAGATCCGCGGAGCGAGGCTCTGCATGTGCCACAGTTGTGGCGCGGCATTGAGGCAACGCCGCCGCCGTGAAAACGGCGATTGTAGCTCTTTTAGAGCAGCGAGAGCCGCTGGGAAAGCTCTTTTAGAAAGCGGCGTTAAGCCGCGGGAAAAGCTCTTTGAACGGCGCCGGATGGCGGCAGGAGACGCGCTGAGAGGCGACTGGAAGCGGGAAGCGGGCGGCTCGAGAGCGGCGCTCGAAGCGGCAGTCTGCGAGGGCGCCGGCGCTGTCTTCGTTCGGCGGTCTCAGCTCAGTCCGCTGCGGGAGCCTCTTCGACGGCGGCGAGAACTTCTCCCAGGCGAGCTTCTTCCAGGCGGCGAAGGCTTCAGCCGGAGATCAGCGAAGAGTGATATGAAGTCGTCGCTGAAGGAGAGAGAACTGAAATCCTATGGCGACGCGCCTGCTTATATAGCTACCCCGCCCATTTCGGCGGGAATATTCGCGGGCTTTGTCGCCATAGGCCGCGCGGCTATGCCACGCCGTCATTGGTTCAACAACTTGTCTATGAGTGAACCAATGACGATGCAGTTACACTGCGTTATTGAAAAAGGCTTCAGTAACGGGGAAAAAGGAGACCTTTCCCCATACGCAGTACGAGTGAAGTATCGAAAGGGAACTGAACAGCTTTAAGCCTTTTTGTCTAGTTTTAAGATCCAATTGCATTTATTAGTGACTAGATATTTATGCTATTTTCAAGAATTCTTATCAAGTCAGTTTTGCTTACCCCATTGGCAGATTTTTTTGCTTGATTTTAGCACACTTTAACTAGATTTAAGCATATATTGCTTGTTTCAAGAGGGGCATTTTTTTCAGTGTATGATGGAATGCTTAAAGAATAGCCATATATAGCAAACCTAATGCCAGTTTGAGTGTTTTAGTATGTATGCATGTTGTGAATATTTGGTGTGCATTCAATATTCTTTTCCAAATGAGCTGTCTTTGTTACATATTTCTCACTGCTGCCAAAAAAGTGACAAAAGAGCAAACTATGCTACAAATGACAGTCAGTCAAATCAATGCATTTGTATCAGTCAAGGAAATGTAGATGAGCTTCATTAAGGAGTGAGACTATGAGAAACAAAGGCCTTATTATGTGAGCTCACAGTTGGGGACATAAATGTCCAAATTAAAATGCATGCATTTACCACCTAGCATGAAACCATATTAAAAACTTTGTGTCAGTACATATGAAACAGTCTCATTATACAGCTACATGACCTGAACTGTGTGGGGAAAATGTGCATATCAGTTTTTGGAAATTATACTCTATATTAGAGGAGATAATGTACCATGCATACTGTAATTGTGAGTTATTTATCAATTTGTATTTTTGGAATATGTATATAAAACATATATACATTTTTCTGTGCAAAAATCATATGTATGATAAAGTGCCCCTATCATGCTATTTAAGGGCTCCTAATTTTGTTTTGGAGTCAAAAAACGATCTTTCTCTCATAAAATCCATTGCAGTGCATGTCGGAAACAAAACAAAATGCCTATTATTATATCTGACTTTCAGCTCCAGATCTTCCTCAACGCTTGATGCACAGTAGCTGCGTTTACATGGACCCTAATAATCCGATTATAATCGGAGTGGCACAGTCAGAATAAAAAATCAAATTGAAATGAATTGGCCAAATCCGATTGGCCAAATCCTCCCGAAATAGATAAGTCTTATTAAGTCTGCTCTTTAAAACAAAGAAAAGAAGCAATGTAGGAGAATAGTATGAGCAAACAGTGGGAAACTATATTCGTGCAGTGATCATGTCAAAAAAATCAACTCAGATTTGAAGCTTGTGACATAGCTTGTGCGTTCATGTAAACACGTTCACATCAAAAGGTGTCCATGTAAACATAGCTAGTGATACGAACAGTAACGATGGCATTGGTTTTACCGCATTGGTTTTATCAATTCCAGCACGAGTCTTCATCCTTTAGAAGCGCATCAAAGTGGATTTGCTTTCTCAGCTCAGAAAACAGTGTCTTCTTGTCGACACCATGAACCAAACTCTTCCAGTCTCAGCTACAACTACAGTGTTTGAGGGCGGGGCAAAGCAGATTCTGTTCAGCCAATGAGGAGCACAGGCTGGAATTATGCAAATTAGTTACAAACCTATAGGTTCAGCAGGAAGTGAGATTCGTTTCAGGCAGTTCAGAATTGCTTTTTTTTTCTTTTAGGAGACAAAAACTCCATTTATCTGCACTTTAATCTCTGAAATTTTACATTCACAAACAACTCTATTACACACTACATAATATCCAAAATATCATAATAGGGACACTTTAAATCATGCGTATTCGATTTATAAGCTTTAGATGGTCATGACAGGAGTTGTAATGGCAGTAACTTTAATATGTAAAATGTAAAAAGTTGTTTTTACAATAACTTTTTGGAACAAACTGAAATGATTCTCTGTGGTCTTTTAACCAGAACATTCCTTTAAGCCTGGAGTCTGTTCAGAGGCTGAAATGGATCTTTGTGTTCTCATACTCTGAAGTTGCACTTCTCTGCTGTTTGTCAGTCAAACAAAGGCAGAGCTCAGGATGCCAAACAGACAGCGCCACCGAATCTATCAGATTTCTGTATTGATCTCAAACTCAAAAGCAGACACAACTTTAACCAGTATGCAATAGAACTAATTTCATCTTATTTCATACAAACACAAACACCCACTAAATCAAGTCATAGACATGCACATATATGAAAAATAAGAGTCCAGTCCCAAGAATAAATATAGTCTTGTCATCCATTTCAAAGCAAAAACCCTACATTTATCAGAGCATTAAATATTAGCTGTATGATGGATATGTAGACTCTCTGAATGCTATTACAAATGTTGTATAACTCAAATGCATCAGATTCTGTGACATTTCCTCTCAGGTCTAATCTAAGTATTGGATCTAATCTAAGATTCTGGACTGCCACTTCTAACATCCTTCTACTGTATAATGAACCCAGAATTTATCTCACAAAATACAATACTTTTCAAATTAACCCCAGTAATATCTCTAATTAAGTTAGCAAAAGCCTGACTGAAGCACTGAAACTCAAGGACGGAAGGGCAACATGATGAGAAGATGTAAAGATCGTGAGTTCATACCGTTCTCATGGACAGATCTCCACAGGTACAGTTAATTATACACCTCTATCACTGAATATACTCTGTATCACTGTTTCATTCATGCATATTTAATTTATTAACAATAAATATGCATTTAAACTATTAGGATTCCAAAAATGAAAGTTCTATTATTTACTCCCAGTATGCTGCTGTTTTTACTTTGGAACACAAAGGGCGATTATATATATATAATCATAGTGTCTATCATGCTTCATTTATTCATTCATTAATAAATATATTGAATACATCATACATACAGTACATACATAAAGGACACTAAAAGTCATTCAGTACCTTTGTGTGATGAACAGACTGAAATATGTGTTAGTGAAAATCTCCCCTCTACTGCACACCTCAAATATTATCAGATTTGATTGTGTATAATATTCAATGGCCATGTCAAATCACAGAGTTGATTGCTTTCACAATGCTAAAACAAATAATAACTCCTAACCTCAACATACGTATAGCTTTGGTTGCACATCTTAAAGGGAGGGTAGACAATTTCGGAGAGCCTAGTGTAGGAAAGAGACTGCCAGGCTCTGGTTCTACTAATAAGCAGTACACACTCCTGGATGTCTGTTAGGACACAAAGAAAGAGGAGACTGTAGCTTCTTTCCAAAGTGCACTGAATGGTAGTTTTAAAAAAATAACATGGAAAGATATTACATTAGAATAAACATAAATGTGTACATATTCACAATGACATATTCTTCTCAATCCATAATGCTAACATGTTCAGTATCACATTTAAATAACAGTCAAAGCTTTAAATACAAGAGAATATTCAACTGAGGATGCTATTGGTCTGGTCACAAGAAATGACTTTGGCATTAATATATTAATAAATTCAGGTGCATTTACAAACATACCAATTATCCACAATAACATAATCAAAAATAAAATAAAACGTAAACTGTAACAATTAATTCAGTAGGGCCTATTTAGCACAAATCATTTTACGCATTTTAATTCAAGCGACCACACGTGAATCGTGCAAGTGCAAAAGTTAAATTATACACTTAACAAACGGTTAAAACATAAAAAAACAAAAACAAATAGAACTTACTTTATGGTTATGTACTAACACTTTAAACACCAAAATGCCAACTGACATCCAAATAACAGACAGGAAGCACCTTCTAGGCACACAGCTGACCTTCTCTCAGCATTATACAACGACTCAGCAGGCAGTGAACTATCAATAATGCCTCCTACTGGAAGCATTGGGAACTGATTTTTTTGCATTGATAGTGTTGCCAGACAAACACATAAATAAGTGTCTGACGACGTGAACAGCTCTGGGCAGAATGTCATGGGTTGCCATCTCGTAATTACAGTTACGTCATGGCGTGAACAGCATATGCTCGTCATTTTGGTTCAGGAGTAAAATGCAGTTGCTGTTTGTTTGTGGCACTCGGTGACTGTCTGTCTACAACTCTAGCCTTATGGAACGCGCTGGTGACGTGTGATGTCAGTGTGGAGGTATGGAAAAACTTATGTTGACAGACAAAACTTGACTGAATGAACATTTTTTTGGTCCTGAGACTTCCACAGAAGGTATATGTACTGTTCTTGACAGGTGAATGCGTAACTGAGTTGAACAATAATAATAATTAAAAAATATATATATATTCATAAACAATAAAGAGAGAGAAAGAAATAAAAAATAGGATTAAAATGGATTATATGACACTGTTTTTGAATGTTTAAACAACTTCTGTTTGAGAGAGTCTAAAAACTACAGTAAATAAACAACAAACATGCAAGTGTCTAGATTCAAATGTAAAGGGGCCTCATTTATAAAATGTTGTGCAGAAACTGTCCTAAATTTGATCTTACGATCATTTCTCAGATGTGCGTGTATGTGATTCATAGAATAAACGTACACACAGAAAACGAGCGTACGCCTCTCTTTCAGATGCGAAATCTATAAATCGCAAATAATCTTGAACTTGCGCGCAGCTGAATGCTTTCAGTTCTCTGCGTCGTAAACAACACCTGATTAATGTCATTTACATATAAAAGATCACCAGTCATCGTCCAAATCCTTGGCGAGCTGCAAGAATAGCTTAGATTTCCAAAAACTTGCAGTAATCTGACCAGGAAAAGTGTGTATGTCTGCTCAGACCCTGACGTGGCGTAAGCACTTTTCCACGTCAAAGGCCGTTGTTATAAATATGAGCGTTGGTGTGGATATAAGTGTATGCACACTAAGATCAAATCAGTGCATACGCACGGTTTATAAACGAGGCCCGAGATGTTTGTGGAAAAAATGTGCTATGTGCTATTGAAAAGTGTTATTTTTTGATCATTTGAGACAAAGAATTCACACGTGCATATAGAAAATCTCAGATGGACATCAATAATGAAGCTCAACAGAGATCTGCTTGTTTTATCTGCAGATATTCAAAAGTTGTAATGTGGTCGTCTGGCCATGACCTGGATTAAGCTGGGATGCAATCAACAGAAATAGGGAATCAATCTTTTTGATTTATGCCCTGGGCAAAAGTTATAAAGCCCAACCTATCTAATTATTTATTTTACAAAACACAATTCACATTGAGAGCAGGGGTATCACATAAATTAATATGAACAATTCTTGCAGAGGCTCCAGAGCTATATTATTAATTAAAATCGTCTTATCTCATATATTCTCTTAGATGTTGCACCAAACTTAAAATCTGCGATCCCTGAGCCTTGACCACAAAATACAGCCTTGACTGCTATCCATGTTTTTGATGTAAAACAAGTCTTTTTTCTCAATCTATAGAGATCTGAGTTTCTCCATGTCTCCCATCAATGAACGCCATGATTGCATACATGGCAGTTGAATACCTTCAGTTTGCAATGATCGTACATATGGAGCTTGTCACCTCCTGTTAAGCACATTTTTCATCATTGTCAGCAACAGATGTCAGGAAATCTCAGCACCCCCTGATGGACTTCTGAAGGAGTCTCTCAGTGGCTGTCTGGAGAAACACTGCAGCTGAAGAACTCTGACATGCTGACCTTGAGTGGAACGGTCCCACTTTATATTAAGTGGCCTTAACTACTATGTACTTACATCAAAAAATAAGTACAATGTACTTATTGGGTTCATATTGAATTGCAAAACACTGTTGCTGCTATTGAGGTGGATACGGGTAAGGTTAGGGACAGGTTTGGTGGTATGGGTAGGTTTAAGGGTAGGGTAAGGGTTAAGGGATGGGTCAACAGTGTAATTATAAATGTAATTACAGAAATTAATTACAGATTTAATTACATGCAGGTGTTTTTCAAATATAAGTACAATGTAAAAACATGTATGTATGCAATAGGTGCATTGCATTAAATGATTAATTTACAATAAAGTGGGACCAGTGGAACCACTGCATGTGACTGAATATTGTGCTGAGCTGAGAACTTTACAACTGTGACAGATGAGCAGTATAGGCTTCTAGCAAATGGGAGTTTGTTTCTGCCATAGAATAAAAAATAAAAAAAAAGGTAATTGTGACTTTTTAACTCGCAATTCTGACATATCTCTTGCAACTGCTAGTCTATATCCCACAATTCTGACTTTTTCTTAGAATTGTGAGTTTTACCCCTGGTTTCACAGACAAGGCCTAAGTCTAGTCCCAGACTAAAATGCATGTTTGATCTGTTTCAACTGAAATCAACTTTCACTGATATATCCTAAATTATGTCAGTGCCATTGTTTCTAAGCCCTGTCTGTGAAACCAAGCCATAAACTCTCAATTGCAAGAAAAAAGTCAGCTCACAACTCTGACTTAATAACTCGCAATTGTAAGTTTAAATCTTTCAATTCTGACTTTTTTCTTGCATTTGCAAGTTTATATCTTACAATTCTGAGAAAAAAAATTGCAAGAAAAATATCAGAATTGCCCGGTTGCCTTTTTATTCCATTTTTATTTCGTGGCAGAAACAAGCTATTGTAAATGCTTGAACTGAGAGCTTTTTTTTTTTTCTTTTTTTCTCAGATCTTATTAGCGATATTAGCCACTGGTTGTGGAACACAACTGACCTCCAACAGAGATGTAAAGAACCTGACTAATTGTACTTTGTTGCAATAATTATTATTTTGGAGAATTTGTTATTTATGCGAGTGCTGTTAAACCTGAATGTTTGTATTTTTACTCTAGATATACTGTACTACATTAGGAACATATTTCACTTTCCATCATGACTTTAATTTTTCCTCTTACAATTAATTTGCCCATCTTACTGATATAAAAAGTGAATCAAATCATTTTGCTTCAGACTGTGTGCTATAAAAGTTACCAAAACACTTCTAATAATGGTTATATTATAAGACACAAGGTTACTGTGGTTATAGAAGTTTTGTACCTTTATGCTTTGCTTTTTTTTTTTACTTACATTTTGATTTAGTTTTACCATATGTATTGGCTACAGATTACAGTAAACAATTTTTATTATGTTACATTTGTATGTATATATATATATATTTTAGGAGGTATAAGGTAGGAGAGGTTGTGCTGTATCGTGAATAATTCACGGCTGAAGGGTGTTGTTAGGCACGACGCAAAGCAGAGTAACCCCTTCAGCCAAGACTTATTCACGATACAGCACTAGCCTCGAGTGCCTTATTGCTTTTATAAAACAGTTACCACACAATACAAATATTAAAGCCAAAAAATAAGTATCAATGCAATTTTCATTAAGTAAAATCATTAAAAGCCTTCCTTCGGCCGGAAAAAAATAGTGCCTGACCGTGATCAACAACAGAAGTTACATTATTACGCCATTAGATGGCGGCAAAGACTGTCTTTGTGAGTGTGTCATCAGTAGTGAAGACTTTTACATTGAAAAGACTGAATTGTTGTGAACACAGAACAAAACGCAACTGACAAATGCTTTGACTAACGCTGTCAGTCACGGGAAAACCCCTTAACTGTTAAAAGGACAAGATAATACATCAGACATTTAAACAGATTTTTTATTATGAACATATGACTGACCTGAAGGAAAATGCTAAATCTGAATGCAGGTACTAAACTCGCTCACTTTCTCACAATACTCTTCTACATAATACAGTAAGCTTCAATGAACAATATCAATTGAGAACATACAAGTTTACGTTGCTAAGAGTGGTTGCTAAGTGTGTTGTGTAGTGATACACAGAACCGCTGGGTGAAGCAATCATAGCCGTGTTTTATTGTGAATAAAACAGCTATTGAGCAATCAGAATCAAGGACAGGAACTAACTTATATAAATATATATATAAACCCGATTAACCCAAAGATTTTACACCTGAAAATTGGTCTTTGTCCTGTAATTTCTTTGTATTTGTACAGAGACTTAAAAATTAAAATGTTACCTCCAGAGGATGGTGGTAACTTTTGATGTGATTTCACCCCTGTGGTTTATTTCTGATTTGTTAAATTTGTGGTATTAAAACTGTTACTGCAATTTATCTCAGTTAACTGTACTAGTCTGAAGGTTTTTGAAAACTTGCTGGAGAAAGTAACAAGTTCTACATCAAATTTAGTACATACATGTATTCTGACGCCGTCATCGTCTCAATATGTTGGCCTATCTTAATAATATGTATACATACAGTTATGCTTTCAACCAGCATAAAGCAAACAGACTGGAAGGATGTTGAGAGTCTGAAAGATGCTGTCATTTCTTCTCTTCACGTGTCGTCATTTAATCTTTTCATGTTTTTAATCTCCTCTTTACTTCCATTTCCTGACCCTACTTTGAACCCAAGCCTGTTCCCTAGTTACCTGCCAGAAAAGCTCAATAGAAAATACCATCTGAAATGTTCTGGTTACTGGAGTTCATAGGCCATTCCATCTGAGGGCACCTGGCCCTGGTCATTAGAATCGCACAGGGTTTTAAGGTCAAACCGGTGTGCTGCTGTTATTGCTCGCTGTATTTCAGGGGATTTGTATGAGGTTGTTTTGTGCAAACCTTGACTTCAGCGAACCGTGAGGTGGCCACTATTGAATCAGATAGACCTCCTGCAGATAAAATGCTATATAAATATAGATTGCCATGTCATTCAATGGGAACTTAATCCACAGCCATGACCTGGAGACAAGCTATTCTCAAAACACCAGATCTCCTAAGAATGTCTTTGTTTGTCACACAAAGCCGGGTGTGTTAATCCGGATAGATTGCCTCGCTGCCTTTAAATCACTTTTGACAAAAAAAAAAAAAAAAAAAAAAAAAAAAAAAAAAAACAAGTCTTGTTGCTTTGGTGCTGTGCAAACAGGAAAGGGATGTGCTGTTAAAATCAAGAAATGATCGAAAACATTTCATTAGCAGACAGACAATACAAGATCACTAAGTATACAACATATAAAACCCTATATAGGGTAATGTGATTCTTTATGAATACAAAATCCACATTTTGACAGCATCTAAAGCCTTTGAAGATGTCCAAATGGTTACAAATCTTTTGAGATTCAAAGAATATTGAATTGATATGGGTTGGTTTTATTGTATTTATAATAAATGAGATTATTTAAACATGTTTAATGACATTTTATTTAACCCACTTTATGCATGTTCATAATAAAGTATTATTAATATGAAATTAATTCAAACTGGGACATTTCTGTAGCATAATTCAACTAATTATTCTTAGTGTCCTTGTTGCATATGCTACTTACTGTAGTCATAATAGTAAATTATGTAATTATATGCAAATAACCATAAACCATGCAAATACATACATGCAAATAACCCTTAACCAAACCCTATAGTCAGTGCATGTTGTTAATTAATATTACTCAGTATTTAAATGTGTAAATACACTGTAACAAGGACACCTTTAGATAAAGTATATATATATATATATATATATATATATATATATATATATATATATAAAAAATCAATAAAAAAAAAAATCATAGTCATAATGATGAGCAGAATATAAATCCGTAAATAAAAAAAAAAAAACATTGCTTTTCGCCAACACGTTTGCTCACTATACATCCTCAAGGTGGTATAGAACGGAACATTTCTAGGTACAGATACTAGTGCAGTGAGAGGATTATTCATGGGAAAGTGTGTTTAGGGGATTCAGCCCCCTTACTTGCATGGAAAAGCATTTTCTTATTATTCACAAGTGCCTCAGGTGACAAGTGTACTCTCTTTACACTCTCCTTCAGTCCTGTAATATTCCTGTTGATGTCCTCTACCTCATTTAAAGTAGAAACATGTACCAAATATGGTAATTAATAAAACTAATTATATGGAATATCACAAACTTTAAGTATGTATATGCACAATGAAAAGTGAAATAATGTCAATAAAAGGAGAGCAGAAGAGTCAAATGCTAAATTTAGCATCACATATAAACGTGTTCTGCAAAACAAAGACTTTTCATTCTATGTTTTACTGATTGTAAGGGGTGTACTTTAGATTTTAGATCAGGCATAACATTGACCACCTTCCTAATATTGTGATGGTCCCCCTTTTGCTGCCAAAACAGCCCTGATCCGTCGAGGCATGGACTCCAGACCATTGACCAAAGCATCACACTGCCTCCACCGGCTTGCCTTCTGATACTGACCACTGCAGACTGGCAACACCCCACAATAGCTGCAGTTTTGGAAATGCTCTGACCCAGTCATCTAGCCATCACAATTTGGCCCTTGTCAAACTTGCTCAAATGTGTGTGTGTGTGTGTGTGTGTGTGTGTGTGTATATATATTACACACACACACACACACACACACACACACACACACACACACACACACACACACACACACACACACACACACACACACACACACACAGTTTATAATCACAAGGAGTTATTTCTTGTTTCTGACTCATGTGTCTGTGACTTTTATGTGATGTAGTTTCAGTTGGTTCTAAATTTTATTCAAAATTATTAAAAAAAAATGCATCAGTGATTAATCATAATTTATGACACAATACATGTGTATTCATGGTTATTGAATGAGACCCAGTGTGTGTATTTCTTTTTTATTTTCAGGAGATACAACACATCTATAACACTTTATATTCTGAACTGCACAGAACTATCTTTTTATTTCTTTTCCATAACTTGCCTTTGTTTGCTAAGGGTGGTTTCCAGTGTCATGGGAAGATTTATCTTTGAAGCTCATGAGGCAGAATGTTTGTTCTGTATTTCAATTAGACAACAGCCCATAAAATTAAAAATGTACTGCTAACAGCTGTAAAGACATATAGCTATATTATAAAACAACAACAACAACAACAATATAACCAATGGCATTGACAATTGGATACACACAGGATACCCCTTAGGGGTAATTTTTCGATGTGTAGGGTACTCCATTGCTTTCAATGAAAAACCTTTGGGTTATAATTTTTCCATTATGACTATGAGTTGGTGTGTGACTCAATTTAATCAGCTAGCATAATTTAATTTAATTTTTTATTTTTATTTTTTTTTTATTTACGCTATTTAGACACGTTTGATTATGTAACAACCTGACCCCTAAAACTACCCATTTGTGTATTATTTAATATAAAACACAGGATATAACAAGCAGATACGACTACAGACACAATTTATTCAAAAAGTACAAATATTCCAGGTGTTCCGAGGCCAAACGATTGATTTGTGTGAAGAAAAGACCCAAAAAGCGATCACCGTCTCCATCCGCCGTAGATCCTGTGCACACATTCAAAAAAATGCTGTCTGAAGAAGTGCTACGTCAGCTTTGACAGTGAAATGGCACTGGCTCTCGTGTGTCTCATGACAGATTGCATCATGCTAAAGAGTCAGGTGTATCTTTTGAATGAGAATTAGAAACGACTGCGTGCATTCACGGAACAGGATTATTTCAGCAGTGAAAACATTAAGATCCACTCTGTCCTTCACATGAAGATATCGTATGGCTTCAGAAGACTTAGAATGCAACATGAGTTATTTGTCATATTTTATACTGTTTTTGGTCAGGTTTTGCAATAAATACCAGTGACTGCACTTTTATTTGCCTGATACGTGTTTTTATTGTTGAGAAGTGGGTAGGTTTAGAGTAGGGATGGGGTTAGTTACTCCAAGTAAAAATATAAATATTTATAAAATATTCTACTTTTACAAATGCAAAAAAATTAAATGCGTTTTGATCTGACACATAAGGCAAACAACTGAAAGCAATTATGCTAAAGAGGTACCAGGTGCATTAAAGGGCACCTATTATGCAAAATCCACTTTTACATGGTGTTTACATGATGTTTTACATAAATGTGTTGGCAGTGTGTGAACACAACCACCCTACAATGATAAAAATCCACCCACCCACACTGAAAATAATGACTTTGTGGTATGGTAAAATCTATTACATTAATTCATGTAATTTATACATTGTAAAATCAAGATTAAGTTGGTACTATAATATCTTGAGTAAAATTTACACAATTTATTCATGTAATAACATAACTGAGAAGAAAAAGTAAATTGTATCTTATATTTACAAATACTATTTAACTATTTTATAGTCACAGCACATTCACCAAAAAAACTAAGTAAATTTTAATCAGAAAAAAGCAAAGTGTGTCGGTGCGTTTTTTTTTTTTTTTTTTACAACAAGATCCGGCTTGCAGTGGCAGAGACGGTCCGTAGACATTGGTCTGCGAAGCATCAATGGAAACTTTACAAATCCTGACCGCTGTTGGAAGCTTCGCAACCGCGTGCATTAGATACAGGGCATCCGTACTGTCTCATCGCGCTGCACCGCATATTGTTTACCTTGCTTTTTGACCCATCGCGATGCTCGTCGCATTGCTGTAATCTTGTCTTTATTTATTTAATTGTTTTGAAAGTCGTGTTTTTTGTTTGGTTTTGCTACTGAAATGGAAGCACTCACTTAAAACGAGGATGTTTGCTGCTTTTTTTAATAGGCCTATATTTAAATGAACATTTACTTAATTTTATTGTGTATAATCTACTGGGGGATGTATAGTTCCCAGAATGCTTTGCATCGGATTTAATTTGAAGAGAAAATGTTTAATTTGTTTATCTTCATGTGTTTTAAGCAAGATAAATAAGTAAAAGACTTGTTATTATTGTTTAATGTTCTATTAAGGTGGGATTTAGAAAAGTTTTTGTCATGTTGGGAGTTTTGGGGGTTACCGTCGTGGTGACAAGTGGAGCCTGACGTTAGTTTGACGACAGGTTAGACCGGCATGTAAAACAATTACTGAATAAGTAATTGTAAGTAGTAATACTGTTAAAAGTTTTATTCTTACAACATTCTGCTTAGAATGTGTGAGTTTTGCTAAAGTTAGAGTAAAACCAAGGCAAGAATTATTGCAGTGTATATAATAATAGTGAGTAATATTAATTTATTAAACTAAGTAATTCAAAATGTGAAATGGATAGACATTATAAAATCTACTTAATTACTTCATACAATTTACTTGATATTTTCACATTTTAAATTTAAATTTACTTAATTACTTTTAATAAATACAACATGCTAAGTTAAATATAATTAAGTAACATTTACTTAATGTCTTCACAAATGTTACATTTAGAGTTAAGTACATTTTACTTGATACTGGCAAGTAAATTGTACTTGATATCACAGCAGTAAAATTTACTTAGAAAAACTGAGTGCAAATTGTTACAATGATTTTATCAAGTAAATCCTACAAGTTGTTTTTATCAGTGCAGCCATGAGGATGTAGTGGATTAGTTTTATTTTTAATGGGAATGCGCCCCAAAATATACGTAAATTCATTTATGTCTGCGCAAATCATTTCACTCGAGACTGCTTTGTGAATGAGGGTCAGTGCAAAGGGACATTAAAAAACAGGTTTTGCTAAAAAGTTGTAACTCAAGGATGAATCAGTACAAACTGCTCGTGATCCAGCTTATAGTCTCTGGAGCGATACTGGTCACGACAGCAATGAAGGTGAAAGCACACACTTTATTACAGTTCTTCCGAGTTGATTTACGGATATAAAGTTTATAAAAAAAATAAAATAAAAAAATAAGGTCTATATATTTGTTTACTGTTAGTTGTAATGAGTGTTTTTTGTGTAATTTACTATGTATGTTGATGATAATGCAAGGGAGAGTTTAATAAGACTTTAATAATAAGACGATCATTTTAAATATCTTAAATATCTTATTTAAATATCATATCTTATGTACTAAACTGCAACTTCCTCAACATGTCAAACACATGACATACACATTTAAATACAAATTACATCAAGTATTTTAATTTACCATATATGCTTGTCAGTACATTGAGCATTTTAATCATATTTCAAAGACAATAGAATTAATTATCAATTTACATATTCATATGTACATATGTTAACTGGATCAAAAAATACTCTTAAGTAACTAAGTGCATTTAATGTACAAACCCAATTCCAAAAAAGTTGGGACACTGTGCAAATTCTGAATAAAAAAAGGAATGCAATAATTTACAAATCTCATAAACATATATTTTATTCACAATAGAATATAGATAACATATCAAATGTTGAAAGTGAGACATTTTGAAATGTCATGCCAAATATTGGCTTATTTTGGATTTCATGAGAGCTACACATTCCAAAAAAGTTGGGACAGTTAGCAATAAGAGGCCGGAAAAGTTAAATGTACATATAAGGAACAACTGGAGGACCAATTTGCAACTTATTAGGTCAATTGGCAACATGATTGGGTATAAAAAGAGCCTCTCAGAGTGGCAGTGTCTCTCAGAAGTCAAGATGGGCAGAGGATCACCAATTCCCCCAATGCTGCGGCGAAAAATAGTGGAGCAATATCAGAAAGGAGTTTCTAGAGAAAAATTGCAAAGAGTTTGAAGTTATCATCATCTACAGTGCATAATATCATCCAAAGATTCAGAGAATCTGGAACAATCTCTGTGCGTAAGGGTCAAGGCCGGAAAACCATACTGGATGCCGTGATCTTCGGGCCCTTAGACGGCACTGCATCACATACAGGAATGCTACTGTAATGGAAATCACAACATGGGCTCAGGAATACTTCCAGAAAACATTGTCGGTGAACACAATCCACCGTGCCATTCGCCATTGCCGGCTAAAACTCTATAGGTCAAAAAAGAAGCCATATCTAAACATGATCCAGAAGCACAGGCGTTTTCTCTGGGCCAAGGCTCATTTAAAATGGACTGTGGCAAAGTGGAAAACTGTTCTGTGGTCAGACGAATCAAAATTTGAAGTTCTTTTTGGAAAACTGGGACACCATGTCATCCGGACTAAAGAGGACAAGGACAACCCAAGTTGTTATCAGCGCTCAGTTCAGAAGCCTGCATCTCTGATGGTATGGGGTTGCATGAGTGCGTGTGGCATGGGCAGCTTACACATCTGGAAAGGCACCATCAATGCTGAAAGGTATATCCAAGTTCTAGAACAACATATGCTCCCATCCAGACGTCGTCTCTTTCAGGGAAGACCTTGCATTTTCCAACATCACAATGCCAGACCACATACTGCATCAATTACAACATCATGGCTGCATAGGAGGAGGATCCGGGTACTGAATTGAACATTTGGCGCATCATAAAGAGGAAGATGCGACAAAGAAGACCTAAGACAGTTGAGCAACTAGAAGCCTGTATTAGACAAGAATGGGACAACATTCCTATTCCTAAACTTGAGCAACTTGTCTCCTCAGTCCCCAGATGTTTGCAGACTGTTATAAAAAGAAGAGGGGATGCCACACAGTGGTAAACATGGCCTTGTCCCAACTTTTTTGAGATGTGTTGATGCCATGAAATTTAAAATCAACTTATTTTTCCCTTAAAATGATACATTTTCTCAGTTTAAACATTTGATATGTCATCTATGTTGTATTCTGAATAAAATATTGAAATTTGAAAATTCCACATCATTGCATTTTGTTTTTATTCACAATTTGTACTGTGTCCCAACTTTTTTGGAATCGGGTTTGTAAATTAGGTTTCACTTTATTTGGTCCCACTTTATATCAGATGGCCTTAACTACTATGTACTTATATGTAAAAAAAAAATAATTTAAAACGCACTTATTGTGTATAAGTTTTTACATTGTATTTCTATTTTACAAAATACCTGCATGTAATTACATCTGTAATTCATTTCTGTAATGACATCTATAAATACACTGTTGACCTTAACCCACCCTTAAACCTACCCATACCACCAAAGCTTTCCCTAACCTTACCCGTATCCACCTCAATAGCAGCAAAAGTGTTTTGCAATACAATATGAACAAAATAAGCACATTGTACTTAATTTTGATGTAAGTACATAGTAGTTAAGGCCACCAAATATAAAGTGGGACCCTTTATTTTACTGTTTCCCTGTTACACATGTACTTACTGTAGTAATAACTATGAATTATGAATAATTGCATGCAGCAAACCCTAATCCTAACATCAGTTTGCACATAAGTAGGCTACTCTTTTTAAATGTATGCTAAAGTGTACTTTTTTACAAGGGGTGACCACAGTGAAGAGCAGGATCTTAATGTTGTAACATTGTGGAATGTTAGTGGAATTACACTGCACAGAACTGAATACAGTAATTTGTTGTATAGAACACAAACTGCAATAGTATGCTTTTGTACCATGAATAAATCATCCAGTTGCTGATTATATTCATAGAGCATCATTACTGCCATATTCATGAGTCTCAATGTGTTTCACAAAACTAGTAGCTGAAATGGGAATGAAGCCTATTGCTGTTTGAGCTCCAAATATACATTTAAACATACAGAACATTTCAATCTAGGCAGGGATTAACATCAAAACATATAATCAAATACATACATACATACATACATGTCACATTAATGTTGTTTTTATGAGTACTTTTTTCTGAGTTGTAAATGTTTTTTGAAGCTTCATCCAGTTGGGATGTTTATGGGTGCTGCTTTAGACTGTTTAGTGTCCCCAAAAAACTTGCATCTTTTCTTAGTGCCGTTTCATGAAGCCAAAAGCCACATATCTTGGCCTCACTTCTTCATGCTCAGCAAACTGTACAGAGCTGATCAAAGGCATGAAATGGCCAGAAATCATCCTTAAATATTTATTTATCATCTCTGTGCTGCTTGTGTTTCTCATTGGACGTTTCTTTCCTTCTCAAAATTGGTGTGATTGTTTTTGATCGTGTTTACTGTGGAGCTCTGGAGAGAATTCATTAGCCGTAATTAAGCTTTTACTTGATCAGGGCTTTGGGGAGCAATAAAAAAAGAAACACTTATGTGAAGTCAGATTACAGGAAGCAGGGTGGAATGGGAATGGCAGATTATCAAGCCCGAGACTCTCTGATCGCTATCTTGTTAGCGCTTTATTTGTCAATCGTCTGCTAATGCTTACATCGAGCCTGAGCTAATCCAAACTCCAATGCCTGGGCAACAGCTTATCGATGCGGTTTGGTGGAGACTTGCGGTGTACCACCCTTTTGAAACCGAGACTCCGATTTAATCCACCAGTCATTAGTGTGTTAAATAATTAAACTGCACCAGCCTGTTGTGTTTGACCAAACCAGTCAGTTTTGTAATGATACATAGGGGTGAATTCATGATTGGGACACTTTTTGCCATTGAGATGACTGGGAAAAAGTGACCCAGTCAACCTGAATTCACCCATATATATTGAGTAGCTATGTGTCTTGCTGTGTAGCAAAACTTAAACTGACAAATATAACTCAGGTGAGGCTAAAACAATTATAGCGTACTCAGACGGAGGGAAACATGAGCTTAAATATAACAGATGGCAAAAGAGAAGATAGTGAACAGGAAACAGACCCTCATAATATTTGCCAGAGCTTATTTGCATATGTTGTAATGCTATAAATTACTCGACCATCTGCTCACCTCATATGTTTGATCTGACAAAGGATTGTAAGGTAGACAATGGAACAAAAAAAAAAACAGTGATATTCCAGTTAGATTTTTTTCAATGCATAGAAAATGGCATGTTTCACTACACCTTACAGTGTCACAGTACATCTTTTGTACATTTTCAGAAATTCAACTACCGTGATACGTACACAAAGCCTTGTTTATGAACATTTGGATGAAGATGCCATTAGTAAGCATTACCTCCTCTCTCACTATATTTACATGCCTTCTGTATGCTGTATTAGGATAGTTTGGTGGGCTAGTAATGGATACACATGCTGAGTGTAAAATGCCCAATTTAAACATCAATAAGAACATGAAAGACGACTCTCCTCTCTTGTCTCTTTGGTGTGTGTGCCTTGTCTGAAAGCGAAATCTCACTCACTAACAGTTTTGTTGGCACTTGGCTGGCTCACAAAAGACACAGATCCTCCTTTGTGTTTGACAGGCGATGAGGTATGCATCATTTTTGCTGTCTTTGATGATCAAGAAAGAGCTGTTCACGTGACCAGCTCAACTTTACGCTGCTCAACTCTGTTCTGATAGCATCTTTAATGGGAAAACATTCCTATCTGGTGAGTGAATGTGTTAAATGATACAAAAATAATGAAACAGACCACATCATAAATGTTGTATGTAATATATAAACCAGGGGATGTTCATTCCTTTGCCATATAAAAAGACAAAAACATGAGGCTTTTCCCCAAATCATCTCATAATTTGCTGTCTTAACAACTAGCAAAACAATATGTAACTGATATGCAAACCTTTTATTTGCCAATTATTTTAGTTTCCTGGCACTAGTGGGTGTGTGATTCTGACAGTCAGTTTTTGACAGTGAAACACACTCTATCAAACTGGCCAAACATGTCTAATGAGGATGCCAAAGCCAAAGCAGCACACTTTCAATAATATGCAAAGGGCATTCACCCATGAAGAAATCAAACGCTCTTTTACAAGAATTACTGTTGATTTCAGTCCTAATACGATGCCAGCTATTTCAGTTTGTCTTCAGAGTTTGTTGTGCAGCCCATATAACTAACTGTAGAGTTACATAAAGTTTGTGAAGTTGCAAAAACTAATCAATGGTGTGTGGGTTGAAAATAAGACACTCTGTCAACTTAATACAAATTGATTTATTTCATATTTTAATATATTGGAAACAGCATGTTGCCTTTATAATTGTCACAGTTATCCTCTGTTAGTTTCGGTTTTCATGTTCTTTCAGTTTGTTTTCATTTATCACGTGTCTTGTTTGTTCATTTGCCATCAGTCACCATGGAGACTAACTAATCATCACAGCTGTTCGTCAATTGAGTTAATCATCTGTGTATTTAAGTTCCTGCTTTTCCTCAGTTCAGTGTCCACTATTGTTTGTGTATTGTGCACTCTGTCTCGCATATTGGCTATCATTGTGGATTGTATTAATAAACCCTGTGTTACCTTCATCTTCATAGAACGTTAGTGTTACAATAATATCATATTTATATTATGATTATGGTCTGTATGCATGAAAATATAGATTTCTTTATATTTTACAAAGGGGGTCCCAGAGATCATCATATTTGAGGGTTCTTTGCACAAAATTTTAATGCAAAACACCAAATACTGCTCAACAGATACAATTGCAGATTTTTTTTTTCCCGATCACAGTACTTTAATTTATTATATTCTATTATATTATATTCCAGTGTATTGTATTGTCTGGATTTTTTTTTTTTTTTTTTTTTTTTTCTTCACTGTTTACTTTTAGCTTAGAGTTTATAGAAGGCATTGGTTTAAGAATGAAGAAATGTTTCATGAAGTTATAGTTAATTAAGTAAATATTTAATGAAAGTCCCTTCTTCTGTTCTCTTTATATCATAATGTGAATAGTCTATGCTTACTATTTTCTCACCATTTTCAAGGACCCTGCTGCTGATACTGCATTCTAGGCATCAATAATCAAAAGAGGACTGTTTCGGCAAAGACAGAGGACAGGGTCTTCACTGCTGCAAGCATCATGGTAAATCATTTTGTGTTGATATCAAAATGTACTGTGATATTGCTTAAGAGGCCATTTACACATACCATTTTCAACTAAAAACTTATAAACTTTTTATGAGTTTTGGCCGTTCATTTATGTTGTTTTGGGGTCTGAACACACAAACTTTTGAAAACAGGTATCAAAGTACAAGTTTTTGAAAACATTACTGTTATCGTTTCTCTTTAAACTACAAACATGCACATTTGTGAAAATGGTGACAAGTGCATGCATTACATGTTCAGTCTATAACACGTACTTTTCTGTTTTTAGTACATAACTGTTGTGTAAACATACCCTAAATTAGAACTGTTGACACTGGACATACATGCAAAAGAGTAATTTTCAGAAAAGAAAAAAAAAAAAAATCCAAATATATTATTGTAGTTGTCAGATATGAACAAAGCACTGTTTAATTTGTGCAAACATTAAAAAAAAAAAAAAAAAAAAAAAACATCACACATTCAATAAAATACACTGCTCAAAACAATTAAAGGAACACTTTTTAATCAGAGAATAGCATCAAGTCAGTTAAACTCCTGGGATATTGATCTGGTCAGTTCAGAAGCAGAGGGGGTTGTTAATCAGTTTCAGCTGCTTTAGTGTTAATTAAATTAACAACAGGTGCACTAGATGGCAGAGGTGGGACAAAGTCATTGTTATGCAAGTCACAAGTAAGTCTCAAGTCTTTGCCCTCGAGTCCCGAGTCAAGTCGAGTCAAAGATGAGGCAAGTCCCAAGTCGAGTCAAAAGTCAAAGCCAACAAGTCTCAAGTCGAGTCCAAAGTCCTACCATTTTAGTTTCGAGTCATTTCAAGTCCTCTTACCACAGAAATAAAATTTATACAAATCATGTATGTATGTAAGATTTGTATTTATTTAAACTTCTTTTTATACAATGACATTAATCAAATACAGTAAAAAAACAGAAAATTTTAATTTTCACAAAAAATAGGGGTGCTAGGGGGGCCATGGCAAGTTGGCATGAAAAGTACAGCAAAACAAAATAATTGAATGAATTAAATAACTAAAGTAAACCAAATTAAACCAAAAATAAGCTAAACAATATTCCCATTAGCGGGACGGGCACATGATCGGCTCAGAATGCATTTTCAAATTGCACATTGAATTTTGCTACATTCATTGCAGGACACTTAATGGAAATGCAATCACAAGTGTCTTACCTGTGACTGTGAGTGTAAATGCAATTAAGAAAAAAATAACATTTAAATTACAATTTTGCTACAGTTTTTGCTTGAACATGTTAATAATTTCTGTAATACATTTTAATTTTAATTTTGCAACTTATAAAGCGTTAAAATTATTATTCAATTTACATATTAAAACTAGTGTATGTAATGGCAAATGTAAATTATATAATTGAATTTTCATGTTCATTTTGCACCACACATTGCACAAATGTATGGGAAAATTCAAATTTAAATTCAGAAATGCATTGTCATTTTGCATATTACATTTCAAATTGAATATTGCTACACATAAGCTTCCAAACAGTTCAGCTTAGTTGTGATTAACCAAAATTACATAAACGACCTCAATGAGGCAGCACACCAGCAACTCTGAAACTGAATAATTGAAAGAGTAAAACTGGAAGGCCTGTTTTTGTCAAATTGCAACTCGTTTTTTGTCGACTACCTCATAATTTTTATAGCTGTGACGAGCAGGGCGGGCAAGAGCCGTGAGGGAACGGCGCGAGGCCGGTGACGCGAGTGATAATGAGCATCACGGCGCGCCGGCCTTGAGTCTCTCACGGAGGAGCTCCGGAGGCATAAAAGGAGGAGCGACGTCAGTGAAGGACGAGAGAGGACCAGGCCTGGACTTTATTTTATGTTTTATTATGTTTGTGTGGCCGGCAGACGTCCGCGAGGGTCTGCCGGCATTACTTTCGTTTTGTATTTGTTTATTTTGGTATTAAACTTTTGTTGAACGTTCGCCGGTTCCCGCCTCCTCCTTCCCACATTTACGAACTACGTTACAATAGCCAAACGAAACTATCTTTGGTATCATTTTGCCAACTGGCGCGTTGTTGCTTGTTGCGCTTCAGTGGTTGTCTTGCAATGTGCCTGCTTAGATGCTGTCGAATCAAACCAACGTGGGACTACAGTGATTGGATGTCGTGCAGGCAGCGCGCGTGCTCTCTGCATGCATACAGGTGGTGCACATTTTTTTTCACAGATGCAGATACACTGAGAGCGGCGCGGCCGTATGAACATTTTTTTTTCCAGGTTTTCATGGGAAGTAGCAAGTCTTCTCGAGTCAAAAGGCGCAAGTCCAAGTGAAGTCATGAGTCATTGATGTTAAAGTCCAAGTCGAGTTGCAAGTCTTTGTACATTTTGTCGAGTCGAGTCTGAAGTCATCAAATTCATGACTCGAGTCTGACTCGAGTCCAAGTCACATGACTCGAGTCCACACCTCTGCTAGATGGGCAACAATGAGACGACTCCCAAAACAGGAATGATTTTACAGGTGGAGGCCACTGACATTTTTTTTCCCTACTCATCTTTTCTGACTGTTTTTTCACTAGTTTTGCATTTGGCTTGGGTTAGTGTCACTACTGGTACTATGAGGTGATACCTGGACCCTACAGAGGTTGCACAGGCAGTCCAACTCCTCCAGGATGGCACATCAATACATGCCATTGCCACAAGGTTTGCTGTGCCACTGGCCCCCTGTGCTTTTCAGATGAGAGCAGGTTCACCCTGAGCACATGTGACAGACGTGAAAGGGTCTGGAGAAGCCGTGGAGAACATTATGCTGCCTGTAACATCGTTCAGCATGACCGGTTTGGTGGTGGGTCAGTGATGTTCTGGGGGGGCATATCCATGGAGGAACACACAGTCCTCTACAGGCTAGACAATGGTACTCTGACTGCCATTAGGTATCGGGATTAAATCCTTGGACCCATTGTCAGACCCTACGCTGGTACAGTGGGTCCTGGGTTCCTCCTGGTGCACGACAATGCCCGGCCTCATGTGGCGAGAGTATGCAGGCAGTTCCTGGAGGATGAAGGAATTGATACCATTGAATGGCCCCCACGCTCGCCTGACCTAAATCCAATAGAACACCTCTGGGACATTATGTTTCGGTCCATCCGACGACGCCAGGTTGCATCTCAGACTGTCCAGAAGCTCAGTGATGCCCTGGTCCAGATCTGGGAGGAAATACCCCAGGACACCATCCGTCATCTCAATGGAGCACGCACCGGCATTGTCAGGCATGCACACAAGCACGTAGGGACTATACAAACTACTGAGTACCATTTTTAAGTTGCTGCAATGAAATTTCAGCAAAATGGACTAGCCTGCTGCATCATTTTTTCACTTTGATTTTCGGGGTGTCTTTGAAATCAGTCTTCTGTAGGTTGATAACTTTCATTTCCATCAAACGATGTGGCATCCTTTCGTTCCTAACACATTACCCAGTCCATATCAGTATAGAAATCCAGCATATTTTTCCCTATTGAGATCTGATGTGTTTTCATAGTGTTCCTTTCATTTTTGTGAGCATTGTATTTAGCTTAACTTTATGGAGTGCATGTGGGATTTTATTTCTTAGAGCTACTTGAACAAATGCCAGCTGCCAACCTACAAACATTTCAGATGAGAGCTGGTTCACCCTGAGCACATGTGACAGACGTGAAAGGGTCTGGAGAAGCCGTGGAGAACATTATGCTGCCTGTAACATCGTTCAGCATGACCGGTTTGGTGGTGGGTCAGTGATGTTCTGGGGGGGCATATCCATGGAGGAACACACAGTCCTCTACAGGCTATGGCACCCTGACTGCCATTAGGTATCAGGATGAAATCCTTGGACCCATTGTCAGACCCTACGCTGGTACAGTGGGTCCTGGGTTCCTCCTGGTGCGCGACAATGCCCGGCCTCATGTGGCGAGAGTATGCAGGCAGTTCCTGGAGGATGAAGGAATTGATACCATTGAATGGCCCCCACGCTCGCCTGAACTAAATCCAATAGAACACCTCTGGGACATTATGTTTCAGTCCATCCAATGATGCCAGGTTGCATCTCAGACTGTCCAGGAGCTCAGTGATGCCCTGGTCCAGATCTGGGAGGAAATACCCCAGGACACCATCCGTCATCTCAATGGAGCATGCACCGGCGTTGTCAGGCATGCACACAAGCACGTGGGGACCATACAAACTACTGAGTACCATTTTTAAGTTGCTGCAATGAAAGTTCAGCAAAATGGACTAGCCTGCTGCATCATTTTTTCACTTTGATTTTCGGGGTGTCTTTGAAATCAGTCTTCTGTAGGTTGATAACTTTCATTTCCATCAAACGATGTGGCATCCTTTCATTCCTAACACATTACCCAGTCCATATCAGTATAGAAATCCAGTATATTTTTCCCCATTGAGATCTGATATGTTTTCATAGTGTTCCTTTCATTTTTGTGAGCATTGTATTTAGCTTAACTTTATGGAGTGCATGTGGGATTTTATTTCTTAGAGCTACTTGAACAAATGCCAGCTGCCAACCTACAAACATTGATCTTGGGTATTGCTCCACATTGACAGAAGCAACTTAAAGTTCTTAGCAATGTCAAAAAAGAAAAAAAAGAAAAAAGAAACTTAAAGCTGGAATAGAAAAGGTTTTTGAAGAAGAGAAGAGAAGACATATTGTTCAATTAGGTAATGTATTGCTTCTAGATTAATTGGTATTTCATTTGTAATGCTGCAGGTAGAAGTCACTTTTTGATAAGTTATATCAAGCGCACATCGCCCGAGGACTTCAAAGGTGAAAAGGAACTCGAAGGCCAAGTAAAAACCTTGCAGCAAACAAGCTGTACTGGTTTCTCTAGCTGCACAAACAGCCCTTCTCCCGCAGTTCATCAAAACTTCCATGTGCAACTTCAAGCTGTGATGGGACTGAATCTGCTTTAAAGCAGGAGGGCTGCTAATTCAGAAGGCAGGAAGGGCTCAGACCATTCAGCGATGGAGCAGATGTGATTAAATGCTGATGCCTGATCGAAAAGCTTGTAGGGTCTTGACTTGAAGGATCATGAATGACTGACACTGTGAAAAGGGAAGAGGGATTTTTAGGGTTTCACAAATGTAAAGTTGCCATGGTAACTGGTGGTGGTTTGGTTTAGCATGGAAGCTCAAAACTCAGTTACAAATGGCTAATTAGACTAAAGGTACTTGAGAGGGAAGGAAGCAGTAGATTCAATCAAGACGGAAGCAGCTGGGCTCAAGATGACTTTTTTTCTACTGATGCTAATTTCTGTAATTAACTTGCAATAAAGCAGCAATGTTTGTTTCAGCTGTGTGTGTGTGTGTGTGTGTGTGTGTGTGTGTGTGTGTGTGTGTGTGTGTGTGTGTGTGTGTGTGTGTGTGTGTGTGTGTGTGTGTTATTATTATTCTAACCTGGTGCACAAGGCATGTTTACATTTTGCAAAAGAGCTTTAATTGTCATTTCTTAAATTGATCTCAAGCAGTATCGCCTACCTTGATTCTCTGTTATTCAAAACTTCAGATTAAAAACAAAACTATATTTGTATTTCCTAAAGGAAACTGAGGAAACTTGCAAGACAGTAAATCAATAGTATCAGGTTTAGGTTTATTTATTTTTTCCCACTTTATATTGTGTCTTTAACTAATATGCACTAACATTTAAATTAATTATTTGATGCAGTGCGCTCATTTTGTACATACATGTTTTTACATTGCACTTATATTTTAGAAAAACCTGCATGTGATAACATCTGTAATTAGGCTACATCTATAATTACACTCTTGACCTTCCCTTACACCTTAACCCACCCTAACCTTCTCCGTATCCCACCTCAATAGCAGCAAAAGAGTTTTGCAATACAACATGAACACAAGTACATTGTACAATTTTTTTTTATTATTATTATTTTTATGTATGCCCATAATAGTTAAAGACACCTAATATAACGTAACCTCTTTTGTCACCTTGCTCCTCGGGGCTTCTGTACCATACTGAGAACATATTTGTTTCTCCCCAAAAAATAATCTGAAATTGAAATGTTCCCTATAAATTCCTATCACATCCGATTGTGGTATGATGGTTGATGCAGTGACAGCAAAAAAAAAAAAAAAAAATTCCAAGGAAAGTTTTCTTTTAATTTGGTGAGCCATAAGTTCCAATCAAGTGTAACAAATCATCAAAATATAAACATACATGACAATTTAAACTAAACATCCTTAATTGGTCAACTCCTCCCCTTCAGGATGCCATAAAACTGGTTTCCTGTTCGCGGGCCACTCCTTTCTAGGTGTTTCCAGGAACCAGTAAGACACAGAAACATTCACATTAATATACAAACATTTATTTGTTCATCTTTACCTTGCATGCTTCACGTTGCTAGCAGTCATGGAATGTGCACCTTCCATGTGACTACTTCTAAAGTAAAACAAACACAAAATAAAGATCTTACCAAACTGTCTAGTGTATTTCTTTGAATTAAACCATGTGTGCTACATCACACCGATCCTAATAAAAGTTGTAAAAATAACCTCTATGAAAGTGATTTATATTGTCGGCTATTTAATGTTAGTACTTACATCATTTTTTTTTTTTTTTATACATTTATGCAAAAAAAGTGTTCGTAGATGCAAGGTAAATTATTATAAGGATACTGCTCATCATGCAGTTAATGTGGTTATGGGTGTTTTCAGCTGTTTACCACACAACTGTATAACAACAAATTCTGAGTCAAATCTGAATGGATTAAGCGACTTGATCACTTGATATAGTGGCAGAAGCGCTGTGCCCGTGAGACTGATCCCGATCTGTTTTACCACTGTCAGGTGCACGGTTTAAATGGTACCGCTGTTTCGTCACACATTTGGAGTATTGGCCTTGTGCGGTTAACCATGCACTCCAATTTAAAAACAGCACATGTGTTGACGGGTCTCCCTTGCTTTTCGACGATCGGCCCACTACTTGACCAGCCAGTGTATGTAGTTAACATGCTTGTGTATGTAAGGATTTAAAAAATCCAAATAATAACACCATTATGTTAACACCATTATGTTACATGTGGTGATTTGGGACCACCTAGCGTCCTGGGCCCATATGCCTGGCATACTCTGCATCCCCCGTAATGAGTAGCTATGAGGGTAACTATGGCAACTTCAAGTCACAAAGCAAACAGAAACTGAACACAGGAAGTGAACACAGAAACAATAGGAACCAGAACTCACCTCAAACTTACTAAAACATAAGAGGAATCGAGTTCAGGGATGGTCATGTCAGAGCAGATATGGCCTCCTCATGAGAAGCAGGAGAAATGTGTGCAGTCTGAACACACGAGATGGCAACCCCCATCACGGAAGTGCAGCTGACAGTGAAAGGGCCTCTGAGACCACTGGACTCCGGACTACCACACTTAACAGCGCTTGGATCACCAGACTTAACAGTGCTGGGATCACCAGATTTGAGACCACCGGACTTGAGACCACCAGACCTGGAAGCGCTGAGACCACTGGACTTGGGACCACCACACTTAACCCTCTGGAGTCTGAGGCTGATTTGGGGCCTGGAGAGGTTTTGACATGCCCTGACATTTGTGCTTTTTTCAGTTGTTCATAAACATATTAATGTCACAAGTGTCATTACACTGTATTCAGCACAAACTAGGCTACCATAATATGTGAGGAACATGTATGTACATGTTTTTGTTTTTGAAGGAATAATGTGTATGCATGGTTATTGAAAAAACAAAAAACTTAAGTCACTGAAATAAGGCCAAAAAAAGTATATTAAATCTGTATTGACAAGACTTCTGGGTATTGGAGGTTGTAGACTAGAGTTTTTGCTTCAGAATTATGTAAAAATTATGCTGCCTACTCCTTCATATAAAACAATATATTGATTTAGTTTTTGTAAGACACTTTTTGTCAAGAAACACAGTATGCGTGGAAGCATGAATCATCATGAATAATGGGTCATTTACACCTGAGAAGACAAAAGAATTGCATAATAATGTCCTGAAATGACTTGCATATTAATGAGGCCTTTCAGTCAGGTAGGCTGTGAAAAAACCCTCTGTAATCATGTCTCAGCTCAATTTAAAATAATGGTATTATATTATATTCTTTAAAATATCATGTATTTCTGTGATGCAAAGTGTCTGAACAATTATTTTACCTCTATGGCATCTCATATAGGCTTTTAGCTTAAAAGCATGCACATTTGGAGAAATATTGATGGATTCTTATGTTTATGTCAATTTTCTATACAGAGGAGTAATTATTCAATATTTATTGTCATCACTATGAGTGCTGGATACTGTGTTTTCAATTCATACTTGCAGCCGGAGGGCGCTATGTACACCTTCAGGCCACAAATTCATATAAAGAAGAAAATGAACCAGGAACTAACGACATGTCTTCTAGAGATCGCTAACCATGGCTTTAACATCCAGATAAACACTTTTCAGGACAATAAATACACGATTGAGACAAAGCATACAAGTATTGCCTTTTCGTTTTGTTTACGATTTGACTTGCACGATTTAAAACCTGACATTTCAACGTTTCTTTAGACATAAGTGTCATTTTTTTGTCATTAGTATTCATAAGTTGCAGTTCATTTTCTGAGAACTATCAGATTGGACTTCGTTCAGAGGGAGAAGAGAGATCATGCATCATGTTAGTTTTCTTTATTTTACAAAAAGCACAACATTGTGTTTTTACTCTGAGTGTACACAAATAAAAGAAGATATTCTATAGTTTCAATTTATATATTACTTGTGTCTCTATGACAAGAAATGACGGAGTATTTTAAGTCTGTTTTGCTGCAATGTGAAAAAAATCCTGCAAAACGCGCCGGCGTGTTAACGGACTCCAGAGAGTTAACAGTGCTGGGATCACCAGACTTGGGACTACCGGACCTAGAAGTGCTGAGACCACCGGACTTGGGACCACCAGACTTAACAGGGCTGGGACCACCAGACCTGGAAGAGTTGAGACCACGGGACTTGGGACCATCAGACTTGACAGGGCTGGGACCACCAGACTTGTGGCCACCAAACTTGGAAGCTCTGGGACCACTGGACTTGGGACCACCAGACCTGGAAGTGCTGAGACCACGGACTTGGATTCACCACATTTAACAGGGCTGGGACCACCAGACCTGACAGCTCTGAGACCACTGGACTTTGGAACCACCGGACTTGATAGCGCTGGGAACACCGGGCTTGGGAATGCTAAGATCCATGGTGGGCCAAGCTCCGCGGCCACCGGAGCTTGAGACATAAAGCCCCCCCAAAAAAAAGTGTTTCGGGGAAGGGTCCTCCGCTACAGTGAAAAGGAATACACTTAATTGAAGGGCGTAGTCCAGGAACTCATGCAACGAACCTCATGGACCATCATGGATAAGTGCTTATTTAGTCCACAACAATAAAAATCCATGGGTGTAAAATCCAGGAAGTCAGTGAGACATGCAATGTCCAAAAAGTCATCAAAAAGACTATATGAGTCTTTTCTTCATATTAACTGCAAGATTAGTTCGTTTTTTTTTTTTTTTTTCTGTCTAAAATGGCTCAGCACATCCAGACCAGCAACATTCTCTTTCCCACACTTACAAATTTCTTTAAGCATTCACAAATAGCCTACCAACCAGTGCATCCATTTTTTTTCTGTCAGGTGTCATAACATTTTATGATATGCAGAGGCAATTTCAATTCTACATGCTGGAGAAATGGGAACTACAACGTTGATCTCACCTATCCTGCGACTGTGCTGTTGAAATCATTGTGCTGATACAACAAGGCTTTCTCTTTAAATCCTGCCATATAACTCTGCAGTGAGCTTGCTTGCTTCACACATAACCATTCTGGTCATCCTGTCAAAACATGCAAATAAACTGCATGCACATTTTCCTTTCATGACCATAAATTACAAGTATTATAAGTGACTACATTGAGTTTGAATGTTAAATGAACACCCTCAATTAACCTATGCCAGCTTAATTTAGATGAATCTGAATGGAAATGAAGAGAGGAGGTGTAGTGTAGGCTGTAAGTGCATTATGAAGGAGCAAGGAAACTGTGCAAATGAATATGACGTTGGTTATTGTTGAATGTTTGTGTAGCAGTTGTTCCTCTGTGTTGTGTTGATTTTTGATGGTAAATAAGGATTTTCCACACTGGTTTTTACCAAAGGTGATTTAATCTCAGTGCCTGTGTGGTAAAACAGACAGGCACTGTTATCTGCAACTTTCTTGCTCTTAGTTGTGCCTGTTAACCACAAAATACATGTTAAGTACACCAGGTAGTTAACCACAGAACACAAAATGAATGCAATGTTCAATATATCAGTGTTTCTCAACTCCAGTCCTCGGGACCCACTGCTCTGCACATTTTGTATGTATCCCTTATTTAACACACCTGATTTAGATCATCAGCTCATTAGGAGAGTCTGCATGAACTGAATTGAGTGTGTCAGATAAGAGAGACATACAAAATGTGCAGAGCAGTGGGTCCCAAGGACTGGAGTTGAGAACCACTGCAATATATATTAGACTAAAATATATCTCTTTAGTGTACAATATATATTAAGTCTAAAATATATATTTAGGGTACAAAATATATTTAATTATACATGCACGTCTTTTTATTTATACATATCAATCTATTATTTATCAATTTGTATTTATCTATATATAAATATTACTAAATCGAGATGTTAGCCGCTTAGCCGCTAACATATCTTTCACATACGTGATGCACACACTTCACCGCCATCTCATGCAATGCACTATTCACCCATTAACAGCACTCAAATAAACTACATTTAACAAGTTGATAACACAAACTAATGGTCAAATATAACATCACATGGAATTCTTTCTCACATTTGATAATTTAAACATGACATGAACACTTATAACACAATTTAACATGATGAACGGAGCTCATGAAATCGTACCTCTCCTCTCTAGTGTCATTGCAGGAAAGAAGACGAACTTCCGATTGCGCTGCGATTTGAACCCCTCACCTACGTATGACGTCAGCCGACGTACATACTGATATTTAATAGTTGCATGCAAATTTTTCAAAATAAAATGCCCCACACAAATAATAAAAAGGAATTATATATATATATATATATATATATATATAGTAATAACTGGCAGTTATTTAGTACAGCGTGGGGCTAAACGGAGCTATACTACTCTAGTATACTTGTATTATGCTAACTAGTGCGAGCACTCGCGTCCCATACACCGCACGACTGTGAGTGTCTCTTTTCGCAGAATAAAACAGTAGGAGGCAGTACTGTCTTTTCTTTTCTTTTATTCTGAACACAGAATAAGAACTACACAGGTAAGGCCAGATTGCCAAGTCCCTCCTGTACACATATCTCTTCATGACGGTGAGAGCCACACTTTTTAATATACCCATAATGCAACCAGCTGCTGGTGTTGAATGCTGGGTCATTACAAAAATTATATTATATATATATATATATATATATATATAATATATATATATAACAGAAATAAAAATGATTTATAATCTGGTGTAACAACATATCCCTGCAACATTTGTCTATGTCTAATATTTCTCATTAATGGATGACATCAGGCAGTGATTAAAGCTTAACTTTCTAAGGGAATCATCAAATTTAACAATTTAACTTGCCTCAGTCTAAAGTGGAATTTAATTCTATGGCGTTTTGTGCAAATCCACATTGAAATTAGTTATTAGTCATGGTCAAGTTTTGTTCATCCATTTATGTAAGCCATTGCATGAATGGCCATAATAACTCAGTCCTTTAGGCTTATTATGTCTGCTAGAAGAATGGCTATTTGGGCTATTTGTGTTTGACAATTACCTTGACTTGATTAAGGTAATGTCATTGCATTCGTTTTTTTTTTTTTTTTTTAAATGTTGGACGGCACGGAAAAGAACATTCAAAATGGCAAATGACAAAGTGCAATGAGCAAAATTATGACCCATCCATGTGCCAAAATCGTACATGTAAAGATATAAATATGTGAGAAAGCCTCACATGAATAATTGTGTGTTAAATTTTAAAATCACTTTAGCCATCACTGGTGGCAACAAAACTGGGACAATGTCCCTTGTTTATGTGACATGAACATAAACACAAAAAACAGAACAGGGTGTACCAGCAACTATCTCCCCAAAACACAATGTACTGAACATGACTCTATCAAATGCAGTGTTTTTTTTGTTTTTGTTTTTGTTAAACAGCAGTGCTTAATTTTCAAGAACATCCCTGCTGAAACATGTGAGTTCCAGCATGGGTGTATTTATCAATCTGTATTTATAAAGCGATATAAAAAACAAAGGTGACTTGAGATGAATATGTAAATATGTGCTGCACACTTTCCTCTCAATAACAAAATAAACACAACAAACGGCAGCATTTAAAAACAGCAGTTAAGAAAGCATCTGATCATAGCACTCCAGTCAAGTCATATTTATATAGCACTTCATACTGTACAATAGAATGCTTTAAAGCAAAACACTTTACAGTATTAAATATGAAAAAAAAAAAAAAAAAAAAAAAAACAGTGTCAGTATTGATTTCAATTAGAATTAGAATTAGAATTAGAAGTGTGCACTCCCAAACTCCAGAAACAAACTCCAAACAAGCTTTGTTTTGGCCTGATTTTGTTCAAAATGGCATCACACCAGTTTGCTCCAGGATTTAGCCAATTATAGCACTTCTATTTCTTCAACCGCACAGCCTCTCTCCGAAACCCTGCCCTTCAAAGACAAGTCAGACAACTTGATGTCAGTAAACACAAATGTGCAAAATGATTCAGAGAAAGCTTTTTCTGATTGGCTAAAAAAAAAGGAGTAGCCAATCTCCTGACTCTGTTTACAAAACTGTCATAAAGAGGTGTGATTTCTCGACACCAATAGCTGCAGAATAGCACTGAACATGACACAGCTGAAAGCTCATGCACCTTTCTGGGATTCAGCTGAAATGGTGCATGGTAAGATAGGTAAAAGCTGTTACTTTCTAAAATATACGAATAATGCATTCACACTTTGTACACACAGACAAAAGATTTATGATTAGCTCAGTAACCAGCAAACAGAGCCAGAATGGGTATTCAGTGTTTGTAAGCCCCATCGCTCCTCTCTAAAGCTGTCATCTGCAGCAGCTGTAGGTATTGGCACTTAAAGGCCGCTGTTTAAATTGGTGTCTGGAGTGTCTTCAGAGGTGGAGAGTGTGAGTGAGAGGGCAGACTTCTTTGACAGCATTGTCAGCTAAAGATGCTAAACCTCACAGTGGGGATGAAGTGCGCTTCACAAAAAAGCTAAACAATGGGTCCAAAGACCTGAGGCCATCTGAGTGAACAGTTTTAACTCTCAGTTCTCATGTTGCTGGAACATGAGATAATGTACCAGGGTGATAGGACACTTGATGTATCAATGTTTTCTGGTGTTGACTTGGAAAAGTTGAAAAAGGACAAGTTGGGTCCTTGCTTTACATGTAAGAAAGGAAAAAGCAGTGCTGAAATGCAGTAATTGATTTGCTGGACAACCTACAATCTGGACTTTGAATCCTCAAAAGTAATCTGACATTCCCTCACTGCACAAGGACTAAAATCTGACAACAATTCAAAGTTGTTGACACCTGCTGTATTTAAATGGACAAACATTTTTGAAAACAAAAAAAAAAACAAAAAAACAAAAAACAAAACAAAAAAAACACAGGGCCCTATTTTAACGATCTGAGCGCATGAAGCGCACGGCGCAGGTGCACTTAGGGCGTGTCCGAATCCACTTTTGCTAGTTCAACGATGGAAAAAATGGTCGGCGCGCCAGGTGCATGGTCTAAAAGGGTTGTACCTAGTCTCTTAATGAGTCATGGGTGTGTTTTGGGCATAAAGTGCAATAAACCAATCAGAGTGTCATCTCCCATTCCCTTTAAAAGCCAGGCGGATTTGCCACTTACATGGCGGAATATACGCACCCTCAACCTGATGAATCAGTTTAAATAACGTGCCACGATTGGTCAAATAATTAGCCAATTACTGCAGATAGGTAATTCTGATACATGCAATGACTATCCATTATGACATGTAGGCATTTTTATCTTTATGTACACAATAATAATCTTTTTGTTGCCAAATTTGACTTTGACTGTTTGATATGTCAGGATTATCTTTTCCTGATAAGGATTTTGGTGTCTGTACCACTTAAGAGACTGTCGCTGGTTTTTTTGTTATGGTTCTTTTTGCAATTTTTGAGATGCAAAATGGTGCTGCTGTTATGTGATCTTTCCTAGCACTTTTGGATTTTGTGACCTTTTTTTCAAATAACTTCGATTGCCAATTTTTTTCCTAAAGTAGGTTAATAGTGTTTGTGAGTTCCCTTAAATGTCTTTTTCTGTTGTGTCTTTAAATGCCAGGGGTTTAAGAGATGCTGTTAAACGCAAGGCCTTGTTTTTGTTTGCCAGACAGTTTGGTTCTGACTTTGTATTTTTTCAAGAGTCACATTCTAAAGATGGTGATAGAAATTTTTGGAGATCACAGTGGGGTAGCGACATATGGTTCTCTCATGGTTCGGGGCATTCAGCAGGGGTTTCTTGTTTAAAAAATAACTTTACAGGTGATGTTTTGCACACATACTGTGATGAGTATGGACACTTTATTTTATTAGTTCTAAAGTGTTATAATGTGAATCTTATTATTGTTAATTATTATGGGTATAACTCTAGTTCTGAGAATGATCAATTATTATTTTCTGTGGAAGATAAGCTTGCTTATTGGCAGTCAAAATTTCCAAATGCCTACTTATTGATAGGTGGTGACTTTAATGTCGTATTAAATGAATCCCTTGATAGGTGGCCTCCTGGTCGCCCTACAAATTCAAACACCGCTTTGAAAGCATTTATGAATAGGTTTGAGCTTATCGATGTGTGGAGGGAAAAAAACATAAATGACAGAGTATACACTTGGAGCAATAAAAATTCTTCTAGGCTTTCACGAATTGACTTTTGGTTAGTCTCTAGGAATCTCAACAAAGATGCTATTTGTGTTGATATCTCTGCGACGCCGTTGACTGATCATAAGGCTGTTTGCATTAAAATTTTGCTTTCTCCTGTAGCCAGATATAACAGAGGCTCGTCTTATTGGAAGATGAATAGCTCATTACTTAAACATAATGAGATCAAGTCAGAGCTGGAAAGACTTATTGGTCTTTATTGGATTAAAGCTAAACAAGAAAACGTATTTAGAACCAATTGGGAATTGTTAAAATTTGAAATAGGGAAATTTTTAAGAAAATTTAGTTCTAATTTGGCCAAATCAAAACGTGTAGAAGAAATGAAGGTTGTTAGTGAAATCTCATCTCTTACCAAAATTTTACCTGAAAATTTGACGGATAGTCAGAAAGCGTATTTAGTTGACTTACAAATTAAGTTAGATGATTTGTATAAATTAAGAGCGGATGGTGCTTTCATTAGGTCAAGGCAAAGGTGGCTAGAATATGGAGAACAGATGTCGTCTTATTTTTTTAAACTTGAGAAAAATAGGGCGAAATACAATTCTATTTCTCAATTAAATATTGGTAGTTCTGTTTCAGAAAATCCTAAAGAAATTTCCCAATTTTGTTATAACTTTTATTCAAATTTGTATAAATCTAAATTTAATCGAGCTAATTTAGATTCTTTTTGTAGGCATCTTGGTTATGTCAATGCTATAAATCTAGATGAAAAAAAAAAAAATTGTGATTTGCCTATTACTGTTGATGAGGTTAAGGAAGCAATTTCTCAATTAAAAAATAACAAGTCGCCTGGTAATGATGGAATAACGGCCGAATTTTATAAGTTTTACTCTGAACTTCTATCCCCTTTTCTTCTTGAAGTCTATACAGAAATCTTAAATTGCTCTGAGCTTACAGCTAGTATGAAGCAGGGTGTCATATGTTTAGTACCTAAACCTAAAAAGGATACTCTTTTTTTTAGATAATTGGAGACCAATCAGCCTTCTTAATAATGATTATAAGCTGTTTGCCCTAATTTTCTCAAGGCGTTTTAAGTTGATTTTGAGCTCCATTATTGATGAGAATCAGTCAGGTTTTATGAAAAACCGCCATATTTTTAATAATATTAGACTTGTCTTTGACCTCATTGATTACTCAGATTTTATTGAGGATGACAGTTTGATTCTTTTTTTAGACTTCTTCAAAGCCTTTGATACTATTGAGCATCCATTTATCTTTTTTTGTCTAGAGCGTTTTGGTTTTGGGCCCTATTTTTGTAACGCTATGAAAACTCTATATACTGGGGGAAATAGCTCTGTGAAATTAGCACATGGTACAACACAAAGATTTTTTCTAGAAAGAGGGATTCGGCAAGGCTGTCCAGTCTCTGTGTATCTCTTTCTGATTGTTGCACAGGTCTTCTGTCATTTTATTAAAGATAGTCAGCTAGAAGGAATTCATATTGCTGGTAGAAGCATTTTAATTAGTCAACTTGCTGATGACACAGCCTTATTTTTAAAAAATTCTAGCCAGGTTCATCAGGCAATTAAAAATATTCAGTTGTTTTCAAATGCTTCAGGTTTGTTTTTGAATATTAAAAAATGTGAAATATTAGCCTTGAAAAACTCCTCCATTGTATCTGTGGATGGTATCCCTGTTAAAGAAACTGTTAATTATTTAGGCGTAGTAGTCTCAAAAAATGAAAAAGATAGAGTTTCTCTGAATTATGATCCTGCCTGTAAAAAGATTAAAAGCAAATTTAATCTATGGTTGTTAAGAGACCTCTCCCTTAGAGGAAGAGTTCTTTTGTCGAAGGCAGAAGGAATTTCTAGACTAACCTATATTGCTTCATCTATACATTTAGACAATAAAACTATCAAAACTATTGATCAGATTTTATTTAATTTTCTATGGAAGAATCGTGTACACTATATTCGCAAAACTGTTGTTATGAATTCAATTAAATATGGTGGCCTTGATTTTCTAGATTTCTCTACGTTAAATAATACCCTCAAAATTAATTGGTTAAAATTTTGTCTAAAACAACCTTCTTTATGGAATTTTATTCCAAATTTTATTTTTGACCATCTTGGGGGTCTTTCTTTTTTACTAATGTGTGATTGACAAGATTGACAAGTTGCCTGTGAAACTATCTGCCTTTCATGCGCAAGCTTTGTTGGCTTGGAAATTGATCTACAAGCACAACTTCTCTCCACAACGTTACTTTGTTTGGAATAATCGTTGTATTTTGTATCAGCACAAAAGTGTTTTTTTAAAAAGTTGGTTTGATAAGGGTATAATTTTAGTTCGTCAGTTGTTTAATACTCAGGGATATCTTATGACATATGACGAGTTTCTTGTACATTTCAATTTTCCTGTGACTCCCAAAGAATACTCCCTTGTATTCTCTGCAATCAATTCTGGTATCATTTCTTTATGTAGAGATGTGTTGTCACCGGTTGATATGCCCGTAATTGACCCAGCTGATACAGTATGTGGTAAAATCTGTTTTTCACAGTCCAAAAGCAAAAACAAATCTATTCGTTCTCTATTTCTAATGGAGGCTGTTACTAAGTCTTGTTCTATTGTTTATTGGACTAAATTTGTTCAGGACATTGATTGGGAAAGTGTTTGGTTATTACCTCATAAGTTTTTTATTACAAACAAGGTAAAAGAAATTTATTTTAAGATAATACACAAATTCTACCCTGTCAAACATTTCCTTAGTAAGTTTAAGAAAGATATTGATGTTAACTGTTCATTTTGCTCTTTGCATTTAGAAACAGTGCCCCACATTTTTTGGAATTGTAGTCATGTGAAAAAACTTTGGTATGATGTATCTCTGTTTATTAAGAAAAAGGTACTCTTTACTTTTGTTTTGCATTTTGAAAATGTAGTTTTTGGATTTATAAAGTATGATAGCAGGGTGAATAAGGAAGCTTTTGTAATTAATCTGTTAATTTTATTAGTCAAATTTCACATTCATAAGTGTAAGTTTTCTAACAAAAAGCCCCTTTTCTCAGTAGTTCTTAAAGAATTTGAAAAGTACTTGTCCACTATTCAGAATAGTAATAATGGAAAAGCTATAAAGACTGTTATCTGTGTAATATCTTCAAACTTTTTGAATGATATATAAAGGTCTTGTTTTGTTTTTTTTTTTCTTTCTTTCCTTTCTGTATTGTGTTCTCTTTGCTCCCCTGGCTCCAAAATATATGTTGTTGTATTTTGTTGTTTAAAGCAATAATAAAAAAAAAATTAAAAAAAAAACAAAAAAAAAAACAATAATAATCTTTTACACTGTAATCCGTTTATTTGTAATATTTGGTATGTTTGTGTGCTGCTGCACATCCCTGTGTGATTAACAAGCAGAGTGTACGCACGTTGTGTACCTGCTTATAGGCGTATATTACTAACGCACTATTTAAATAACAAAAAAATAAATAAAATAATAAAAAAATACTGCACCATTGACTTTAGACCAGGTTTTTGTTGTTCAATGGTGCAGTTGTTTTCAGTTGCATCAAAAAAGAAACACACCAACAATGCACCTGAACACACTTCGTTTTCAGACCAGCACTCCCATGGGCACAGAGATGGACGCAAGTGCATTTGCTATTTAAACAATGTGGCGCTGGACGTGAAAATGATAACTGCGTCGGGCTGAAACTATAAAAAAAAAAAAACACACTCTCGTCGCAACAATGATAGGGACCACAATGTACATATGAACAGCACCAAGCAAAAATTCAGGTTGCCAGAGTGAACCGCAAGAATGACGATGTGTGTCTGTTAGTGTACTGCCATCCAAACACATGCAAATCAGTGGAAGAGGAGTGATGTACAGTGAAGTAGCCTTTCGGGGTGCACAATTGGTTTCAAGTACCTGCACCACCCATATGTCACAGAGTACAGGAGTGGATGGCAGTCCAGATCCCTGAGCAACAAGGTCTTTTTTTGGTGTTTGTCTTGATAAGACAATAAAGAGATGACAGGAATGACCTAAAAAGATGGGGGAAAGGGATCAGTAAACCATGCAAGCCAGACCCAAACTCAGTGTATCCTGTTTGAGCATCACAGTAATATTTTTTAGTTGGATATGCTTTGATGGTTATATCCTGAAAGGCCTATAGTTGAGAAAGGACAACACATAACAAGACAATTTTAAATAAGCATAGCCAGGTGGATGCCTTCTTACATTGAATAACACATATTGTATCATGCATTTACAAATAAACAGAGGCCTGAAGCATGTTATTATTATTCACCATGATCTATTGGTCTGACAGCATACTGTTGGTTCACGCATGTGAGGCATTCAATAAAAAACATCGTGCTAAACTGTCTAAGTGGGAAAAGAGGACTGGAGCATTGAAAACCCATTGAAAAATAATTAAAAAAATAAAAAATAAATAATAATAATAATAATAATAATAATAATAATAATGTGGGACTGTATTAAGACCTCCTGGAACAACTTATTCACATCTCTTCAGTTTTTGGAAGGATGATGCTATTCAGTCAGGTGTTGCAAGTGATTGCACATGCATTATCAAGGAGATACCATCCTTCCATCTGTGCAAACTGCAGTGTGTAATGCAGTGTCAAGTGTGACCATACAAGTGTGTAATGCTACTGGAGACAGGTTAAGAATACAGTTTTACAAGGCTGTTGAACAATTCATCCAACCATTCACTGAGAGATTTAAAGCATTCTCCAATGATAAGATCTTAAATGCAATGTGCAAGCTTGATTCCAGTAAGATTCTGAAATCAAACAAGATTCTGGCAGAATATTTAGAGGATGGAGTTTGGTTGCTGTCTCACTAGTGATCAATGTGGGTAAGATTCAAGATATATCCTGCTACCACAAAACCAAAAGCTCGCATCTTACTGGTGTCTTCTGTATTTAATTTTTGAAACCTCTCTGCAAATCCACAAGCAACTAAGAGTCCAAATGTAACAACATGACACAGAGTGTCTAGACGGATTTGCACTGGTATACCAGCATCACAGACCATGAGGGAGATATCCATATATCCATGAGCCGTTTTTTTCAAGATGTTGGTAATGCATTTATTGTATGAGTTGCATCACTATCCAACCTCAAGCAGGGGTTCTGACTTGTTTGTCACATATTTGCCCTTGGATTATTGTTTTAGGATTTCTGCCTAATTGGATTAACCATGATCTATGATTAAGCATACCTGTGCTACAGAAGGTCAGAGTTTACACGGATTAAAAACAATTGCTCTAATGAGAATGCTATTGTCCCATATTGGGTGCAGTTGTGGCCTAATGGATAGAGAGTCGGACTTGTAACCCAAAGGTCATGGGTTCGAGTCTCAGGTCCGGCAGGGATTGTCGGTGAGGGGAGTGAATGTCCAGCGCTCTCCCCACCTTCAATACCACGACTGAGGTGAGACCCTTGAGCAAGGCACCGTACCCCCAACTGCTCCCCGGGCGCCGCAGCAATGGCTGCCCACTGCTCCGGGTGTGTGTTCACGGTGTGTGTGTTCACTGCTGTGTGTGTGCACTTGGATGGGTTAAATGCAGAGCACAAATTCCGAGTATGGGTCACCATACTTGGCCACATGTCACTTCACTTTTTCACTTTAAATGGCCTCTACCCATGAATCATTGCAAAATCTACCTTGTTTACTATAATATTAATAATAATAATAAAAATTATATAACAACAACAACATTAACACCAGCCAACCCGTGAAATGCGGGTGAATTTCAGCAGTGGTGTGTAACGCAGTCCCTCCAGGTGAACGTGATTTCATCAAGTACTACATGTTCCTGGATCAACATTCCAATCAATAAATCAGATTTGAGGGACAATTTTACCATTTATGTCAAGTTTAGGCTTACAACCTGGGTTAGGTGCTTCCACAAGAGTGTTATTCAACTATCATTTCCCTCTGATTTTAGGGATAAGTTATGGGTAGGGCTGGGTTTAGGGGTTGGGCAAAAGTTAGGAATACATTTTCGGATAGGACATGTATGTTGAAATCAACAAATATGTTGATCCAGGATCATGTCTTGGCAAAATCACGGTGACCGTCACGCCAACTAGCCACTTTGGAGGGGTGAATTTTATATAATATATATATTTTATATAATAAACTAAGTGCAATGTAGTGTTGTCAAAAATATAAATTTGAAATTAAATATCTGAATTGATACTGAGCTCAAACGTGCTGCGTAACCAATGAGGTTCATTCTTGTGTTACGCAGCACATTTCAGCTTCCGGAAGAGGTTTGTTCTCATCCAGGTTAAGTTGAGCTTCTGCTTATGCTCACTGATCAATGTTTACATGCGAGTAAAAGCCTAAATTAAATATGTTCATCATAGCAAGCGATCGATTCTCTTCAGAAAATTTGGACTAAACTGCTCGATTCATATGGATTCATTTTCTGATCTGAAACGTCAAAGTAGTAGTTACAAATGCAGTCAATGGAAGGAAATCTGACAGCATTCTGTCATCAAAAAGATCTTCATTTGTGCTCTGAAGATGAACGAAGGTCTTGCAGGTGTGGAACGACATGAGGGTGAATAATATATATATATATATATTGGTTGATTATTATATTGTCTGCCATAGTGCTGTTAGTAAGATGGGGTTTATATTTCTTTAAGTGAGATTGCAGATGTGTATCATTAATGGAATATTGTTATCAAAACAGCTTTTTGAGCAAGGTTTTTGCTTGTTAGTATGATCAATGCAAAATACAGTGCTACATATATATATAATAAAGCATGCATAGAAGTCAGAGAGTGTTTGTGGTTTGATTTACCCTTGAAGAGGAGACAGGTGAAAGGTTATCTTTCACTATATTAGACCGTATGGTGTTTACACCGGAGGCCAGTGATATATGGCCTGCATTGACAGGCCGCACTGGGTAATTAACAAATTATGTTCCATCTAACAAAGAGTACACGTGATGGGCGATGTATGGCTTTCAGAAGACCCCACAGCAAAACCACCAGAGGAGCAGCTTTAATGTGGTGTATGAATGAACTAACTCCTGCACTGCGCAGGTGGATGCGCACACACACGCACGCACACACGCAAAGTAGTTTCTCATCCTGCACAGGGAGTTGTACAGCTGCAAGGTGAACGATGGCAAAGCAGGGGCAATTATCCTCCAGACAAATAGCCCAAAAGGCCTGACAATTAGTCCCACAGAGGTCCAGCTCACTCTAACTCAAGATATGCAGAAATGATGCCTCTTTGTTTAATCATCTTTTCCCCTTTTTCTTCTGAACTCAGTCGTTGAGTGGGTTTTAGAACATTACCTACATCCATTTATCAGAAAGTATACATGTTGCCATAAGGTAAACAGCAGTGATTTAAAAACGTAACCTCAGTTAATGGTATGGAATCCCACTTGATTAAATTTGAGCAGAGAGGATAAATTATTTCCCTTGAAAACACAGACCATAAAAAACACAAACCATTTACTTTTGTTAACACTATCAGTTAGGTGCTACGTTATTTTCAAATGCAATAGAGCATTAACCCTCTCACTCACTAAAGGTTTAATTTCCGAACTACGGTAATAGGTTTAACAACCAACGCAATACAACTTTGCTACATTCACGTTAATCTGTTTTCGGGGGAATTTAACTCACTTTTAGCTGGACATTTCACTTTGAAAGTGCTCTGTAAGATGTAAGATGCAACATTTTATTATATATAACTCAACAAATAAATCATAAACATGGGGTAATGATCAACAAATATTAAGTAAAAAATATTAACTCTGAACCACATGACAGCTAACTAACAGTGAGTTAAGGTTCACTAACTCTCAGGGGACAGCGGTCACGCCGGCAATACCACCAATACCACTGTATTCTTTTATTTGTGTACACTCACAGTAAAAACAAAATGTAATGCTTTTTGCAAAATAAAGAAAACTAACAAGATGCGCAATCTGCCATCTCTCTCTAAATTAAGTCCATTCTGATACTCGTTAGTTAGAAAATGAACTGTAAATTAGAGAATACTAAATCACACAAACATGAGACATATGGTCTAAAGAAACATCAGATTTTGTGAAATGTCAGGTTTTAAATAATGTAAGTCAAATCGAAAACAAATAGTCTCTGTTTATGTAATCTGTTTGAAAAGAGAGAGATGTCACTCGTTCGTGAGTCATCTCATTATCCGCTAATGCGGCCACGCCCACAGAGAGTGCTGAGAGAACTATTCAAAGGCAAATTCTGAGGCGATCCATTTAAAGTCAATGTCCACATCAAAACCATCAAGTTTAGTCAGATTCATGTACTTTTCATCATTTTGAGACGTGGTGAGGAATAATGCTGGAAGAATGTACCTCAGAGGAAGAGTGTGACTGTTTTCAGTTTCATTTCAAGGATCATAAGTTCTGTAGTCTTAAATCCTTTATTATAATCACGATATAGACTAGTGTCTGTGAATATTGAACTACAAAAAGACCATTTAAATATGAATCCTGCATGTTCTGTGTGTGAATGAATGTTTACTACACATAACTTACATTAGTAAACATACCATATTGGCTTTTCCCAAACTATATTGCTGCTATACTGAGTGAAATTGACTGAAATATGTAATAAATACTGAAATAAAATGTCTTGGCAATGCATTAAATTGCAAAATAATAACATTTATAGGCTCTATAATACAACAAATTTGATACATAAAATGCCTATGTAATAGGCCCCAAAACCCCCTCAGACACCAGAGGGTTAAGGTTAACACAATAGCTTTTCCCAATATATGGGTGCTCCAAACTCTGTTATCAGCTTTGTTTAATTAAAATGATACAACAGTCAAACTCCTAATAATTTAAACGATAAATGTATTTTTAATTGATTAAATTATGGAGAGAATATTGATATAAATCCTATACAGTGTGACAGTCAATGAAATCAAATAAGATTGGCAAACACAATTCAAAATGGAGAAAAGTTGCGTTTAGTCAGCTTTAAGATTTTTGGAATAAATTTTGTGCTAATTTCCCCAAGGTCTTTTTTTAATCAGACTATACTATCATTTTCCATTTCTGCTTAATGAATCATGCGAGTTATAGTCATATTACAAATGGCAAGGCTTTGCAGGCTATTAGTTTGTTTCTTTAGGGGTCTAATAGAAGACATGCTTCATTTAGGACCCGGTAGTATCCCGAAGCAATACAGAATGGATTGCATTATTTCCAACAGCTGCTATTTCTCAGCCATCTCTTCACAAGAGTTGAAATATAATGCGCTTGGGTGAAGTTATTATTCCCGACCAGATCCTTTAGATTCCAATGTAATGGCATCCCCTCTCTTGAAGGGGCAATTTAAGTTTGCTATCCTCTACAGATGCACTCTTTTGAATTGTACTTAATTACTAAATACATTTTGCCACTCTCTTAGGTACATTTTGCCCATTCATGTGTTTCGCAATAATACTAACTTTGCTTTGAATGGTTACTAAAATGTAATATTATTACCATGGATCATTCTGAAAATCTGTTATGTGATACATCAATGCTATAACTGATCTTTTGTTGAGAAGATTTACCCTTGGGATTACTTCATATAGGAAAATGTGTCTTTTGTTGGTTTCATTTATCAAGATAAGTGACTCAGAATTTCATAACGCAAATGTGTCTTACAATGTTGCAAAGACAGCAAATCATTAAAAGTATTTTCCAATTCTAGGTGCTTTATCCATTTCTAAGTGCTTTATGCAATACAGAACATTATGTTGTGGACTTTAAATGTGTTCTAAATGAACTATTTAAGGCCTTGGCTCCAGCTAATGGCCCCTGCCATCAGAAGCTGATTCCTTTTGAGTTGCTGAGTCTGTGACAAGAGAACCAATGAATCAGAAGTTGCCATCATCATCATGGTTGTCGCTTGTTATGATGGTCACTGTATGATGGTCATAAACCTACAGAACATAGAACATCAAAATTTGCAGTTACTGTAAGTTACAGCAGTTACTATGCAAAAAAAAAAAAAAAAAAACTCTTTTTTTAGCCACCAGTAGTATAGTCACAAGACTTATACATTATACATCACACTCTTATTTCCCTGCCAAAAACGACCTGAGTCCTTCACATAAAAATCAGTCTACAGGCTTTAATAGACAGCCTAGGAAGTCAGGGAAGGTCTTGTTTATATATACATATAGCCCCTTTAATGTCAGTAAACAGACTATTTGCAGGGAATGTATGAACTGATGAACTGATAAAATGTAGGCTATATGTGTGAATGCACTTTAAGTCACTTTATATAAAATCGTCTGCCAAATCTGTACAGTAAATGTAAATGATGCACCATCTTACAGTATATATAAATGCATTTGCCAGACACTTTTTTGTCTAGTCAAATAGACTACAGGAAGTCCAATAAATAATATGAAATGTTATTTATGTTATTAATGAAGCAGTTTGACTTTCTTTTCAAAGTCATCAAAATATTGCCGTTTTCCTCTCATTGGCAGCCTCCTCAGAAATCATTAGAAGTCTGAGCATGTCGTGAAAACTAGCAAAAAGTTGTAGAGGCTTGCACGCAGTTTCACACCGCACAATTCTGAATAGAAAGAATGCACATTTTTACGGCTAATGAAGTCTGACAAAAGTGTAATTCATCTTGTCAACATAATTCACCCATACCAAATAACCCATCTCTAGTTGTATAAGTCATCATCATCCCAGAGCGGCGTCAGGGTGTCGTGATAATAAACTTCATTCTGCTCTCTTGTTTTTGGATCAAAACGGCCACTCACCGACTTGAATGGGAATAGATTGCCGTCTGATTGCTTAAATAAAACATGAAGGATCTAATGAACATATTCAGGCTGTGGCATATAACTCCAATGCATGGCAGCGAGCATTGATTAAACCTCCCCTGTTTGGCATTTGGATAATGAACAAACACTGTAGAGAAATGGCAACTATTAACCTTTTACCCCCATTTTCCCCAGTGCTATTGGAATAGTCCTGTTTTGATTCCCCTTATGAAAATCAATGAATTAAGACTGACAGGGGACATATGTATATGCTATTATTTTTATTTTAATTACAAAAGTTTTCCTCACTCTTCGGTGTTAAAGAGGGGGAAAAAAAGCAAAACAATAGTGTGGTAAGATATCCTGGATCAAAATCCACACAGGATTTTGCAAAGTTGTGAAGGATTTCTACATATCAAAAGAATAGATAGCATTTGTGTTTCAATTGTTTGCAGAAGTTTTTAAAAATTACACTTTTTCTTGATTTCACAATACACGTGGGAGGCTGTGAGTGTTTGTCTTTGCTCGTATAGTGTTTTTCTCTCGCTACAGCTGTCCGTCTCAGTGGTAGGTAAAGTCTGCACGGGAGGGTGTTTGGCACTCTTTTTGTCCCTGTGAAGTTCTCATTGCCCATGAAAAGATTCCAGTTTTTGTAATTCAGTCTTTGTGAATTTCTTCATTTTCTTTCCTTCATACCCCATTGAAAAGAGCAGCATAGCTGGTCACCAGCATGTGTTCTGTTTTAGATGCTGGTGCTCTGGTTTGTCCCCACCAGACGTCTAACCATCAAGACCAACTTCCACCAAAAAGACCTTGCTGATCAAATAACTAAGTTTTGACAGATGGGAGAATTCAATTCAGTTCAATTCACATTTATTTGCATAGCACTTTTCATAATACATATCACTTCAAAGCAGCTTTATAAAAAAAAAAAAAAAAAAAAAAAAAATATTATATATATATATATATATATATATATGTTTCTACACTACAATTGAGAGTGATCTGTTATCAGAGGTGACTGTGTTCAAGTAATGTCCATGTTTCAGAAATGTACAGTTCCAAGACAATACAGATCATGCAGTTAGCTAACACCATGTATTTATGTAAGCAAAAACAATGAGCACATTAAAGCAATGACTACATGTTGTGATCATAATGATTAAGAGATGATTAAGAGATGTGTTTTTAATCTAGATTTAAAATTAGAGAGTGTGTCTGAACCCCGAATATTATCAGGAAAGCTATTCTAGAGTTTAGGGGCCATGCAGAACTGCTCTACCTCATTTAGTGGACTTTGCTTTAGGTACTACCAAAAGTGCAGAGTTTTGGTCCACCTGCTACACCAACATCAAGCACTAACCATCACAAACTAGCCTGTGCTGCTTTATACAGCTCTTTTTTGCAGATCAGTTTTCATAATGGAGCTTCCTCACCCCAGCACAGTTGATCCTAGTTAACCCATTTACCATCACTGTTAGCCAGTTTCAAAATGCTGAAACTAAATTCAGCATGCCGAGAAGGTAGGAAAATAATCCCTTTGAGGGTGTGACAGTTTCTATAACTGTACAATTTAATATTTATTGAGACTAAAGGCCCATTCAAACCAAGAATAACTATAATGATAATGATAATAATATAGCGTCCACACCAAAGCACTGTTTATTCTGTTTATAGTTATAAGTTCTGTTTATTATAAGTGTGTGCTGCAGTTTTGTCATCTGCTGCTTTAAATCCTCAAGTTTTTTTTAAGTTGTGTCGATTTTGATTTTCTTATTGTTCATCAGCTGGGTAAAAATTGTTCTGAATATTGTTCCGCTCTGTCATTATTGTTATAGCTGTGGTGTGGACTTTCATATTCTCATAGAATGATTATTAAAACTTTATAGTTATCATCCTTAGTGTGGACGGGCCTTAAAACTTTTTAGTTGTTTTACAATTTTACAATGTTTTTAGCATTGTAATTTCGTGAAGAACCACAAAATCAGTTCTAACCCCTCTCAGGCTTCATATAATCAAGGGTTAAAAGTGGCCTAAAAGTCCTTTTTTCTGCCTGATCTTATGAGAAGGTGTAACTATTTTATGAGTTGACGATTTTGTATGAAACATACAATTTGATTTGAATGAAAATGTACAATTTTTAGAAAGAAAAAAAAAAAAAAAAAACATGAAGTTCCACCCCTAAACCTAACTCTAACTCTCAGTGGGGTGTAAGCAGATTGTACAAAAATATGAAAATGGGATTGCATGATTTTATATGAATTTGCCACCAATTTGCCAAAACATAAAATATATTAACACTTAAAGGATTAGTTCACTTTTAAATAAAATGTTCCTGATAATTTACTCACCCCCATGTCATCCAAGATGTTCATGTCTTTCTTTCTTCAGTCGAAAAGAAATGAAGGTTTTTGATGAAAACATTCCAGGATTTTTCTCCTTATAGTGGACTTCACTGGACTCCAGATGGTTGAAGGTCAAAATTATAGTTTCAGTGCAGCTTCAAACGATCCCAGACGAGGAATAAGAGTCTTATCTAGAGAAACCATCGCTCATTTTTGGAAAAAATACAACTGTATATGCTTTATAAACACAAATTAACGTCTTGCAAGTGCTTCCGCTTTCTGTATTCTCCAAAACGCTTACACCGTTTGTCCTACGCCTTCCCTATTCTACTTTCCGAAAATGACCAATCGTTTCGCTAGATAAGACTCTTATTCCTCGTCTGGTATCGTTTAAAGCTCTTTGAAGCTGCACTGAAACTGTAATTTTGACCTTCAACCGTCTGGAGGCCATTGAAGTCCACTATATGGAGAAAAATCCTGGAATGTTTTCATCAAAAACCTTCATTTCTTTACGACTGAAGAAAGAAAGACATGAACATCTTGGATGACATGGGGGTGAGTAAATTATGAGGAAAATTTTATTTAAAAGTGGACTAATCCTTTAAAGGCATACCTCGGGTCTTTAGTGACCCAGGCCATCATTTACCTCATTCCTCCTCATTCATTTTTTAAAGTTATCAACCTTCTTAGTATTCCTCAATCAGTTCATTATAAACAATATAATGAATAGAAATAATTATAAATGAATGCCTGTTTTCCCATTCATTTTTTTAAATGACCTGAGGTATGTAACAGTGCAAGTTTTTTTTTTTTTTTTTTTTCTGCACAACAATAATTAGATATTTGATGAATAAGTGCAATTCACCTTTATTCCACAAGGTGGCAATGTCTGATAAATGTCTGATGAAGTGCCGTTTCACTCATAGTTACCGCAGGCAGAAAACAAAAGAATAGGAAGTACAGTAATATCAGCAAAACTTGAAATGGCTCAGCGATTTACTGCAGAGCAAGTACTGAACGCAATCAAATATTAGTGTCACTGTTACTTGATGGTGGATCTGGTGAAGAAGCTGTCAGTGATCAAAATATTGATTTTGAAGATGTTGAAAATGATAGTTTTGAGAATATGTTTGAGATCGTGAATATGAATCAGATGCTGAATGTGACAAACCCTTCCAAGTTCCAAAAGTTAACAAAATATGCTTTATTTTATTCTTCTATAATTGTTACTTTAATATCAGGAGAGTTTTATATTATCAGGACAGGTAGAGATCCATCTGTGTTAGATATATATCCAGGTCACTAATGACCCGAATATTAAGGATTATATAATAAGGATTGGCAAAACATTCATGCATTTAAGGAATAATTATTGCCATGCTTTTAAGTCTATGCAACTATAGATCTCCATAATACAAAGCATAAAGATACAATATATTTACATTAAAACCCATGAAGTGAATGCATTTAAATGGTCATGCACTAAAGCAATGATTAGTTCTGCAGTGAGAAACAGCACAGTGTTTAATGGGCTTTGTAAGGTCTCAATAAATGCCTATTGCTTTCCTCCATAAGAAAAGTAACAACTCTCCTACATAAGAGCTTTCAAGTGATGCATGACTACTGAGGGCAGTTAAGTGTAGTGGGCCTGGCTCTAGTATTCATTGTAATTGTGCGGTGTGGAACATAAGTTATCGTTTATTATTTATCTTGCAGCGCATTTATGGTTTAGTCAACAGAATGAGCCAAGCTAATGCAATACATTATATTTTACACATTGAGGATTAGTGACCCTTATATATCCATAACATACTGCCCCACTTATAATGTTGTTGAAGCCACAAATATTCTTCCAATGCATGGGGAATCCATTAGGGAGTAACATAAAAATGAAAGTTCACAGGGTTTGGGTAATTAAAGAGGCGGCAAACATTCATAAAACAGCTCTGTGTACTCGTCCAGAATGATGATATCGTTCACATTTATCAAAAATAATAGGGGGCCCTGAAGAATTATCTTTCAGTGGTTCTTTTCAGCAGTTCCTTCACAGTAAATGTGAAATTCATCGGTTCTTTAGACTTGGAGGGTCAGCAGCACAGTCTCGGCACAGTTTCTATCAGACAGTAGAGTGGCTAAAGCACTAGCTGGACATAATGAGGCTGGGCTTTGAGAGGAGAACAGTTCGTTTAACAATGAGGAGGAGTGTAGCCACTCTTTCTCTGTTTGACAGCTCAAAGCCAAGTGTGTGACAGAACGGTGTTCTGCGCTCACTCCATTACACACACCAGCCTAACGATCATCATTTGAAACAGTTCTTTACGATAAGGTGTTGGACTGCAGAAATAACAGCGGTGGTGTTGTGAAGTGAAGTTTTATTTCTTAATGTCCTCGACCTCTTCAGTGGCCTTACATAAGATTCTCACATCAAAATTAAAAAAAAAAAAAAAAGGCAGCCAGTTATATTCAAATTAATGATTCCTCGTTATTGGGAGCTGATATAAGAAAAGGGACTTAAGGTTTCACTGTTCTTCATGCTGAAGATAAAAGTACAGACCTAGCTGAGCTTTCTACTGTCTACATATGCTATCTTTTACTGAAACAACTGAAATGAAACCTCACAAGTGACAGATTTAAAAAGCTTCACAGGCTGCAACTTCTTTAAAAGCACTCAAACGTGCCACACGAAGAATTTGAGACATCATTAAAGCTGAAAGTTTTAAAGCATTAAAGTTTGATTCCATCAGAGTTTGGTGTTAGCATGTTGCTAAGCTAATGGCTTGTTACTCTAATAAGCACATATACACTATATTGCCAAAAGTATTGGGACGCCCCTCCAAATCACCGAATTCAGGTGTTCAAATCACTTCCATGGCCACAGGTGTATAAAATCAAGCATCTAGACATGCAGACTGCTTCTACAAACATTTGTGAAAGAATGGGTCGCTCTCAGGAGCTCAGTGAATTCAAGCGTGGTACCGTTATAGGTTGCCACCTGTGCAATAAGTCCATTCGTGAAATTTCCTCACTACTAAGTATTCCACGGTCAACTGTTAGTGGTATCATAACAAAGTGGAAGCAATTGGGAACAACAGCAACTCAGTCATGAAGTGGTAGACCACGTAAAATCACAGAGTGGGGTCAGCGCATGCTGAGGCACACAGAGCGCAGAAGTCACCAACTTTCTGCAGAGTCAATAGCTACAGACCTCCAAACTTCCTGTGACCTTCAGATTAGCTCAAGAACAATGTGTAGAGAGCTTCATGGAATGGGTTTCCATGGCCGAGCAGCTGCATCCAAGCCTTACATCACCAAGTGCAATGCAAAGCGTGGGATGCAGTGGTGTAAAGCACGCCACCACTGGACTCTAGAGCAGTGGAGACGTGTTCTCTGGAGTGACCAATCACGCTTCTCTGTCTGGCAATCCGATGGACGATTCTGGGTTTATGTGCTACATTTATATGCTACATTTTATTTCATAAAAGCAATAAGCCCTATAAGAGTCTGTGGTTTAAAATCACTGTAAACCATAGCTTCTTGGGGTTTAATTTAATAATAGACATTTCCCTAAACTCAGTCCTCCAACTTGAACTTGTTAAAATGCATTGTGGGATTACCTTATCCATGTTGGACATATTCAATGCTGTCTTATAATTTGATCAAAAAAGAGATCTAACGTTAGAAGGCAGCATTATTGTTATGCCGCTCATTGACTGGAACAACCTTCATGTCAGAAGCATATGCTGTGAATTTATGCAGCTTACTAGGTTTTGGAGTCTAATATGTGAAGGTAAACATAGATAAAAGTTCCACACATAGAGCTAAAGCTTACATTCATCGAATTAAAACCAACCTAATTAAATATTTTGTTTGAAATGCATTCATGTGCAATCCTCAGAAGTGCCTTTTGAAAGTAATAATTGACTATGTAGTTTTCAACGTACTGTACATAAAATATGTGCTACCCATGATACACAATAAAATCACTGACAATTACAAAAACTACTTTTCTCAGTCAGTAAAAGACAGCTGGATTGCTTGTCCCTGTGCATTTCATTTCAAGTGCTGTTTAGCAGTGACCTTGGCAGCTCATTAGCAATAAGCTGACAACCATTTTCAGCAAATGAGCAAAATAATAAGGGTAGAGTCTCAATTAATTGCAACCTGCTGCTAGTTAGGCATGTCATGTGTACTCTCCGCCCTCCAGGTGGCCACTGCTCATTGACAAGATGTGTCACATAAACAAAAGCTCAAACACAGTAACACTGTCCGTCTTTATACTGGAGGCCTTTGATGTTAAAATATACTGATATGGCGGATATGAATTGTACCTTAGCTGTGGGGTGTTTTGTGAATAAAATACGAGATATTGGTTTTTATGGTTTTATGTAGTCTCAATATCTCGCTTAAGTGATCAACATCATAGTTCAAAGATTAGTTCTGCATGCTTTCCCTTGATAAGAAATTCACCACGATGTTTATCAGGTTTTGATCTTACTCCTTAAAAGATGTAATACTTTTAAAAAGGAAGCTGCAAACCAAAGATTATGCAGCTAAATCAAATGGGTGAAAATGACAGAAAACAAGTAAACAAAATTTATATCGCATGTAATGCTCTCAGAATATTTAGTGCCATTCAACACTTAAAAGGATGAATTACATGAAACAGTGCATTCCTTATGGTTATTTGCAGTATCCAAAATTAACTTTTGTCACATCTGCCATAAAAATTAATGGTAATAAGTTAATTTTAAACAGAAATTGACCTCATGTCTTAATCACAATATTTTTGTCCCTTTTACAGTGCCATTTTTTCTCTCTCTCGAGTCTTTCTGATAAATAACACAGGTCATTGTGTCACTTGCAGCATTTATTAATATTTCAAATTAGGTTTTATTACAGTATTTTTGATCTTTGTTTTAATTTTAGTAATTTTGTTATGTGCTTTTGTCATTTTTACTATTTTCGATTTTTGTTTCTATTTAGCTTTTATTTATATTTAGTTCAGTTTTAATTTTAGTAAATTTTCAGCTGTTTTTTTTTTTTTTTTATGTTAGTCACATCATTGTGAATTTATTCATGCACATCATTTTGTTTTGTTTTTTAAACTTGTGCACTCGTAATCTTTAATCAAAATAATTAACCTCCCTTCCCTCTCCAAATGCCCAACTTCCTACTATCTAATCAATTCCTGAGGACAAAATCAAGTCCTACCCTACATTTTGTTTCTCATTCCAGAAGCCGTTTCACTCAGATATACACTATATTGCCAAAAGTATTGGGACCCCCCTTCAAATCATTAAATTCAGGAGTTCCAATCACTTCCGTGGCCACAGGTGTATAAAATCAAGCACCTAGACATGCAGACTGATTCTACAAACATTTGTGAAAGAATGGGTCGCTCTCAGGAGCTCAACTGTTAGTGGTATCATAAAGTGGAAGCCATTGGGAACAACAGCAACTCAGCCACGAAGTGGTAGGCCACGTAAAATCACAGAGCGGGGTCAGCGCATGCTGAGGCGCACAGTGCGCAGAAGTCACCAACTTTCTGCAGAGTCAATAGATACAGACCTCAAAACTTCCTGTGACCTTCAGATTAGCTCAAGAACAGTGTGTAGAGAGCTTCATGGTAGGGCTGGGCGATGTATCGAATGCTTTTGTCACGCGCATTTCTTCAGTAAAGCCGGTTCCCTGATTACCGCTAAATCGCCATCACCTGCTTTCAAATGGAGCGGCATTTAATAGACAGAGCCGTAGATCACTGATAAGCCACGCAATATCGCGTTCAATATCGACGGCGATACATATCGATATTGAACGCGATATTGCGTGGCTTATCAGTGATCTACGGCTCTGTCTATTAAATGCCGCTCCATTTGAAAGCAGGTGATGGCGATTTAGCGGTAATCAGGGAACCGGCTTTACTGAAGAAATGCGCGTGACAAAAGCATTCGATACATCGCCCAGCCCTACTTCATAGAATGGGTTTCCATGGCCGAGCAGCTGCATCCAAGCCTTACATCACCAAGTGCAATGCAAAGCATCGGATGCAGTGGTGTAAAACATGCCGCCACTGGACTCTAGAGCAGTGGAGATGTGTTCTCTGGAGTGTCGAATCACACTTCTCTGTCTGGCAATCCGATGGACGAGTCTGGGTTTGGCGGTTGCCAGGAGAACAGTACTTGCCTGACTGCATTGTGCCAAGTGTAAAGTTTGGTGGAGGGGGATTATGGTGTGGGGTTGTTTTTCAGGGGTTGGGCTTGAACCCTTAGTTCCAGTGAAAGGAACTCTTAATGCTTCAGCATACCAAGACATTTAGGACAATTTCATGCTCCCAACTATGTGGGAACAGTTTGGGGATGGCCCCTTCCTGCTCCAACATGACTGTGCACCTTCCCAGAAGAGTTGAAGCTGTTATAGCTGCAAAGGGTGGGCCAACTCCATATTAAACCTTATGCATTAAGAATGGGATGTCATTAAAGTTCATGTGCATGTAAAGGCAGGTGTCCCAAAACTTTTGGCAATAAAGTGTATGTCACAATAGAGAAGAATAGACAACTTCCGTATCATACCAACCTTAAAATACACTCTTTTTAACCCTTTAAGCCCAAAGTGTACCGCCGATGGGACGTTTTCGTTTGTGAAAAATTGCACATCATTATTTACAGCAGATTCTCATGATTAAAATGAGTCTGATTAATCAAGTGGATCAATCCAATAAGTGGATCATGAGATATTCCTCATGGTGTTATGACACATAAAACCCCACAGGTGCACAGAAGCTAACTAAAATCAGATGTAGCTTTCACGTGGCATTTTCGATTATAACTTAATGAAACATGCATAGATCATAGAAAATGGCACATCATTACAGTGAATCCCTTGCGGGGATCACAAGATATTCCTCATGGACGAACGAATTTAAAACTACCTAATAGGGGGTGTCAAAGGCTAAACAAAAAGGCTACCTTAGTTTCAAATGCTGTAACTTTTGATTACTTTATGCTATCACCACAAAATTTGATCCAAATGCAGATCACATGTGCGGGAACTTCACCCAAAAAGAATTATCCTCCTATTTCCATATTTCCTTCCTGAGTTATTGCATGTCAAATAAGAAAGATATGTAAAATCACAATTAAAAAAAATATATATTTTTTGTAGTTTATCAGCAGTTTCTCAGCATGAGAATGTCCAAATCTAATATATATATTTATCTAAAAATTTTAAAAAGTATTCTATCAAACAATACCTACCTTTTGACTCTCCTTGCTGTAGTTTCGGATATATTAGTCTTTACTTTTGTGTATTTCACTCAGAAAAAACAAAAAAAAAACAACAACAACAACAACAAAAAAAACTCCTCTAAAAAATACCTTCAGGGCATTAGGGGTTAATCCAGTTTATTGTTCATTGACTACTATTAGGATGCCATTCATGGGTTTATGTTCCTCAAAAGTATAAACATTTAGCCTCCGAGACACCATCAAAACATTGAGATCAGTCTACTCAGATCTGTCAATCTCTTTCCAGCTCAACCTATAGTGAGAGTTTGGGGCGTGGCTACTGTAGCAGACTGAGGTGATTCAACTTGATCCAGCGCTGCTCAGGGCGATCGGCAGCTGACTTGAGGGAGTGTCGACGCCATATGACTGTGACTTATGGCATCCAAGTACCGCGAGAGCGATTCGAAAGCATTCATATGAGTCAGCCAGCGCAGCATCTCAAGAGCTGCACGAGCTCTGATGACGACAGCTGTTCCACGATTGGCCAGATTCACCGCATGACAATGATCACGTGCGTTTCGTGTTTATCCTGAAAACTTTAGTTCCACTAATGCTCACAAATCTGTATTTTTATAACAGTTAAAGCTCTTTTCATGTAGTCACAATGTTGTATTGTGTCATGTTTATCAAAATAAAACTGATAAAAAACGTAGACCCCACTACATTAGTATTTAAATAATATATGCTTATGTTGAACTTTATTCTTGTAAAAACAGACGCTGTAAGCAGTACATAAAGTATTGAATGAAAATGTCTGAAACATCAGTGTATTAGTCAAATATTGCATTTATTTCACTTCAGCTGTGATAAACTACAAGAAGCAGAAAGTGTCCGACTTCACGTCTCCGTTTTCAGCTCCTCCCTGCCTCCCCTACTCTCACCGATCGGTTGCATCCAGCCGCAGCCGATGTCGAACGCACCTATTGTGCCATGGCTACCGTAGCAGGCTGAAAGACTGGGGCATGGCTACTGTAGCAGACTGAGTTTGGGGCGTGGCTACTGTAGCAGGCTGAGAGTTTGGGGTGTGGCTACTGTAGCAGGCTGAGTTTGGGGCGTGGCTACTGTAGCAGGCTGAGAGTTTGGGGCATGGCTACTGTAGCAGGCTGAGTTTGGGGCGTGGCTACTGTAGCAGGCTGAGAGTTTGGGGTGTGGCTACTGTAGCAGACTGAGAGTTTGGGGTGTGGCTACTGTAGCAGGATTAAAGTTTAGGGTGTGGCTACTGTAGCAGGATGAAAGTTTAGGGTGTGGCTACTGTAACAGGATGAGTTTGGGGCATGGCTACTGTAGCAGGCTGAGAGTTTGGGGTGTGGCTACTGTAGCAGGATTAAAGTTTAGGGTGTGGCTACTGTAGCAGGATGAAAGTTTAGGGCGTGGCTACTGTAACAGGATGAGTTTGGGGCATGGCTACTGTAGCAGGCTGAGTTTGGGGCGTGGCTAATGTAGCAGGCTGAGTTTGGGGCGTGGCTACTGTAGCAGACTGAGAGTTTGGGGTGTGGCTACTGTAGCAGGATTAAAGTTTAGGGTGTGGCTACTGTAGCAGGATGAAAGTTTAGGGTGTGGCTACTGTAACAGGATGAGTTTGGGGCATGGCTACTGTAGCAGGCTGAGAGTTTGGGGTGTGGCTACTGTAGCAGACTGAGAGTTTGGGGTGTGGCTACTGTAGCAGGATGAAAGTTTAGGGCGTGGCTACTGTAACAGGATGAGTTTGGGGCATGGCTACTGTAGCAGGCTGAGTTTGGGGCGTGGCTACTGTAGCAGGCTGAGTTTGGGGCGTGGCTACTGTAGCAGGCTGAGTTTGGGGCATGGCTACTGTAGCAGGCTGAGTTTGGGGCGTGGCTACTGTAGCAGGCAGAGCCAGAGGGTGTCCATGACTGACGTGTTACATGGGAAAAGACATTCAGCTTCAGTTGCAGAAGTGCATAACAAAATTCACTGCATTTAGATCTTCAAAGATTAAACACATCATAAACATGTCAAAGTAAATGGGGTATTGAAATGCAACACACTACAATGGACACTTCAATACAATACCATACATACTCTGCAAGACAATGGCACTCCAAGAACTGAGTATGACACCCCTGCACTGCATAAACTTGGTATGGTAAATTTTTCCACTGAAGTAAAAGTTCTTAGGAGAAAAGGGAAGTTGCATCAGATGTCAGATGTTTTCTTTAGAAAACTTCTGAAATTGTTTTGTTTTGAATTATGGATGTCACTTACATCAAGGAAAGTCAGAGTGCCATTGTTACATGTTCTACTTTTGTATTATGTTGTAGTTCCTTTTTGCAATCACAGGCAAACATTTTATGTCTGTATATATGTATGTATGTATGTATTAATTTTTTACTCACCATATACAGTACTGTGCAAAAGTCATAGGCCACCATTAGATGTTGTTTTAGCAATGCCATAATGACCATATATAATTATTTCTTAGTCTCTTTATTAGAATATAGCCAGAAAATACAGTAAATTTGAATGCAGTATTAAAAAAACAAAACAAAAAAAAAAACAAAAAAAAAACAACAGGGAAAAAAAAATGTATAGGCTAAAGTGGCAAGTATTTTAGTGACCTCCCCTTACACTTGAGCAATTGCAGGAACTGGCTCCCTTAAACCTAAATGGAACGGAAAAGGACTGGAAGGGCAAGAAAACTTTCAAAATCTGATGAGAAGTTTATCAGAGTTTCTTCTTTGAGAAAATGGAAGAAGTCCAGGAAGTCACACCAAATACTGATTTTTGCTTAAAGAAGTCATTTTGTTCAGATTTTTTTTAATTTTTACATTTTGTGTACATTTTGTTTTTTCTGTTTGTATATCTTCACCCTTATTTTAAATTATGAGCATATGCAAAATCAAGAGAGAACCAACAAAATATTAATAACTGATTATGCTGTACTCAATTTATGCTTATTCCTGTGAGCTTTATTTTATTCTATTTTATTTATTTATTTATTTATTTATTTATTTATTTATTTGTTTATTTATTTATTTATTATTTCAATTTAATTCAATTTAATTCAATTTAATTCAATTCAATTCAATTCAATTCAATTTAATTCAATTTAATTCAATTTAATTCAATTTAATTCAATTTAATTCAATTTAATTCAATTCAATTCAATTCAATTCAATTTAATTTAATTTAATTTAATTTAATTTAATTTAATTTTAATTTAATTTCTGCTTTCTTTCTTTCTTTCTTTCTTTCTTTCTTTCTTTCTTTCTTTCTTTCTTTCTTTCTTTCTTTCTTTCTTTCTTTCTTTCTTTCTTTCTTTCTTTCTTTCTTTCTTCTTTCTTTCTTTCTTCTTCTTTCTTTCTTTCTTTCTTTCTTTCTTTCTTTCTTTCTTTCTTTCTTTCTTTCTTTGCTTGCTTGCTTGCTTGCTTGGAAGAATAAAACCTGTAGCTGTAGTTTGCTTTTTTTTGCCAAATAATTTTGTCAGAAAAATACCTTAACCATGTTTAGTCTTTTGTTCTCAACTCATATTTAAAATATTCAAATATATAAAATATTTTCCCCATTGATGGTTTAATCAAACTTATTAAAAACAATTCCCAAACCATCCCTTCCGGACATCACTTTTTCACCATGAGCACTAAGCACTGCCTGACAAACAACTGCAAAGCTTTTTGACCTTTCCTATCCCTTCCCGATAACCCATGGGTGCTGTCATGACTTTTGATGATGTGAATGATGTGATTCCTATGAAGAAATGCCCTGTTGCCTATTAGACCTTTATTTCACACTGGGCCTTTCACTTCCTTAGTCCTCTTTAATGTCTTTGCTGCTAGGAATGGACTCCAGTCATGACTGGGTTAGGAAGTCTTCGTTCTGGGTGCAAAGTCATCCTGCCCTGGGTAGAACCTGCGGCTGATGTGGCTCCCTGAGGAAGTCCTAACCGGATGCCACATCACATTAAGGAGCCAGCGAGACTTTCTAGCGTGGAAGAGCTTTGAAATGCTTCCCCAGCCTGCCTGAGGGTGGCATAATTAATTATGTCCTCTCAAATTTTCTCTGTCACTCTAATGTTTCTTATTATCCTGCTAGGCAGTGGATGTTTGCATGTTTGTTTGAAAGGATTTGTACATGTGTGAAACCCTGCAGTTTCTAATTTCCAGAATTTGTTGGCACTGTGGCACGGTCAATGTCAGGCCAATGAAATGTAGTCCAATATTTTTTTCTCATACACATTCATGCACACTGCATTTAGTACTATTATGTTTTAGTCCACATTTAAAGCTGCAGCTTGTGATTTGCGAGCTACTAGCAGAATTAAAGAAATAAAGACCACAGGGTTTTGTTCACCCTCCGTGTCTGCCATTATTAGGCAAACAGGAACTCCTGCCCGAAAATTATGGTATTGGTTGAGTCAACGTAGATGTCAAGCCACTCAAACCAAGAGAGAGCCAAAAATAATCTTTCTCCATTAATTTGGCTTCAGTCCACATATTTTTGGTGTATTTTGAGTATTAAAAATGCAGGATGGAAACACCAAGATAAAATTAAATTTAATAAAATGTTATACATTTGCTCGGTGGACGCATCTTTTATATTAATTTGCACATAAATCTCAAATGTTGCTCTGGTCTTTCCGAAGCCAAAGCCTTCATAACTGAGTGTTATTACTTATAGAAATTACTGTCACATTGTTGCTCCCATAAATGAGGCATCAGCTACCAATTGTGCAAGTTTCCTCAGAAGCGACTATTTGGTAACACTTTATTTCGACAATCAACTTCAGACATTCTACTAAACAGGGCTTGGCAGGGCTTTTTTTGCTCTCCAGCCACTGTTGGTTTTCCAAAGTTACTAGCCACTCAGCATTTTCACTGGCCACAATTTTGACATTGATACTATGGGGAAAAACTGCCATATAGATATTTTTAATATAATCTCATAATTTGACAGCAGGTATATACATTCACTTAAAACATACCTGACTGTTTATGTGAATACTTGTCAAGACTGCCATTTTGACATTTTTTTGCGTGTATTTGACTGTTTAAGCACAATAGGCAGTGAAAAAGAAGTCAATTTAGTACTAAGAAGTGGATTTATATATGCACACTTTGGATGTGAGCACAAAATCTGCAGGAATGAGTACAATTTTGCGCAGTATGCACAAATCCCACACCAAAATCCAAGTCCTGAAACAACAACATTCATTCGGAGCAAATGAAAAGAGTGAGTGAGGGGAGGAGGGTTTTGTGTCACTCGCTGTCATAGGGGTGAGAGAGACAAAGAGCAGCTGGAACCGTGTATCTGTTCTGCAGAAAATCATTATTGGAAGCATTTCAGATATTGCAGTATCGAAATGCATCAAAAAACAAAAAAAAAATCTAGATTTTTGACAACACTACATTGCACTTAGTTTATTATTTCAGATGCCTTTTTAAAAGACTACAACTGAAAAATGTATATATTATGTATAAAATTCAACACTCCAGAGTGGCTAGTAGGATTGACAGTGTTACACGCCACTGCTGAAATGTACCCGCATTTGGCAGGTGTTTATGTCAAGCCCTACTACTAACTAAGTAACTTTGCAATTACATGTCAACTAGCAGTCATTAGAGTATTAGGAGACTGTCTGCTTAATATCTGCTAACACTTTATTTTGATGGTCCGCCAACATATATTTTACTGACTACAAGTAACTTTGCAACTACAACTCAAATTATTCTACTAACCCTAACCCTAACCTAACAGTCTACTACTGTCTAATATTACAATGAGAGTTAGTTGATGTAGTTGCAAAGTTATTTATAGTTGGTGGAATGTCTATCGATGTGGACTATCGGAATAAACTATTTTGTTATCTTATGAAACACTTTTATTAACAAATTATTTTTGCAATATTATGAATTTTCCTTAAAGATGAAATAAAAATTCACCATATATTTTGTAAATGAATGTTATAGGTCACATTTTTTAATAATTCATCTTTGCATGTTTCTTTTTTTATTTTTGTAATATCTTATAATTAATAAACAATATGTCAAACTCGATCTTCCTGTGAAATGACAGACTTCTGACTTAACACTTTCCCTGCCAGTGTTTATATATATATATATATATATATATATATATATATATATATATATATATATATATATATATATATATATATATATATATATATATATATATATATATATATATAGCTAGTCCATTTTTGATCATTTTCACAAAACTTTAATGGCTGCCAGAATATTTTGTTGTATGAATATCTGAACATGCAAAATATCAAAAGAATGAACAGAGCCTCTGCTTTAAAAATAAACAAACAAACACATTTTTTATCAGCATTTGAATGTGTGTTGAAGTTTCATTTAAAAAGCAACATTTTGAACAAAAACCCTAGAAAACCATGTTTTTTGGTCATCTGGATCAGATTCAGAATGATGATTAAAACACAGATGGAGTAGATTGAGTCCATCAACACCATCAAAGCTTCACAGTCGTATACTTCGTCATGTCAGGTTATGTGAGCAAGCAATGCTTCTATCATTTGTTTCTGCTTCTTCTGCACCTGTGTTTTGATCCAGAGATTCTGTACTCTTTCAGAAGATGTAATAGCGCCCCCTACAGTATAACAGTGAAAAGATGGATTGCCTGAATATTCCGCCTATATCAGGGAAATAATGAAGCTCATGTTCATATCTCACTCCATCCAATCAACAATAGACAGATTGAACAAAATCCTTGACTTAAACTTTTTCTCTTATTTTCATTAATTGTACATCACAATACAGAGCAAAAGATCTGTCACAACTTTCATCACATTAAATTAAAATGGCAACTTGCATGGGAACATATAAAAATAAAATGAAGGGGAAAAAATCCAGACTGTCCTCCAAAAAAACCCTACAGGTTGTTTTTCAAGCACCTTATTACGACCTATATTTACGTTTTGAAGTCATGCACCCTCTAGCTGGCGTAAAAATAATGACAGTGTCGTGTTACGTCTGTCATCATGAAATGACGTATGACTGTCATTACCAAATCAAAATGCGTGTTCATTTAAATGCAATGGGTCTCATTCATGAAACACGAGCAGAACGAATTTTTGTGTAAATCGTGTGTAAAGTGGTTCTGGCGTAAATTTTCGGATTCATTAAAATGTTTGTATTTTCCAAATGTTAGTTGGTACGAAAGAAATCTACACCTGCTCCCAGCCACGCGTAAATAGTGCGTTTAACATGCGAACGTTTTGCTCATTAATAAGGCTGCATTTTAATTCACCTTAATAAGGTACATATTTACACAGCATTTTGAAAAAAATATTATATATAGTAATTACATACGTTTTTTCTTTTTACTTTTATTGTAAGAGCCAGTAATACATTTACATTTACATTTATTCATTTGGCAGACGCTTTTATCCAAAGCGACTTACAAGTGAGGAATACAACAAGCGAGTCGTCATGACGAGGCAAATAGACAAGAAGTGCTCATAATACAAGTTATAGGCAGTGCTCAGATTATCCTAAGCTACAATAGAGAGGGATTAGAGGAAGTGAAAGGATAGGAATAAGAAGGTTTTTTTTTTATTTTATTTTTTTTTAAGATTAGGTATAAAATGAATAGCATCTGCAAACGGAGCACTTTAATCAAATAATGGATAGATTTCAATACGGTTGGGCAAACTAATGGCCCCCTTATTTGTTATGGAAATTGTTTCCTAAAATGGACAAAATCCTTCGTTTGGTGTCATAATATGATGCCCATGTAGTTGTCAGTCGGATTTAATGGGCGGGATTTATGGTAATTGAGAATGAGCGTGCACGCGCGTCCCATTTACGACTGATTGGAATTCATTAACACACACACACATTTCACTATCACTTCTGAGGTTTACGAAGTATTTGTGAATCAGGAGAAGAGTTTTCGGGAAAGTCTCTTTACGCGCAAATCACTCACATATTTACTCGTATATTTACGAATGTTTCATGAATGAGACCCATTGTGTGGACTTTACACCATTTGTCCTATTTCCATTCAGCAAAACTCCTTTATTTTTTATTAACGACTACACCCACCCCACCCCTAAACCTACCTTTAGAGATTTATAGTGCATACACACTTTATGAGCACATGCGTTCCCTGGGATCAAACCCACGATCGCATGATCACATGATTGAATATTGTTATTGCAATGCTCTACTATTTGAGCTACGCGAAACCCAAAATATGACGCAGATAAAAGGGTACAATGCATTAAAATGAAAGTGTCCTGTTGTCGATAGGGGCGCAACTTTAGTAAACGCTCCTATGGGTCGTATTTCAGGGAAGTGACAAACGACCTATATAGGCATATTGGTTGGAGAACATGTTGAATAAATCTGTATATTATAGATTACATTTTTTATGGCTCAAAAATAGTTGATTACCCATGAAGCAAAATGGCAGCATCTAGGTTGCTAACTTCAGGGCAGCATGCACCAGCCAAGCAACTACCAGTGAGATGACTAGGAGTGCACAGAGATAGCCCTCTCCAGGTATATTAAACCTCCTTGCCACGAACGATCAGGCTGCGGTTCAGTTCGGCACTGCAGAAATTACACACTGCGGCTTTGAAGTTAGTAGGAAGAATGCCTCAGTCACAGCACCTCACACAAACTCACACTGTCTTTGAGCTCAGATTCAGTGTGTAAACGGGCTCAGAATGGCACAGCTGAACGAGAGAGACTCACTTCTATTGACGTTAGTCTCTGCAATAAGGAAATAAGAAAACAGGAATAAAACGAGAGGCTTTTTCTGCAAACGGGATGCGACAACACTAGCAACACAATTTTGACCTTGTTAATTATAGAGGGAGACAAAGGGGAAATGGAGGGTGTGTGTGCTTGTGTGTGTGTGTATGTGCATGTGAGCGGTGGGGGTGCAGTGTGGGCTGGGTCAATGATGGCAGCATAATCAAGCCTGATTTTTGGCACTATGTTGCCCTGGCAACCAGACTCATTTGCAACTGTACCAATTGCAGTGCCTGTGTTAAAAGCCCTCTGTTTCATTTCCCCCCTTTTTACCCGTAATGAGAGAAAATGGTTCTGAGGTCAGTTAAACAATTATTGCCATTTATGAAGAGCTGTTTAAGTGATTTATTCCTTATTTTTCAGAACAACTAATGTGCTGTTGCTCTGGCTGCACAGATTTGAAGCAGAGACGGTGTTGTTTCTGAGACCACTTGGACGTACCGTCACCAAGCAGGAAGCTCACGAGATTTAAAACAAGATGACTATCTTGTGGTTTTCATGTTGCTTTGGAAAACGTTTTTTAAGGAGCAAACAGGAAACAGATGGCAACATTTAAATCACTATTTGCTGCCTTGTACTGAGTGCTTTCCTTTTTAGATGTCTTTTCTTATTGCTATTCACACAAATACACAGCACACAAACAAACTATTGTTGCCGTTCGTTTTTAAGCACAGCTTATCAATGTGAGCAGCATTGCAATGAGGAGTAGCTAATGAAAAATCAATGCTCAATTTCAGGTTAGATTAATGAATCAGAATCTACATGGAGCATTCGAACCATTTTCTCTCAGAAAGCCTCTCTAATACTTTAATTCTCACTAGTGGAAGAGTGCAGATCTGCAAATGGTGAGTAAAATAGTAATATATTGATTTATCAGATTGATGTGTAGTAACTTTTCCTAATCTTTTGACATTTGATAAAAAAAATGTATTACATGTGTTGGGATCTTAAAGGTGTATACAATCTTTTTTTTTTTTTTTTAATCATGTTTTTTTTCATGTTGGTTACAAAAACCCAAACATAAAAATTAAATCCTAAGATAACATAAATAGCATGATTTTTAAGGGCAGATGTAGGCTAAACAACAGCTCCACCATAGCAGTATACATTTAAGATTTTTTACAAGTCATCACTTTTACCAATAATTGGAATATAATTTCAAAAATATTTTACTACAAATATTTTTCTATTAGTCTGCCTTCACATTGCTTTAATGCATTACTATTGTAATATGTCACATTTCTGTCCCGTGCAACGTGAATCCAGCATTTATTTGTAAACTTGCGGAATGCAATTGGCCATCGGTCCACTTAGCAGGATGAAAACAATAGTTTTATTCAATGGATTATATAGGCTGTAGCCTTAAATGGAGCCAAGACCGCTTCCTTTACAATCACTAAAATGCTGTTGCTTTGTCAGTTCATCACGATCTCACAAAGTTCCATTATAATGAATGAAGCTGCCAACAATGCACAATAAATCTCTTACTTATATTGTGTCAAAACGTTGTTAATGAGAGGTTTCGCGAGCCTGCATAACTCAGCACTGAATAAAAACTCTGGCATTCTGTCAAAATTAAACACCTCTGATTGGCCATTGCGTTCAAGAGATCAACAACTATGTCTGTGATTGGCTACATTGCTCACTGCTGTAAAACTACATTGTTAATAGATACATTTGATGTTCTCGCAAACACAAATATGCACTGGAACATTTGCCAAATCTGTTTCGGCAATATATTATTACAGTATCAACTGAGGGTGCTCATGCTTGCGTTTGAGGGTGCTTAGTAGTACCAGACCTGAGCAGAGGCCACCTCCATCTCAAGGCTGGAGCCCATCACCAGGTCCATCCCAGTCCGTGCCTTTTGGGCAGGCGTCTCCTGAGCCAGCCGAGGAGCACTGGCTCATCAACTTCTCTACAGAGCCAAATCCCACCCTTGATCCCACCCCCAAAAGCACTCCAACTAACCCGCTAGACAATCTTGTCAACTACCAACCCTGTTTACTTCGCCCTCACTGCTGGCTTCGTCCAGTCCTCAGCACTCACCTGCTCTGCTGGTGTCGTGCAGCTCCTCTAGTTCTCCATCTGTGCCTTTGGGTCTCCTCTCCACCAGCTTGGCTCTGCGAGACGGATCCCCTGGCTTCACCTTGGACCTCCAGGCCCATGACTCGACCTCAGCCTGTCAGCCCGTCGGCTCCACCTTGGCTCTGCTCTCCCTCAGCTCTGCTGTGGTCCAACATCACTCTGGCTCCACTGGGCTTCCTCATCTCTCTGGCTCCACTTTGGTCTCTCGTTATCCTGGTTATGCAGTAGACTTCCAAACCTCCGGCTGTGCTTCAGCCTTCCACCTCTTTGGCTCCACCTGGTTCCTCTTTCACAGCTCTGTCTTGATCCTCATTGCCACCAGTGTCGCCCCGTCCCTTAAACCGGCGACAACGCCTTGGACTTCCAGGCCTGCAATGCCTTCCCTATCTGTCAGCCCTTGGATCGTGCTGGGGTCTCCATCTGGCCCATCTTCAATTGATACCACAAAGCAGTTTGGCAGTGTGTACATGTTTTTACTCGCATCTGACCAGACGGACTGAACAGAAGAAATGAACCGGAGAATATTTCCACATCAAAAGGCAGTGAAGCCTCAGAGCCACACCCACATATTGCATCATCACCATAGACCATTAATAGTTTGAAGTTGTTTACCAGTCGGAGCGAACTCTCAAAACAAACTCAAAAAGAACTTCATGGTTGCCAGATCCATTCAAAACAGCAATAGGAACTATCCTGAGCTGTGATGTCAAAGGCAGTCTCTAAAACTGTGAAGTACACGATGTAAACATCGTCCCAATTGAATTCTGTGAACCTTTACTGGAAATTCAAACACATCTTATGCCAGTATGCTTGATTGCCCATACATGTGTTGTCTGTACGACAAAAGATTGAACTTATAAACTGAGTTGGATTGGAAGTCAGTGTTTTGGAAAAGATGCATTGGTGTTTTAAAAAGGGTTAGTTCACCCTACAGAAAAACAATAAAAAAACAAAACAAAACTTGTGTTCATCTTCGGAACACAAATGAAGATTTTTTTTTTTTTTTTTTTTTAATTAAACCTGAGAGTTGTGTTCCTCCATTGAAATAAAAGATCATTAACCCAAAACTTTGATGTTTTAAATGGGACCATTTACGCCCCTTTTTACAAGATGTAAAATAAGTCTCTGATGTCCCCAGAGTGTGTATGTAAAGTTTTAGCTCAAAATTAGTTTATTTTTTTTAAATTACAGATTATTTTTTATAGCGTGTGGTAAAACTGCCACTCTTGGGGAGCAAGCAAAAATGCGCTGTTTTTGTGTGTGTCCCTTTAAATGTAAATGAGCTGCTGCTCCCGGCCCCCTTTCTAGAAGAAGGCGGAGCCTCAAGAGCTCATGCTCTGGCATACCGGCAACAACAAAACAGGACAATCTCACACACTGAAAATGGCAGAAAATGTCAGTAGAGGTGTTCAGCCTTATTTGTTTCAGAATCAGCCTTTGTGAAAATCCAGTGTTGAAAAGACCCTCATATATGAAGCAGTCAGCCACAAAATTACTGTCGTAAACGTATAAAACTTTCCTGTTTTTTCTTTCAGGACATTTTCTTCAAAAATGAAATTTAATCACAATGTCCTCAGTGACTCAGATGGTAGGAGTCTATGGAGACTCTTATGTTCATTGGTACATAGTGCCTCTTTGGGGCAGATATTACAACTCCAGCTGCTACAGAGAGGATATAGAAATAGCGGACTTTGTGCTTCTCACTCAGGGCTGTGTCTATGCTAATAGGGCAGATTGTCACCGGTTGTGTACCTACAATGACATCATCGGAGGGGGAATCTGAATTAGCTCATTTGAAGAGACTGCTTTTGATTTATGGGAATTTATTTAAAAAAAAAAAAAAAAAAAATTGTGAGTGAGTGGATTTTTACCATTATAGGCTGGTTGTTCTCACACACTGTGTTACACAGAAACACTCTTTACAACTAACAGTAAACAAATATATAAAGACCTTATGCCTTTTTCAGGTGGTGCTTAATAAACTGGTAAACTTTATATCCGTAAATCAACTCCGATAAACTATAATAAAGTGCTCTCACATTCATTACTGCCCTATCCAGTATCACTCTGGAGGCTGTAAGCTAGACCACGAACAGTTTACTGATCTATCCTTGAGTAACACATTTTTGGCACAACCTCTGTTTTGTATTGTCCCTTTGTATTGACATTCGTTCACAAAGAAGTCCGCTGTGAAATGATTTGCGCAGACATAAACTAATTTCGGTAGAGTTGAGGGAGCATTTTCTTCGAAAACAAAATGAATCCACCTCGTCTTCAGCGGCTCAGATAATGGAGAGAGCTATGTGGATTAATCCATCCAGCTACAGAACACCTAAAACGCTTGGGAGACGTTCTCGTCAGTGCAGCAATGGCGGACTGTGTACAAATTGCTGTGAACTCACTCAGGGCGGGTCTATGTTAAAACGTCAGTGTCTGTCAACATTTGTAGGCGGGGCCTGTGGCTAAAGTGACGTCACACTGCCAGGGATCTGGGAATGGCTTGTTCTGAGACACTGCTTATGATTTATGGAGATAAAAAAAGGAGTGGTTGAATTTTTATCACTATAGGGTGGTTATGTACACACACTGCCTACACACATTTATGTCCAAACACCATGCAAAAGTGAATTTTGCATAATAGGTCCCCTTTAAAAATTGATCAACACAGTTAGAGAGATCTACATAGTTAGAGAGAGCACAACAAATATGGTAAACAGAAAATCAAATGTGCTTGCTTGACACTATAACCAATAAGATTTGTTCTCTCGTGTCACACAAGCACATTCAAGCTTTTGCAAGAACCACTGAGGATTGTTCTTGAGCGTCAAGCAAACACGGTTGAGAGCAGGTACATTTTTGGATGGTCTGCCCATTTAAGAGAAAAAAAGTTAATCTTTTAATCATATGGTGATGTGACTTAATATGCAGACGTAAATAAGGGGGAAAAAATAGCCTTTTCAGCAAAGGAACTTCCACATCATACCTGACGCACAGAGAAAATGGCAGCATTGAAATCCTATACTCCGGAGAACGGGTGGAAACTCGAGATTAGCCACAGCCGCATGGATTCTTCATCTTATCTCAAGCCAGCAATGGGTCTGTGAGATTGAATAGTCTGGAGGTTTTTGAGAGCAATAGTTCAGCCATTGGTGAGCTCTTAAAAGTAATTTGACAATGTACTACTCTTTTACAGTTCATAAGCGTAGCCTTGGTAACACTACTGCATCCTCTACCGAAGTAAACAAATTTAGGCTTAAATGTTTTTATCAATGCAACCGTCCTTCAACAAAATATTTCCTGACATAGTTCTCACTAAATAAATGTATTATTTCCAGAGTCCATCTTTTCAATAACCCATGGCATTTTATCATTGAATTATCTAAAGATTGAGTGTTTTGAATGGAGCTCTTATTTTAAGCTCAACACATTTTGCTAATTTGCAAGTGGCATTCAGAGGAAGCAATATAATTACGTGGTTTTATACATTTCCATCTTTAATGGATGCAAAATAAACTTCTTTCTGTGGTAACAACCTCATAAGGAGTTGAAACATAGAAACACCTGGCATTACTTGCTCTCCACATCAGATGCAAAGTTCAATTTGCAGTGTTATTTCCCTACTTTGTGCACTCACTGGCATGTGGTCATTAAAGGTAAGGCTGAGTGGGTGGCACTATTTATGTGCCAGGTCAATACATCGGCAGGGAAGTGATAAGATGAAGGCCCTTGAAGCAAGGCTAGCGGTAAATTGCTAGTGGTTAGGAGTTACCAGAGCACACTGAAATTTGGACACTTCTGTCTAGCCACAGTGGTTAAAGCAATAGTTCAACCAAAATGACAGTTCTGTCATTATTTACTCATCGTCATACAAACCCATATTCTGTTTGATTTTTCCTGTAGAAAACAAAAGCATTTTTTTTTTTTTTTTTTTTAATCTTCATGCGTCTGTTTTACATACAGCAACAGTTCAGTCATGACAACTCTCGTGGTGAATTATTTAGCCAGCATTTGGGGCATGGAATGTACATACGCTCGATTTTGGCGGATGAGATCTTCTACGCTGCTGAGCAAATGCAAGAATTCAGCTTTAGCTCAGCTTAGTTAAAATAACATACATTGAGGATATGCTGCTGCAAGAATATATAAGAGCCACCGTAGTAATTCTCTACAGGTGGCGCTGGGGAGGAGGAGGAGTAACTAGAAGTTTTCATAATTGCGCAGCAGGACAATTACATGCTAGGGTACAAAATATATGGTTTCGTGGATTAGGAAGAACGTCTGGTTGGCTAATGCCATGGTGTTAGCAGAACCAATCAGTGCTCTGTTAAAAACTATTTCACAATGACCAAACCTCAAAAGCCATAATCAAAATAGGCCATAAAACTTTTGGTGGTCATAATTTTCCATACATTTTTTCATTGTTCTCAATTGAATATCAAAGTTGAATGAGAAGAAAAAGACACATATGGTGAGGGAACGAGATATTTTTCTCGTGGCCACGAGTTACATGTGTAAACAACACGCGCTACCATGGCAACCTGGAATTAAGAATGATAAAATAAGTGCGGAATTAAGAAATTATTATTATTTGAATGTCTATATAGTCAACATTGCGCGCAATGTAAGCTATAAATAGCCTATTGTGCGCGATGTTGCCACTATAGCATTCAAATTAAGTTTGTTATTATCAATTTGATAACAAACTTAATTTAATGATAATGAACATTTATCCATCCCATCTCACAGCCTTTTAATCTGATCGTGTCTTTATTATAACAATAATAATAATAATAATAATTATTATTATTATTAATATGCCTATTAAACCTAAATAAAATAATGAACAAAATTAAATTTTTGTCTAGGCTATATCAGTGAATGGATTTTTTTTTATTATTATTTTTTTTTTTTATCTTAAATATTCTTTTAACAACCAATTCATAATAATAAATTATTCGAACTTCATTCAAATGCCGTCACGGGCACGAGGGTCTACAAATGATAACAGACGCTCATTTATCCTATCTTCACGGCTACAATACAGTCATAAAGTCACATTTTATTGGCATGATCTGGCATTTAAAGTATTTACAAAATATAGCTAACAACATAATATAGGCCTACAGAAAGGATACACGAAATGAAGTGGAAAATAAAGCAAATAGGGCTACATAACAATGAATAAAAAACATTTAACCAATAATGATAGCCTAATAATAATAATAAATAATGTAAAAAATATGAAATAAAAAAATTAACAATCAGTGAATAGATTTAAAAGACTGTTGGATGTGATAAAAATATACACGGCATATTCTAATATTTATTGATAAACTTCATTCGAATGCTGCTGTAGGCATCGCACACAACACAGTAGGCAACATGTTAATAATCACTTCTTAGTTCCGCGCTTTTTCTTAATTAAAAATAAATATTATTATAATCTTATCCATTTCTGATAGTTCCAGGTTGCTATGGTAGCGCAGATTGTTTACACATGTAACTCGTGGCCATGAGAAATAGATGTCGTTCCCTCAACATAATGAAGTCGTGGCCACGAGAAAAATATTTCGTTCCCTCACCATATGATCTCGAGGCCACAACTTTACATCGCGTGGCCACGAGATCGTTTTGTCGAGGTAACGACATACTTATGTCATGGCCACGCGATGTAAAGTCGTGGCCTCGAGATCATATGATGAGGGAACGACTTATTATCACGTTGCCACGAATTAATATCTTGTGGCCACGACATATTATCACGTTCCCACGAGTTTATATGTTGTGGCCACGACAAAACTAAGAACCGAACATGTCCCCTCCCGGTCACCGTACATTATATATACACAACAGTTCTGTCTGGTTCTCGAATCTGGTTCTCGAACCGTAATTTTTACAAATACTACTTGTTGTACCACAAACTGTAGGTTTAATAGTTTTTTAGGCGAGAATGTAGTTGTTTAGACCTGAATTATGTGACTTATATTATAGCACCTATTTTACTATTTGTTTTGACGTTTTCGGAGATGCGAGCTCCAGAGCATCAGCGGCCGTTCAGTGCTTGTGCACGCACCGAGAACTGCTTAATCTCAGCCAGTGCTTCAGGGACTTACCGCTGGCTCTTATAGTGGTTAAACACGAGACATAATTCAATTTGAGTATACAGAACGGACAATCTTTGGTCTTATTAATCTATTATTTGTTCCAGAGCAAGTCGAATTGTGCTATGTTTAATTTGATAATAACTACCTTATCATTTATATAGCATATTGGCTACAACTAGACGGGGCATATCAGACGAAGACTCTTCTCCGCTTCCTCTTCTTGCTCCCTTTAAATACATACCCTGTATAGACATAGTGTTGTTTTGAGTACAGAAAATGCTTTACAATTTTTTTTTTCAAACATCAGATCTTTATTTACCGTTGCATTGCATAGACGAGATGTCCAATCTGTGTGTGCACATCATTCACGAGGTGAGGCGGAGTTATGAGGTTTGACTGACAATTTGAGGATCCAATGGAGTTACAAGGTTTTGGCACAAGCTCTTTAAAATCCTTTTCATTCATTAAATATTTGTAAAAACCCACATACAAGCGTAAAGGGTGACCTATACCATTGTTTTTTTTGTTGTTGTTGTTTTTTTGGCATTTTGGTAATTATCCACGGCACACTTGACAACCGTCACGGGCACAGTAGTGCTTTATGTTTGACTGAACAATTGTGTTTATTTGTTGTTCAATAAATATTATTTTATACAAATATGTCAATTAGTGCGTGATATGGATTGAATGAAAGTTTCATTAATACGCCATTAGATGGCAGCAACACTTTACAGGTGAATGAGTCAGTCAGGGACAAGAGACTTTTAAATTGAAAGGAACTTTTGCAAAGGAAGTTGTTTTAGCGCTGTGGTCAAATGGACAAAGGACAAATAGAGGGTATGCACGTGACATCACCGTCGACCGTTACGACTGCAGTCACGCCCACTGAGTGGCAAAAGACTGAAGGGGCTCGCACAGGACGCGAAGCTCAGCGCCTCGCCACGTCTTTAAAATTCAAACGCATTGTTTTCTATGAGTGTACGCACACCGGCGGCGACATTCGGCGCCTATCCGCGGCGCCCAGCTACGACTCAGAAAAACATATAAAACAATGATTTTGAATTTGAAAGACGTGTCGCGGCGCTGAGCTTCGCGTCCGGTGTGCGAGCCCCTTGTGTAACGAAGCAGGACTCAAGGTAAGATCCAAATGCACCGTTACTAAAAGGTGAGCGTGGTCGTACAGGCAGGGGTCAGATAACAGCAAACAGGTACAGCAAGGACCAGGCAGAATCGTAGTCAGGAACAAGCAGAGGGTCAGGGCTGGCAGATATCAATCACAGGTCAGTATACAAAGCAAAGGTCAGGACAGGCGGCACAGGATCGTAGACGGGAAACAGACAGGCAGACAAGATATAAACGCTTGGAAATGTATCACAGGGAAAACAAGACTTTGCGGTGAGGTGGTGTGTGTATGAGTCTTTTATAGTCCAGGTAATGTGTGGCAGCTGGGTGTGGTGATTAGTGTGGAGTGATTGTGAAGTGAGTGCAGGTGATAAGCAATGGAGGATCATGGGAAATGTAGTCCGGGATGTGACAGGAACAGACGTGATCGTGACACCTTGAGCGGCAGCATTGGTTTTCAGCATGAATGTTGTGAAAAACACACAAAACACATCCAAAACGGGAAAGAGCTTTATGATTGACTGTACAAATAGCTTTGATGCAAAACCTGAGGTATATATTTAAAAACTGCAGAAAGCAACGACTCCAGGCAGAGAAACGTGGATTTGCAGTTTCATTTTGTGTCAAATTGTTGGATTTTGAGGTAAAATCATACCGTATATATTGTATTGTTATATATTGTGTTGACAACTGATCAATTAAATATTTTCCATCTTATATTCTGCATAATTGGGTGTTTTTCAATAAACACTTACAAAAACTATACTATAAAACTATATGTTTTAGGGCTGGACAATATGACAATATAACATTAATATAAGTGATTACGCGGATTTAAAGCGGAACTCAGTAAGATTTGTGAAGCTCCCCCTACAGTTTCCTTCAGTGAATCACACTGTCGTAAATACTCCAAGCGCAGCTCTGGACTACAACGACTACAACGCTCACCAGCGCAGTAGTTTGGCAAATACAGTACAAGAAAGAGGAGGTGGGTAATTTGCAAATACAGTACACTCGATGGAGGTGGGTAATTTTCGAAATTGTCTTATAAAGTCATGATATATACATTGTTTTTGAATTACCATAAAGCATTTTGTCACTCTCGCGTGAACGTGAACATGAGGCGAGGTTGTGTCGGGTCGGTGCATCTCAACTTGCAAGTGCTTTATTCTGGCGTAGACGTGCCAGAGGGGGTTAGTGCTCACCTCAAACACACCACTACAAGTCAATTAACCATCGTAAGGACTTAGAAAACTTTTTATGAAGGTAAAAAAAGTTACTTAGTTCTGCTTTAAACCTACCTATATTGTAGTTATATATTAAAAAAAAAAAAAAAAAAAAATCACAGGCAGATTTGCTTTATGTATTTCCCCGGCGTTGAAATCAGGCACATATAAATGTCAGGAAACACGACTCCAGGCTGCATGTCAAGGATTAGGTTTATTTGACAAGTTGTAAGGAACACATTCAATTCCAACCATTAGTGTAATTCGTTAGTTTTACTCGCGTTTCCGCAGTTTCCCCTGTTAAATCCAGTCACGCAGTAGGTTCTTTTGCCACTCAGTCCAGCTGAGGGAGCGCGTTTTCGGCGGGAAAGTGACGTCGATGCATACCCTCTATACAGGATCGCTTTCCTCAGCGGACATTCAAACGGATTTTTATAATGGATATAATAGTATGGATGTCGACTTGAAGAATGTTATGCAATATATCAGACAGGTAATAGCCTACTCTCAGGCGATCTCTCTCTCTCTCTCTCTAATACTGTACAAAATTCAATGAGTTTCAATGAAGCGACTCTATGTTCCTTCGTTACTAGTTCTAAAGTGACGTTTTAGAGTTAGTAAAGGAGGCTTGGAGGCTATATATATATATTTATTTTTGAAAGTCATAATTTTTAATATGATGGGTCTAAACTCAAACTCAAAAATATCAGATTGTTTTTATTTATCATTTATTAACAATTACAGAACGTTAAAAGATCTTATAAAACTTTTAATTTAATTGAACTTAAAACAATATTCACATAAACCTATTAGAATAAATGTCACATTTAGCTGTGCCATTGATATAGTGTTTGGTGATGTTTCTGTCTCTGTCAATACCCTATCAGCTCTGTTTGCATGAGAGCTGTCGGCTCATTTTTTACCCACCTGAAAGTTTATTTTGCATATGCGTTTATGAAAAAATAATAAAATTACAAGTTAAAAGATTTGGTAACAATATTTTTATGTGAGGATCGATCCTCTCCATACAATGTCAGTATCCCATTTGCAAGTATTCAAACTTAGTTTTGCACTTACACCTGTCCTAATAATATGTGGACCATCCTCGGACCACACACACAAACATATAGGTTAGTGGTGCTTATCTAAATTAATACATTCAGTCACACTTAATATTCAACAATATTATTGTCTTGACTGCACTGACACTATATGATGAGAACTGAGCTGAGCTGGTCGATGACATCAATGTTTTCTACAGAGCTGCTTTATAGCTAAATTGAACTCATTTCATAATACACAGTTATTGAACTGAACTAAACATGGCTGGAGACATACACGTCCTGGGAGAGCAAATTTTTAATTGTAAATGTTATAGATCACAGAATGGAAAAAACTATGAAGTGTACGTGAAGGAAAGGAAATTGAACTTTTATGTCAAAGAACCAGCAAATCAGATAAGTAACATGCATAATTGAGTTTCACTGTGTATGCATAATTCATCTTGCAGTTAGAATTTTATTTTGTTCTTTCTTGTACTACTTTTTTTTTTTTTCCAGAAAAAAAAAAAAATCAATAATAAAAAAAAAAGAAAAGTAGATTTAGATGTATGTTTGAAAGTCATTCATGTCTTAGCATGCAGTCCATAAGTGCACCTCAACAGAGAAGAATATTATGTTCTGGTTTGAAGGACCCCAGAGGTGTGTAGTGTGCAGATTTCAGAGGAAGAGCACCTATCCTCTCTCTTCAAGAGCCTTTAAGTTAAAGATTAATTGATCGGCATTAGGATCTAACAGCATTTGATAAATTGTTAAATCTGCTGCTCTTTTCACAGTAACAACCTGTATGAAATATGGTCTGTATGACCCCCAAAATGCATGTTTGAGCGGTCTTAACTGAAAGCAACTTAAAATATGGCAGTACCATTGTTTTGTCTCAAGATGCACACTAGTAATATTTTTTATTATTATTTTTTTTTTTTCTAGGGCACGTTTATAAAAGCTTAAATGTCCTAATTGAACTGAGGCCTAATCCTGCCTAAACCCTGTCTGTGATACCGGTGTTGTGTCGAATTTTGACCCCCTGTCAGATTATTACCCTAGTATTGGTAGGTTTAGGAGGAGGTGTGGGGGAGGGGTTAGGATTTAGCAATCAGATAGCGACTTCAACGAGGGGCTAAAATTTGGCACAACACGGGCTTTAATATTTGACATCATTTTTATGATAGAAATGTTCAGCGACCAATAGTAATATCCAGTAATGCAAACTACTCAACTTTTCTTTGAAATTTTTTATTGAAAATATGCTGTCATTTATATTATGTAATTCATAACTGAATGTGACAAGAAAAGAAACGTTTTGTGTTTTTGACAAATTTTAATTTAAAAAAAAACTATTACAACGTGATCTCATGAGAATACGCATGTAGTTTTACGTTAAGTGTGGCTCTACCACACGTACAGTTACTTACGTTTTCATACACACAAAAACGTACAACACTGATGAATTTATAGCACTAAAACGTAAAAATACTTGCGTATTAACAGCAACAAAAAGGTAAACCATGTAACGTAAAGTATGAATGTATATGAATTCCCATATCTGTTGTATTCAATTGTCATATCAATACATGTTTTTAGTCGAATTTATTGAAAGCAGTTAACTCATCTAACGTTACTTAATATGAAATAACATTTCTGTTCGTGACTTGTGCTGCAAACTCGTTTCGGAGGATTATTACATAATGTTAAACGAGACTACACTTTGAAACCTTAAAATTAATAAAATTTCTGTAATTGTTTAACCATTTTGTAATATTTAGTTTGTTTGCTGTGCGATTTTCTCCTATGCAGTGACTGACAATACAACCATAAGATACACCAAAGCACAACATAAATTCACAAATCACATCTATTTTATTTGTTTGCTGTACTCCATATCTTCAGAATCCATATGTTTGCAAGGAACAGATCCAAATTCAGCCCTTTATCCATCGATCATCTTGATTCTCAGCAGCGATCGTCACAGTCAAAGCTCGCGCTCGTTATGATTTAAATTTGAAAATAGCGCCACCCTCGAGAAGCGTTACGACATGGTTTACGGCACTGATATCGAACGCTCATTGGTTCTCTCCATAGGTTCTCTCCTGCTGTTTCAGTGGATTGACATTTGAAATGAGTGTGCGCCTTCACGGAGAGAAGCCGGATTCATAATTTCACGGATTAATAAATTAAATTCTGCTCTGTACCCGATAAAAAACTATAACCACCAGAGAGGACTGCGACTGGAACTACTTTTGGTACCACTTTTGACATTTTCGCAAAAAAATAAATTACTGTGATTACGCTCGTTTGTCTGTTATTCTTTTATCTATAACAGTAGGTAGTTTAAAGAAATGGTTATGTGTAGGTTTTAGGGGTAGGTGTAGGATTAGTGGCTCAAAATATCATTTTAATGTTATATTTTTACAAAATTGTCATTTTCCTACACATTTCTGTCCATTATGTTTTATTCTTTTAACATTCTGTATAAAATAAGTATGTTTAGGTTCAGGGTGGGGTTTATGGATCTTACATTTATCTACAAAATGATAAAAAGGGAAAATATACATATTTTTATGACATGAAAGATTTGTAAATATTTTACGTTTTTTCGCTGTAAAAACATATGTATTTTTATGTTTTAGTGCCATAATTATGTCAATATTGTACGTTTTAGCACCTTTCTAAACGTACAAAAATGTAAGTTTTGTGTCTTTGAAAGTTACGTATTAATAACTACGTATTAACAATGAGACCAGGCTGACTATTACAAAAAGTTATGCAGTGTATGTTTTTGCTAAATTGCTCCCAAACGTAAGATTGTTGCCTATCATAATAGTAGAATAAGTACCTCTTAGTTATAAAATACATCCAAAAAAAAAAAAGAAGTTCATTTTCTTGGTTGTTACCCCTTTATTCCCAAACTTTACACATTGATCCCTTATTCCTACACGTAAGTACTTTATAATTACTGAAAGGTAGGCTGTAAATTTGTTTTACTTACGCAGTACTTTGCAGGCTGTAATCTAAAGCGTTACCCGAGAACTTCTTTACGTTCTTATTTATTTACATTATCTTATTGGCCTTGGTATTTAACATAGTCATAATAGAAAACAATTGCATCATTATAGTCAATGCTACACTTGAGTACCTGGCTTCCAACAGCGCAGACTAGTAGTTAAAGTAGTAGACTACCCAACTAGTCAAGCCCTATGATGTGGTGGACATTGTGCTTTTTACCTGCTTGTATAGAAGGGTCAGCACTGGTCTCATAACCAGCCTAGACCCCCTACTATCAAATCTGATTTACTGCAGGGAAATATTTTTGCCCCCTGAATCAGGTTTTAGTTCAGAGGAGCAGACCACATGTTGTGAAATGAAGCAGGCAGCTAAACTAAACAGGTTGTCATTTGCCCTTGTGGCGATCCTATTGATTTACTGCTTCTCGCTGATGGTTTCCTGGAGGGTGCGGGGACAACAAACCCTGAAAAATGTTCAAATGCAACAAAAGCTTCATGAGTTTTCCTCCCATGAGGCCGCCAGCCTGAAGCTCATTCGGTTATTCAAGAAGTGAGAGGTGAAACCAGATAACCTGTCCACAATTTGGACGTAATGCTTTTTAATGATCAATATTACAGGCATTTTTACATAGTCTCTGACAAATTACAAACTGCGTGTCACTGGCTTAAATGAGTTTGCAACCTATCCATACTTGAGCACACTGTAGCTACTGTAGAAAGTACTGTAGAAAGGTTGTAACCTAGTTGTATAGGTTAACAAGTTTGACACCGATTCTGCCATTCTGCAGTTACCCATTTATTTCAGACTGTAAGTGCATTGAACAGCAGTGCCGAGTTTAATTATCTCTGTTATGTAGTAACCAGTAGTGAATGTGTGAATAATTGCTCTGGATCAGTGGTTGCATTTCAGAGAATATATTCAAGAGGTTCTTCAGGAAAGCACTTGGCTTTTCCTAATCTAAACGTCACAGAAGAAAAAAAAAAAAGTCTGAAAACTTGGGGCAGCATTATAGGGTATCTTTAAGGTTAGAATTGATTCGATTCCAAGGTATCGACTGAATTAAAAAGCTTTTCAAAAAATTCAGAATAATTCACCTCGAATCAATATGAAGTTGTATTAGATTCAATTATTATGTATTTAAATGTTTTTTAAAGGGGACCTATTATGCCCTTTTTCAAAGTCTTGATTTTGTTTTCATGCTTGAATGTTCAAAAACACATTATTTTTTCATATATTTGTCATTGTTGCAGCTCCTCTCTTCCCAGTGTGTCAGTAACGCTCAGAGGTGCGTTTCCCAAAAGCATCGTTAGCCAACTAACATTGCAAGTTACTAACATAGTTCAACAATTCAGCGTTTTTCCTGAAACCATTGTAACACACTGCATCACAAACTGGTTAGAAGCATAGTTTCTTGTTTGAATGACATGTGGACTTAATAAATTGTTATCTTGAGCAAAATAAGCAAGCTGACATTCAGTACAACCTATATCTTTTATTTTGAATATATACAAATGTCATTTACATGTTTGTTTGTCAAGAGATTTTAAGCCCAATTTTTGAAGTGTGTGCATGTGCGTATGTGCGCCAATACGTAAGAACGAGACTATGACTGAATCTGGAAATAAAGACAAATAACTGAGAAAAATTATAATTATTTCCCAGACTCCATGTCCGTAATTTATAGCAGAAAAACTACCATTAAAGGGTTAATTCACACAAAAATGAAAATAATGTAGTTTATTACTCACCCTCATGCCGTTCTACACCCGTAAGTCCTTCGTTCATCTTCAGAACACAAATTAAGATATTTTTGATGAAATCCTATGGCTTAGTGAGGCCTCCATAGCCAGCAATGACATTTCCTCTCTCAAGATCCATTAATGTACTAAAAACTATAAAGCGACAATAATATTTTTGGTGTGCCAAACCGCTGATTCGACACAAAAGATTCATATCGCTCCGAAGCTTCCTTAAGCAATGTTTTGAAATCGGCCATCACAAAATAAGTTGTTATTTTGGGTTTTTTTTGGCGCACCCAAAATATTCTCGTCGCTTTATAATATGTGTATAATAAATAATCATAAAGAATATAATAATGAACTCCACCAGTACTAAATGATGTTGCTACAAAGATAGTAGCTTCATTGATTTGCCACCCGTTAATTAGTCGTTAACCAATATAATTATCAGTTCCCTTTGTTGAGAGATAAGCAGCATCTGTGCAGTTCCACTCTGCTCTTTAGTTTTTCATGTGTGTTTACTTGTTTGATAAGTTTGGTTCACCAACGCAAAGGTAAAATGCTATAATTAATATCTAATGCAGTCCAATAGCTTCTACATCCAGAGCGATGCTTTACATTGGATTCCCTCCTTTTAAAATTTAATTTAAGATATTTCATAGATTGCAGTATGATTTTATTTTGCCTGTATTCAAGAGCAGCTTTATGGGAAACTCTGACCTTGAAGATGTGCATTACTTGTGCATTCAAAGATGTCTACAATGTCTGAAGGACAATATTCTCTTAAACAGGACACTGCAGTGAGAATCATGCTCTCTTTATGAGCTTTCTGTCTGTTTAGAATGAGATGCTGATTTTACTGCCATTCGGCTGAAGCTGTTAGCCTTTATTGTTTCCCTTGATTGTTTTTTTAACAGTCTCTCTTAAGCTATTACTTTTAAATACAAGCTTCATTATATATTATTATGTTTATAATAAAAAGAGATTTGTCAACATGATTGTATGTAAACATTTGTTTGACTATAAGACAGAACTGACAGAAGTAACAATATAAGAAATAAGACTACTGTGAACTAATGTGATAATATGAGTGTTCCTTAAAAAAAAAAAAAAAAAAAAAAATCAGAATTAAATGATGCAAAAATAAGACAATAAAGGTAATATTGTTAATAACAGACCAAGGCAGCAGCCAGAGAAAAAGTTAAATCAAGAATGAAGAGAGGATGGAGGGTGCCTAAAAAATAATCTTCCACGGTTGTAAGTTTTACTGAACACTCTCTTGTCCATGTTACTCAGCAAATGCATGATACAATCAAGTGAACTGAGTGGTTTCAATGAAAAAAGTGTTGTGTCAGCTTCACTTGGCAAATGTTTGTTCAGTCAGTGGTGAATGAAATGCACAAATTGAAAAATGCAATGCAGGGTGTCCCTTTGTGCACAACATAGCTGAGATGAGGAACTGAAGGGCAAGCAATAGACTGACTTTAGAAACACTGAGCATTATGAGCAACTATCAGTCTGCAGCTGGTTAACCGATGAATCTAGGCAGGGTTGAGCTGGGCCGTACCTGGATGAGAGGCGTCCTGGGTAAGGATGCTAAGGTTGCTGCTTGACCAGCAGGTGGTGTTCAGAAATGTGGTTGCCAGAAAATTACTAAAATACCACAAGGAGAAGACAAATGGTTTTAGTTCTTGGTGCCAAATGGCCTACTTGAGTAAACCATGTTAAGTGAATCATCTTGCATCAGCTAGATGAGTATATTGTTTTCTTTGTCATTTGAAAGTGGGATGGTTTTATGAATTCAGTGGATTAGTTGCTATAGTAGATGAACATGCAGACCATAAACTGTGCACAGCATGAATAAACTGGACACAATGTAATTATAAAAATAACTTAACTGTCAGTGTCGTGGTATGGGGACACTTGGCATATGTTATTATTATTAATAATAATAAATAAGGATTTTGGACTGTCAAAAATGATCTACAGTGAGCCCTGTTCACTTGTATTAGATGTAGAAAAATCCTGGGATGTAATTTCTTTCTTTCTTCAGCCGAAAAGTCGCATCTCGGGTGGCCTTGGGGTAAGTACATAATCAGGAATTTTTTATTTTTTTGGGTAAACTATTACTTTAAAGGGTTAGTTCACCCAAAAATTAAAATAATGTCATTAATTACTCAGCCTCATGTCGTTCTACACCCCTAAGGCCTTTGTTCATCTTTGGATCACAAATTAAGATATTTTTGATGAAATCCGATGGCTCAGTGAGGCCTGCATAGACAGCAATACACTGTAAAAAATGACCGTGATTTTAACAGTAAAAGACTGTAAAAATGCTGCGGTGAAAAACTGTTGATTGGTTTACAGAAAGTTTCCGTACTATATACGGTGAATAACTGTAATAGATCTAATGGTACATTTAATGTAATTTTACGGTAAAATACCGTTAAATTCACAGTTTTTGGAAGTGAAAAATAACAATTCATTGTAAAATTTACAGTGAAAAACCGTATATTGACATTCCCACAATTCCCTGCGTGATACTTCACATTTGATATATTTTCGTTGAAATAAATCTGTTTCTTCTTAGTTTTTCTCATTTTTTTCTAATCAGTTATGTACATTAGGGTTTTATGTTATCTAATGTTGTTAAATTAATGTTTATTGCATTTTTAAAATTTCATGCATGTTACCATGATGGTGTTTAGTGTGTGTGTGAATGACACTGCACCTTCTATATATTAGTATTGTGCTTCTCAGCTTGTGGAAAAGCTGCTTGTGATGAACTTTGATTCATCATGTGACTCTCATCACCACTGTGTTTGGTGACTGTCAGTGTATTATAAAGGTACAAAACAGATATTAGTACTTCATTAGGTTGGTAAATTAACATTATATCAATTAATGAAATACGTTATTTTACCGTAAATTTAACAGATTTAAAATGTAATATTCACATGTAACTCCGTAAGTATGTTTACGGTTTGATGTCATTTTTACAGTATTGTTCTGGTAACCACAGCTGCCAGTATTTTTCCGTAGAAACAACGGGATTTTTTTTACAGTGTAGTATTTCCTCTCTCAAGATACATAAAAGTACTAAAAACATTTTTAAATCAGTTCATGTGAGTTCAGTGGTTCTACCTTAATATTATAAAGTTATGAGAATATTTTTTGTGCACCAAAAAAACAAAACGACTTCTTAACAATATCTTGTGATGGCCGATTTCATAACACTGCTTCTTGAAGCTTCGGAGCTTTACGAATCAAATCAGTGGATCGGAGTGCCAAAGTCACGTGATTTCAGCAGTTTGGCGGTTTGATACGTGATCCGAATCACTGATTCGACTCAAAAGATGCATAATGCTCTGAAGCAGTGTTTTGAAATCAGCCTTTAATAGATATTGTTAAAAAGTTGTTTTTTGGGAGCAAAAAAAATATTCTCATCACTTTATAATATTAATATTGAACCACTGTACTCACATGAACTGATTTAAATATGTTTTTAGTACCTTTATGGATCTTGAGAGAGGAAGTACCATTGCTGTCTATGCAGGCCTTGCTGAGCCATCGGATTTAATTAAAAATATCTTAATTTGTGTTCCAAAGATGAACAAAGGTCTTACGGGTGTTGAACGGCATGAGGGTGAGTAATTAATGACATTATTTTCATTTTTGGGTGAACTAACCTTTATGAAGCCTGAAAAGGTAAACAGCACACCAACATCTAAAACACCACATATGCTGATCTTTTCAGCAGGGTAAATTTGCTATTGGGTAGAACACGTTTATTCGAATCCTTTGTATAATAAAATGGTCAGGGCTGCAGGGGATGCCTGTAGAAGTACTGCAATATCTCAAGGGAGTTCTTCATAGAAAAGAGGGGAATTAGTGTTATAAATGCTTATTGAAATAAATTTATTTATTTGTATTTTTTTCAGCATCAAAGAAAAATGCCCATTCAAGGACCATTAGTATGATTAAAAGGGCCATCACATTTCTGTAAATCCATGAAATGAGAATTATATAGGCTATACTGTGGGGGGGGACATGGTTTCTGGCAGCATCAGAGTAACATTTTCCCGAAAGCTGGATCCATTTATATTTCTCTATTAGCTAATTCCTGGGTTTACACTATTTTTCAGGAGTGAAAAATGTTATAAGTAAAGTAATGCATAGTTTATATTATTTGTAAACATTAAGTCTCTCTTTTGTAAGGCTGGGAAGGTTATGCTACCCCCCCCCCCCCCCCTCCCCTCCCCTCCCCTCCCCCTCCCTCTCCCTCCTACAAAATGACACATCTTTTTGCTAGAGAAGACACTTAACTGACTTATTTGTCAGTTGGGGTCATGTGGAGGCCTCTGAAGCTTCCTGCATATGTATTTTGGACCATCAAAAACGGACTACGCCAATTACCATTCACATGCATTAAATGGAGAAAAATCCTGTAATGTTTTCCTCACATGTGAGTGAACTATTCCTTTAAGCAATCGTTCCTAGATTGTACATGTCATGGTGTGTGGATGTAGTAAGTGCACAACGCTGGGAATTCAGATAAATAAACAGTCTTTCATCATAAATCCAAAAGAGAAACTCAGGAGAACACAACCATGCTAAAACATAGACAAGACTGAACAAAGACCTGAGAGGAACTAATGGTTTAAGTGCACAGAGTGAGGTAATTAAGTGTAACAGAAACAGGTGCAGGTTTAATCAGAAACCATGGAAACTAAACAGACTTAACCCTTTCAAGCATGAGTTTAAAATATTCTAGCTGGCCCCCCAGAGTGAGTTTTTTGAAGGTGGCCGTTATTTTAAAACTTTGTTTCCATGGCGACGCGTCATGCATGTTACATACGTTGAATGCAGCCACAATAACACAGTATGACAGATGGGTCGCTATTATTTTGTTTTTCCTTTTTATTTAAGATATTCACACACTTGCTTACCATGTCAACTATCTGATATTCCGATTCTCAAATATGTGTGAGTGAGTGTGTTTGTCATTTAAAACCTTTATAAATGATCTTTATCTTGATCTATAAAGCGAGATGGGCGCCGCCATCTTAGTTTGCCCCGCAGTCCTGTCAGTCGGATTTACAGCACGTGAATTCATCAGTTTCTCCCGAAATATATGTAAGTAAGTGGCTGGTGAACTGGAAGAATAATAGTACTTTAAAGTTACTTAGGCCCATTATGTGTGTGTGTCTGATATGAATAAATGTTGGCAAATTATATTTGAATGGATTGTTATTGCTGCTTTCACTGATGTCTGACATCAGTGTGTATTTTATAAACTCTAAATGTATTGTTTTACTGGTGCTTATGCGTATTTAAACGTCTAAAACCTTAAATTTAAAAAAAAAAAAAATAATAATAAAAAAATAAATAAATTATGTGGCTGAAAACACTGCATAGTTGTGATATATGACAAGAGCTGAATGCATCCGTCTCGCAGCCAAAGCATGAAAGCACAGTTTGAATCTGAATCTAAATCCCATGTGGGACCATACCACTCAAAGGGTTAAACATAACCCTGACATACATTAGGATACTTTAATGTGTCTATTAAGTTCATTACAATTATATTCAGTTTATGACCTGGCAGATGAGGCTAAACATGACACGGTTAGATGTTAGAACATACCAGTTGATAAATAGTATGTAGTGGGAAGCACACGTGTCCTGTGAAGCACATGGTACAGATGTGGATTAAAGGTGCAAGTGACTCAGTCTCCCCAGACAGAACCATCCTGTGTCCCAAAAGCCATCAATTAGCAATATTGATGAATGCTTTTCACCAGATATTGTGGTGATGAAGAGCACTGTCCCACATTTAACTCACATGTATACCTTTAAATAGATTACTGATATACTAGGACGGCTGTCCACGTAGCCCTACACTATTGCCATTCATTGCCGAATCTAAAAAAAAAAAAAAAAAAAAAAACCTTGAGAACAAAATTCATTCAGTGGACCCATTGTCATGTTCACAGTCATCATCACAATTGCAGTGGAGGACTTAATAACAGTAATTAGTTTATCCTGACAAGTTTAGGATGGGGACACAAGCCAAACATGTCTCTCTCTCTCTCTCTCTCTCTCTCTCTCTCTCGTGATGTTCAATGCAAGCTGCAAAACCCCTTCTTATAATCAAGGGTTGTACTAACAGTTTTAAGTGCTCACACATAAAAGATTATGGGGCAAATTCACTAAACAGTTGTGGTATTGTAGCGTGTGGTATTTCAAAAAATCCTCACAATCCAGTTTACTAAATGCACTAGAAAAGCACTGTGCATAAATCCTTTTTTGACTCAAATATACCTCATTTCGATGTAATTTAGGAGTATAATAGAGTTTGCCTTATTCACAAAAGTCAGATTCCAAAGCTTTATGCCAAATGTCACATGTTAACAAACAGGAAAATGGGTTTCATTGCATCCGCTTGTTGGATAATGTGTTAATGCCAGTACGAACTGATGGCAATATCCTTGGACTTTTAAGGTAATCAGCTAACCTAGCTAGTTCTTTTTATGGTTGGCATTTTATTCGATTTAAATAGCTAAATGTTAGTGAGAAGAAGAAAAATAAAATAAAAAACTTTTATATATCAATCTGCATATGAGATGGACATAGGTTATGCTCAATTTTGCTCGCTCCTTTGAAGGTACCTTGAGTAAAATGGCACTATATTTTAACAAAGCACATACAAAGGACCTGGGGCCTCATGTATAACAGTTGCATATGCACAAAATGGGCATAAAAATGTGTGTATGGAATTTTCCACGCACATATCAGGATTTATAAAAAATAAACTTTCCGTAAAATGGAAATTCTAGACCATGCATACAAACTCTTACTAGAGTGAGAAAAGTAATGAAGTAAATGGAATGATTTTAAACTGTTTTCATTTTGATATACACATTTACATTAATATTCCACTTTCATTAATGGCCATAAGCACTGAAATTACAGAGAGTCATTAAGCAGAAGTTAAACATAAATTATATGAATTTAGATATAGTGGATATTCTACTTTTGATCACTTTTCCTGTGACACGCTATTTTAATGACAGCGAGAAGTGACGGGCGCACAATAATTCCTCTTTGCAGATCTCGTTATTATGACAATAGTTTTAGCGAGATCAGTGATGCAAACTTACTTCGACAGACACTGCTGGATTCGGTGGTCGAACGGTTCATTGTCCAGTTTGAATATGTCAAATGATAATTATGTGTAATAATTAAATGTAAAAAGGGAATGAAAAAATAAAGTAAACTAAATAACAAACAAATCCAATTAGCATTACAGAGTACAACAGTTCTATGGTAGTTAGGTGTATACATGGTTACACAAGAGAAAATGAGTGTGAAGACCTTAGAGCATGCAAAGGGGTATAAATATGAAGAAGATCAGTCAGGTACGGAGGAGCGAGTGTCTTGAATGTGAGAAGCAGAATTTTGAAATAACTGCGATACTTCACTGGAAGCCAGTGTAGCCACTGGAGAATTGGTGAAATGTGCTCAGCAGAAAGAGTTGTAGAAGAACACCAGCTGCAGAGTTCAGAACCAACTGAAGTTTATAGAGAAGTTTGGAAGGAAGACCAGTAAGAAGAGCATTGCAATAAAGCTTTCCTGTAGCTCAGTGGTTAGAGCGTGGCACTAGCAATGCCAAAGGTCATGGGTTCGATCCCAGGGATTGCACATACTCAGATACAAATGTATAGTACAATGCAATGTAAGTCGCTTTGGATAAAAGCGTCTGCCAAATGCATAAAAATGTAAAAAAATGTAAAAATAATCGATACATGAATTAACCAGTGCCTGGATAAGGATTGCAGTGTTGTTCATTGTGAGGGAAGGATGGAGACTATTAATATTATGGAGGTGAAAGTATGCAGTACGCATAATTATATTAACAGGAGCTGCAAAGGAAAGTGTGCTATCCCAGACTCTAAACCAGCTTGGAAAGACAAATTGCATTATGATCGATATTCAGAGAAAAACAATCAGATTTAGTTAGAGTAGATCTTGTGCCTAAAAGTAGGGCCTCAGTTTTATCACTATTGAGTTTTAAAAAGTTAGCTGAAAGTAAAACTTTAATTTCAGCTAAACAGCTGCATAAATAAGGTGGAGGAAAGGAGCCAGAGGGTGTGGAAGACAGGTAGAGCTGGGTGTCACCAGCGTAGCAGTGAAAATGGATACCATATTTCCTGGAAATGTGGCCAAGAAGGGAGTAAGTAGAAAATGCATAGAAGTTTGCCCAAAACAGAACACTGAAGAGCACCAGTAGTAACTGTAGATGGTCTTGATTGCAAATGTTTAAGTTGGATGAACTGAGTGCGACCAGAGAGATGATATAAACCAGGACAAGGAAGGTAATCAAATAAACAGGGAACAGGCATAACACTGTTCAGGGACTATGACAAAAAATGAAAGGACCCAGGCAATGACAATGAAAGCTATGACAGGAACTGAACAAGACAGAGAATTTAACATGACAGTGACATTACTCCCTCTCCACGGAAAGCACGTCCTTGAGCTACAAAACAGTCCAAACTGAGGAGGGAGGGGAAGAGGGAGGGTGAGGGCTCTGGAGGAGAAAGATGAGCAGGCAGAAGAAGACACCAAAGAGATGATGACCAGAGGAACCAGGGCAGTGACATAAGGAGAAGAAGGATAACCCATAGCCATGACAGGTTGAAAGTCCACTGAGAAAACGATGGTGGGAGAAGCCATGGTGAAGCCATGGTAGCGGGGCCAGGTGGAATTAGGGAGATGATTGACTAAGGTGGAGATGGTGGAGGTGGAGACAGAGAGGAAGCCGAAGAGCCAGGGTGACACCAAAGGCCTCAAGGGCTATGGTGGAGCTGCTGATGGGCATTACTGAGGGGAAGGCGTGGACTTGGCAGACTGGGGCGGAGACGGTGGGAGTGAGGACCATGGCAGAACCAGAGGGAAGGAGAAGCCTGGCAAAGTCAGAGGGCTGGAAGATCAAGGTGAAGCTGCTGACTCGGAAGTCAGAGTAATGATAGACCAAGATGGAGCCAGAGGGAGCCCAGTGGAGCCTTAGGGATGGCAGTCCATGGTGGAGCCGAGGGAGCATTGAGCCAAGACTGAGCCAATGAGTTGGAGGGCCGAGACAGAGTCCGGGGCTTGGAGAGCTGAGGTGGAGCTGAGGGATCCATGAACTAAGGTGACTGGGAAGCCTCTGGCAGATCCATGCAGTATGGTGGAACCTCTGGAGGAACTGAGGGATTGAAGGGAGACAGTGGAGACAAGGCTGAAGGGGGGTATCACACACAGAGATTCTGCCAATCTCATGTTAATCATGAGTACATATAGAGTAACAATGCATCTATTATATCTCCGAAAAGTCTTTAGTTTTATCATATTTATAAAAGATATATACGATAAGCCGAGTCTTTCAGAAAAATGCCGAGCTCCTGGAGGCGTGTCTGCCATCAGTGCTGTGGGCAGAGCTAAAGAGTCACGAGCGCGCGCAGCTTTGGTGTAGAGATCGTCTACTAGCTGCGACATCATTATAAATGAAAAGGGAACAAAAAAGTTTGTGTTGTTTACATTATATGCACTTGCGCGCTGATTGCCAACAAAACACAGATGTAGCTTTACTCACCACCCGCGATTTGCAAATCCAGTGCCGAACTGGGACTTGTTTACAAAGCATTCATCACCGAAATCCCGGGAACAAGCAAACATACATGCACAACTCCATTGCTGCCCCGGAAAAACAAACTTCATCCACTGTTCCCTTAACGCTGGGTTCTTTGGGAAGCTGTAAAAGGTCATCTTTCCCTCACAACCAAAAACACACTCCTTCGGTGACAGGAGCTGCGTCTCATTTCGGAGGCTGCATCCTCCGGAGGTCGCATTTGAAGGCTGAATACTTCATCAAGGATGTCATATTTTAGAAAAGTAACCATAATAAAATTGACTGACTGTAGCATATCCACTGATTTAAATACTGTAACTTCTTTCTTACGTTGCAATCTAACGGTTATTTTTTTTTAAAAATGAGACTGCCTCGATGATGTATGAGGACACAGCCATTGTTGAAAAATCTCTCGGCTTCCGTATCCCAAACGAAATGCGTTGATGGGTGTGCTCTTGCTCTGGGTGATGTGTGTGTGTACGCTTATCAGAGAGAGGTGCCCATACAAGGAATTTCGCACTCTTTTGACATCATACAGGTCCTGGTCCGAAACCTGAATTAGTGTATTTGGCACAGAAATACTCTGTCATACATCCAACTCGTGTTTGAAACTTTGGCCATGTTTAGCATGAGAATACAACTCTTTAACAGTGTAAATAAGTCTGAGAATGCATGAAATAGCATTACACCCCTCCCTTTAAATTGAAAATCATACCCAACATGTGTCTTAATTTCAAAATGATACTCCAATATATAATTTCACCATGACAATAAAATTCCCCATTGTGTCTTGACGCCAAAGGTTTCTCATTAAAAGCATTAGTGCACCCTGCTCATTGAAAATGATGCTAAAGGGGTACCCTGTTGCATTAAAAAATTATGCCAAGCCTCCATATGTGACAATATGGGAGTGACAATGTGTTGTTTAATTCAACACGTTATTTGCCATTTCCTTGTAATTATTTGTGAAATTTAAGTAAATCATACGTTTTTTTTTTTTTTTTTTTTTTTTGTGTAATTTATCGAATGAAGCATTATAACCAGACATGCATACAGACACAGTGTGTGTCAATACACAATACTGGAGTCTGGATCTCAGTGCTTCAGTGATGCTGTAAAGTATCATTGTGTTAGTAGTATCAAAGTATCAAATCATTGTGTTTGCATTAATTGCACTCACAAATATGTGGAAATAAACCATCACTAATATGAAAAGCAATGAAAGTGTAATGAGAATGGCTAAGTTGATTCAGTCTATGACAAACAGAATATACCCAAGATGATTTCTTGTGGCAGTATTGAAGCAAATTCTTGACTATTTTGAAGAAGAAGAAAAAAAAGTGACCATTTGGGGGGATGGGGGATTTTTGGTTCCAAGTAACCAGACTGTCAAGACAGAATATTAATAATTCAGATATGATCACACCATCAGCAACAGATCGTTATTAGTCATAGAGGTATTTCGGGAAGCACAGATTTGTGTGCGTTGGGGACATAAACACACCTCCATGGCTCAGTGAGGGAGTGAAGATCTCTCCCACATATATGCTGGAAGGATCAGGTGAGGATTAAAGTGCGGATTGATGAAACTGAGAACTTTCCACATTCCCCATTCCATTTGAAAAGGATTAATAGCACAAAGAAAGATTATTGGTGACTGGATAACATGTTAAAACTTTAGAGATACACATCACTTTGTACAGTTGAATATCAATGCTAAATCTAAATTACTTTGGGGAGTTTGAGTTAGGTGAATATGTGCTCTGTTTCACAAAAGAATGTGATTGCTTTGTAGAGCTTTTTATTATTATTATTGTGCTATAGCACCAGTTCACTAAAACACAGTTAGCTTGAGCATGAAAGGTTTCATTGATTCATTTTTCAAAAATTTTAACTCCCTTTAATTTCCTAATTCAAGTTTAGCTTGCACCTCTAATAAAATGTGTTAAAAAGTGTTCTCAATGCTCAGATTATATATTTTAACAGTTCAAAACCTAAAAGTTGCAGAGCTTTATACACAAACACACACACACACACACACACACACACACACACACACACACACACACACACACACACACACACACACGTAGTTCATGAAACTCTTCCAAGTAGCTGAATTGTTCTCTTAACACTCTTGGGTCGGTGGTCACGCCGGTGTGATCACCGCGTTTTTTTTTCTAACCAGTGTGAAAGAGACTCAAAATACTCTGTCAATGTTGCACATACAATTAAGAGTTATACACCATTTTAATCTGTGGAATATCTTATTTTATTTGTGTACACTCAGAGTAAAAACAAAATGTTTTGCTTTTTGTAAAATAAAGAAAACGTACTCGGTTACTAACGTAACCTCGGTTCCCTTTCGATACTTCACTCGTACTGCGTATGGGGAAAGGTCTCCTTTTTCCCTGTTACTGAAGCCTTTTTCAATAACGCAGTGTAACTGCATCGTCATTGGTTCACTCATAGACAAGTTGTTGAACCAATGACGGCGCGGCATAGCTGCGCGGCCTATGGCGACAAAGCCCGCGAATATTCCCGCCGAAATGGGCGGGGTAGCTATATAAGCAGGCGCTTCGTCATAGGATTTCAGGTCATTCGACTGAAGCGACGACACTGAAGCCGCAGCCTCGTGGCACGGCATGTAACGCAGTACTCGTTCCGTATCTCAGGGAACTGAGGTTACGTTAGTAACCGAGTACGTTCCCTTTCGATACTTCACTCGTACTGCGTATGGGGAACGAATTCAACCGCGCCGTGCCACGGCAGGGAACGACTGGACTTGTCTTGGACACCGCGAGGGAACCAGAGGACAAGTGAGAAGGCCGGAGCCGTCGAACCCTCGTTACACTACCAAAAGGGGAGTAACTCCCAGAGTGGCATGAAGCGGAGCTCGATAGAGGCCGCTAGATCATACCGAGAGGACCCGAGCTTGTAAGGTCGGGACGTCCAAATGATAAAATCTGACAAAAGTGGGCGGCGAGGACCAGCCGGCCGCCTCACAGATGTCTTTAATCGAAACTCTACTAGACTTAACTCCTATGGGGCAATTGAGGCCCATGAAGGAGTAACAAGAGTAATAGCGTTGACTATCTGACACGCAAGACGTTGCTTTGAGACCGAAGACCCTTTGGTGCAGTCTCTAAAGCAGATAAAGAGCTGATCGGATTGCCGGAAAGGCTGTGATCGCTCAACGTAGGTCCTTAATGCCCTGACGGGGCAGAGCAATTCCAGCTCTCGCTCGTCCGACGAGGGAGGAAGCGCTGAGAGGGAAATGACCTGTGCTCTGAATGGAGTCGAGAGCACCTTAGGGACGTAGCAATGCCTAGGTTTCAAAACGACCTTGGAGTCGTTGGGCCCGAACTCAAGGCATGCAGGGCTCATGGAGAGGGCCTGCAAGTCACCAACATGCTTAACCGATGCTAGTGCAAGTAGCAGAGTGGTTTTGAGCATCAGGGGTCTGAGGTCAGCTGAACACAGTGGCTCAAAGGGAGGCCCTTTGAGAGCTCTGAGGACCAAAGAGAGATCCCAGGTGGGAACGGTGAGAGGATGAGGTGGATTTAATCGCCTAGAACCTCTCAAGAAACGCACCACAAGGTTGTTTCGTCCCACTGACTGGCCAGCGATAGGAGCGTGAAACGCTACGATGGCTGCTACGTAAACTTTGAGTGTTGAAGGGGTGCGACACAGTTCTAGACGCTCCTGGAGGAAAGACAGTATCGGAGATACATCACACTCCACTGGGTCTATGTTGCGTGCAGAACACCAACTAACAAAGACCGACCATTTCTGGGGGTAGAGGCGTCTCGTGGACGGAGCTCTCGCCTGAGAGATGGTATTTAGCACGTCCCCGGGGAGGTTAGCAGGCTCCCATCGAGGGACCAGAAGTGCAGAGCCCAGAGTTCTGGCTGGGGATGTCAAATTGTCCTGTTCGCCTGAGAGAGGAGGTCCCGTCTCAGGGGGATCAGCCACGGAACTTTCGTGGAAACCCTGAACAGCTCTGAGGACCAAACTTGGCTCCTCTAGAGCAGGGCCACCAGGAGGACTCTGTGCTTGTCTTCCCTGATTCGTCTGATGATCTGCGAGATCAGAGCAATCGGGGGAAAAGCGTAAAGGAGGGTGCTGGGCCAGACGTGAGCCAGCGCATCGTCCTCCTTTGAGAAATAAATTGGGCAGTGAGAGTTGTCTTCTGAAGCGAAGAGGTCTGCCTCTGCCTTCCCGAAGGACTCCCAGATTGTGAGAACCATCTGGGGGTGGAGCATCCACTCGTCTGAGGGGACATTGCTCCGAGATAGCATATCTGCTCCCAAGTTTGTTCTCCCGGGTATGCGAGTCACTCTGAGTGACTGAAACCTCGGTAATGCCCATTCCAGAAGACGCTTCGCCAGAGCGCATAAGCGGCTGGACGAAAGACCGCCCCGGTGATTTATGTATGACCCCACTGTCATGCTGTCTGACTGGACTTAAGATGTGGCATCCCGTCAGGTGTGCCTAAACGCGTGAAGGGCTCGAATCACTGCCAACATCTCGAGGCAGTTGATGTGCAGATGGCTTTCTTCGTGAAACCACGAGCCGAAGGCCGGTCTGCCCTTTCAAAGAGCACCCCAACCTGTGTTGGATGCATCTGTTGAGAGCACCGTCCTTCTGGACACCGCCTGTAGGGGTACACCTTGACTGAACCATACAGGGTTCATCCAGGGTTTCAGAGCTGTCAAACAGGCCTGATTGACCCCGAGACGCAGGCGGCCATGCCGCCAGGCATGAGGAGGGACCCGGAACTTCAACCGGTATTGCAGAGGCCGCATCCGAAGAAGGCCGAGCTGCAGAACCGGGAAGGCGGAAGCCATCAGCCCTAGCATCCTCTGGAAGTACTTCAGAGGAAGATAGGCTCTGTTTCTGACCAATGCCACGAGCTGCTGAATGGCCAGAGCGCGCTCTGGCGATACTACAGCTGTCATACGGGCTGAGTCGAAGACTGCACCCAGGAACATTACACGTTGGCTAGGGAGCAGTGAGCTCTTGGCAAAGTTGACCCTGAGACCCAGGCACTCCATGTGGCCGAGTAGCATGGATCTGTGATGCTCCAGCTCGGCTCGTGACTGGGCTAGGATGAGCCAGTCGTCGAGATAATTGAGAACCCGGATTCCCAACTGTCTCAGTGGGGAAAGCGCCGCGTTCATGCACTTGATAAAAGTGCGAGGAGCTAGGGACAGCCCGAATGGAAGGACCGTATATTGGTAAGCCACACCCTCAAATGCGAATCTCAAGAATCACCTGTGATGGAGGGCTATCTGGATGTGAAAGTATGCATCTTTCAGGTCCAGCAAGCAGAACCAGTCCCCGGGGCAAACCTGCACGAGGATCTGCTTCAGCGTTAACATCTTGAACTTCCGTCGCATGAGGGAAAGGTTCAGGAGTCTGAGGTCTAAGATGGGTCTGAGACTGCCATCACTCTAGGGAATGACGAAGTAATGGCTGTAATCGCTCTCTGAGGGAGAGACCATTTCTATAGGCCCCTTCTCTAACAGAGACATCACTTCGGCTCGGAGGACGTGAGCGTCGTCCGTGTTTACTGAAGTGGGAAGCACCCCGCCAAAACGCGGGGGTCTGCGAGCAAACTGGAGCGAGTAGCCTTGAGATATTATCCCCAGAACCCACTTGATACTCCGCGTGACAAGGGGTTGAATGGCGCCGGGTGGCGGGCCGCTGGGATGGGGCCTGCACACCGGCTAGTTTTTAGAAATGCTCACAAATCCTCATGAACGTGGTTTGCGGGGTGAAACCGCCAAACGACACGCTGAGAAACTCAGCAAACAGATATATGCTCCTTGGAAAAAATATACATCATGTGTCCCACCTGAGTCAAGGGAGAGCATCAAGATATATTCAGCCGAGCGGTGTCGGAAGTGAGACCGCTCTTCCTCAATGAACATGGCTTGCAGGGCAGAGCCAGCAAGTCACATGAACAGAGGTCCAGCATAATGAGCATGTTAGTTCCACCAAGCATAAATGAGCATTGAGCTCGCTTTCAGTGAGCGCATACATCCTCATGAACGTGGCTTGCAGGGGCAGGGCCGGCAAACGACACGCAGAGAGACTGGAATAAATATGCTACATCGACTGATATACTGAATATATAAACAACATAGGTCTCACCTGTTAGATGGGTGAGAGTGTCGTTATATTTCTCAAAGAACGCGGTTTGCAGGGCAGAACCAGCAAGCAACGCGCTGAGAAATTCAGCAAACTCGGCAGAAATACACTATCAACTGAAATATATATATAACATATGTCTCGCCCAAGACAGGGGGAGAGCGACATGTTAAATTTCTCAATGAATGCAGCTTGCGGGGCGGAACCGGCAAGCAACGCATAGAGAAACTCAGCGCAAACAGCAAAATCAACTAACATATGTCTCGCCCGAGTCGGGGGAGAAACGTCACGTCATATTTCTCAATCGACGCGGCTTGCGGGGCGGAACCGGCGAGCAACGCGCATAGAGATAAGGAAAAATACATACTCACAAATAGAAAATGTATCATGAGTCTCGCCTAAGTCAGGGGAGAGCATCATGTCAAATTCAGCTGAGAGATTCAGATAACTTCTGTAAAAATCTGCTATATAAACTGAATGTGTATAACATGGGTGTCACCCAAGAGGGGGGAGAGCGACAGGTTATATTTCTCAATAAACGCGGCTCGTGGGCAGAACCGGCGAACAACGCGTAGAGAAGACTCAGTGCAAACAGCAGAAATATACTCCATTAAATTAAGCATATAAACATGTTTCTCACTCAAGCTAGGGAAGAAAGTCATGTCATATTCTGAACTAAGGCGGCTCGTGGGGGAGGGACCGGCGAACGACGCGCATTGAGATAAGGAGAAATACACTCACCCAGATAGAAAATGTATCATGAGTCTCGCCTAAGTCAGGGGAGAGCATCATGTCAAATTCAGCTGAGAGTGAGAGCTCGTTCTCGCGCTCCCGAGTGAGAGCACGCATCCCCAACGAACGCGGTTTGCGGGGGAGGACCGGGCAAATGACGCGTTTTGAGAGACGGCGTTTGAAGCAAACGCCAGCGAGAAAGTAGAAAAATAAGCTCTGTACTCACCTGACGGAAGACGGCAGGGGATGAGCTGAAAGCGCTCAGATGCTGAAGGCGGCACGAGGGCGGCGCGGTGAACAGCTGCTAGAGAGCGAAGATGCATGTGCCACAGCTGTGGCGCAGCATTGAGGCAACGGCGATTGTAGCTCTTTTAGAGCTGCGAGAGCCGCTGGGAAAGCTCTTTTAGAAAGCGGCGTTAAGCCGCGGGAAAAGCTCTTTAAACGGCGCCGGATGGCGGCAGGAGACGCGCTGAGAGATGGCCGGAAGCGGGCGGCTCGAGAGCGGCGCTCGAGGCGGCAGTCTGCGAGGGCCGGCGAGCTTCTTCCAGGCGGCGAAGGCTTCAGCCGGAGATCAGCGAAGAGCGATATGAAGTCGTCGCTGAAGGAGAGAGAACTGAAATCCTATGACGAAGCGCCTGCTTATATAGCTACCCCGCCCATTTCGGCGGGAATATTCGCGGGCTTTGTCGCCATAGGCCGCGCAGCTATGCCGCGCCGTCATTGGTTCAACAACTTGTCTATGAGTGAACCAATGACGATGCAGTTACACTGCGTTATTGAAAAAGGCTTCAGTAACAGGGAAAAAGGAGACCTTTCCCCATACGCAGTACGAGTGAAGTATCGAAAGGGAACTAACATGATGCGTGATCTCTCATCTCCCTCTGAACGAAGTTCAATCTGATAGTTCTCAGAAAATGAACTGTAACTTAGTGAATACTAATGACAAAAAAATTTGACTTATGTCTAAATAAACATTGAAATGTCAGGTTTTAAATTGTGTAAGTCAAATCGAAAACAAATATTCTGTGTTTATGTAATCTGTATGAAAAGAGAGCCATGTCAGAAGTCAGTGATTCAGCTCATTATCTGCTAATGCGGCCACGCCCACGGAGCCAGCGCTATTCAGACGCAAATTCTGAGTCAATACATGCATACATCGTCTCAATCATGTATTTATCGTCTTGAAAAGTGTTTTGAATAGCCATAGTTAGCGATCTCTGTCCTCTGTTAGTTCGGTTATTTCTTGGATTGCCTATTCTTCTTTAGTGCTCAGGCATTTGTGGACTAAAAGTGCACAGAGCGCCCTCCGGCTGCAAGTATGAATTCAAAACACAGTATCCAGCACTCATAGTAATGACAATAAATCCTGAATAAATATTACTCCTCTGTAGCCTATATGAAATGCCATAGAGGTAACATAATTGTTCAGACACTTTGCATCACAGAAATACATTATATTTTAAAGAATATAATAGAATACCATTATTTTAAATTGTAATAATATTTCACAGTATTGCTGTTTTTTCTGTATGTTTGATTTACATTATGATGAGATTTGAGACATGATCACAGAGGGCTTTTTCACAGCCTACCTGACTGAAAGGCCTCATTATTTATGCAGCTCATTAGAGCTCTTTATGCAATTCTTTTGTCTTCTCAGGTGAGAATCACCCATTATATCACCCATCATGATTATTCACGCCTCCACGCATACTGTGTTTCTTGACCAAAGATGTTTTAGAAAATTTAAATCTCTCTATTGTTTTATATGAACAAGCAGGCAGCATAATTTTTACCTCATTTTGAAGCAAAAACTCTAGTCTACAACCTCAAATACCCAGAAGTCTTGTGAACACAGATTTAATATACTTTTTTTGGCCTTATTTCAGTGACTTAAGTTTTTTGTTTTTTCAATAACCACGCATAAACGTTATTCCTTCAAAAACACAAACATGTACATACATGTTCCTCACATATTATGGTAGCCTAGTTTGTGCTGAATACAGTGTAATGACACTTTTTCCATTAATATGTTTATGAACAACTGAAAAAAGCACAAATGTCAGGGCATGTCAAAACTTCTCCAAGGCCCCAAAAATCCTCAGACCCCTGAGGGTTAAAGCCAACAGCTTTGGCCTATTGATATGTTTGTTCTATCTACGTAATCTATTTATTTTCATTCTGAACCTGGTCAACTCAGAGCAGCGCGCCATGGGAATTAGCCCTCCACCATCCCAAGCACCATTTGCCTAGATCTGCTAGGGCAGGGGTCTCAAACTCAAATTGGCCGGGGGCCGTTGCTGTAATTGACACCTCATAGGAGAGCCATTTTAACATTCAAGCACAAGAAAGTGCAAATTTTCTGAAAATTTACTTTCCTTTTCATTATTTCTCATTTACTTCCAATTTTATTATTAAAATATTTTTGCCATACTTAAATGTAAACAGCTCTATCATTGTTACATACAGTGTTAGTGCAAATAATTTTCCCTTTATTTTACCTTAAATAGCATCAAAATCTTGCACTGAACAACACTGTACTGAACAAATGCAATCCCTGAATACATTTGTACACTATTCTATTTCTTGCCAGACACCTGACAGTGCTTCTGCTCACACAGCTGAGCCACATTTGCCGTTTGAGCATTGGTAACGTTTATTGGTAGCATCGGACGCATTTTGGTGGTTTAAATCAACGCTCAGGACTTGCACGAATGCTTTTATTGTAATTTAGGCAAGTGCGTTCATACTAGAAGCGATGCGGCACGCTCGTTTTTCCAGGCACACCTATGCCGCGGCGAAATGAAAACATCTCAACTTTAAAGAATGCAGCAAGTGCACCGCAGGTCATGTGACAAGGACAAAGCGATGAGCTTCGATATGGAAAGCTCAGCCGAACAGCTGATCATAGCTGTACAGGACAGGTTTTTATTTCTCATCTCCATAAATATATATAGTAGTAGAGCTAATGCAAGGACTAGAAATCAGTTTTTCTGTTGCTGAAACTTACTCGGCATCGTTGAGAGTGTAGTTCATGGTTGCATAGCAACGACACGCCACGGGAGTAAAAGAGCTTTGGAAAGGAGGAGAAAGTGGTGCAGCCTTATGTGACACAAAATGTGAATGGCCCCTTAGAACGACGACTTTTTCTTTGCATATCGAATATGGTATGAGACAACTAGAGAATAATAATAATAATAATAATAATTTAGCGGGCCGGATTATGTTTTATTTTTGTGATCAGTTGCGGGCCAGGTGGAGGGGAATGGGGGGCCACAAATGGCCCGCGGCCCGGCAGTTTGAGACCGCTGTGCTAGGGGGTTCTCCCTATTTTCCTTGCAGCAGCTCATAGTCAATTCACCAAATTTATGTGCATGTTTCAGCAATAGCCTTCACTCATTCAGCAGCAGCAGCATAGCAGATATTGTCCGGCAAGACTGGGTATTCAGAGGCCCAAACTGAGCATAAATACGCAATGTGGTGTAGTTGCTTATATTTGAAAATAATAATAATAATAATAATAATAATAATAATAATAATAATAAGACTAAATACTTATAGTGTACAAGACAAATCAATGATTTTTTTTTTTTTTTTTTTTACAGTATAGCAGATCTTAGTCTTAGTGAGATGATATTTAAATGCTTAGTTTTATGATATAAGCTCTTTAGTTTTTCAGCAAGGTTTTTTTTTTTAATTTTTACCATTTAGAGGCCTTAGAAATGTGCATATCAAATATGATACAGCTTTACAGGGTTAACATAAGGCTTTGTTCATTTTAAAAAATAGTGAGTGGAAATACTGCCCACAAGTGTTCAGTGGCTTATATGATGTTGTGGGAGTATGAAACATGATGATGCAAGAAGGATGACCCCTTAATACACAAACTAATACTTTATGTATCTGTTCCTACTTATAGCACTACAATTAACATACCTAATGTTATGTAATTACTGTGACAAATTTAATCCCCTCTTTAAACATGCAGAGTAAAACTGTGTCCCAAAACATCAGCTAAATGAAAGTGTGCATGTGCGTGTGTGTGTGTGTGTGTGTGTGTGTGTGTGTGTGTGTGTGTGTGTGTGTGTGTGTGTGTCAATGTGTCCTGTGGCTCTATAGTGTCAAGAGTCTATAGAACCCCCGAGCAGAACATATAAGCTGAGAATGAATGTAGTTTTACTTTCAGATGAGTCAGCAGTTGCTAAAGAACATCTTTTGAAGACAGGCGAGCCATCCACTCTTTATCTAATGGCCCAAAACCCTCATAACTGGTGTGTCAACATCAAATGGTGCAGATAAATGAAATTGGTTATTCAGAGCTGTGATAGTTTTGACACTGTGATGGGGAGAGAGTTAGATGCAGAAACACTAAAAGGTATAGAAACTTGTATGCTGATAACAGCACAGAAAATTTAGTCTGCTAAAACTTCTCAAAATATGTAAGTGCAATAATGTTAATAATGTGTGGGGTTTTTCAAACCTTTCCTGGAACCTTCCCAGCACTGCACATTTGGGATAATTCCCTTGTTAGACACATTTAAATAAGGGACACATGTTGGCTATTGCATGGATCATGAAACATACCGAAAGAAGGGGGAAGGGGTGATAGAGGGGCGTGGTTTGCAGAACTTGGCACACTGGATGAGAAGCGCCACATTTTAAATAAGAAAACTTTTCATAATCCTCCAATATAGTGCATTTCAACTGCCCCAAATCATTGTTAATGTAGGCTACACAAAGACTTTATCGTAGTCTGTAAGACTGTACATTTTAATATTAGTGCTAATAGTAGCCTATAAGTTAGATGGCTGATACATTATATTTTCTTTTAAGCTTATTGTATGTTTTTTTGTTAATGTTAATGTTTTTTTTTGTTTGTTTGTTTGTTTTTTGTTGTTTTTTAGAGAGAGAGATAGATATAGAGATCATGTTTCTTCCATGATTCTGAAAAGAAAACATTAGACAACCAAACAAAATAATAGGTTCTGACAAAATGTTCTATTTAAAGGTACAGTATGTAAGAATTCTGTCTGCTAGAGATCGCTAGAGGCCTATTCAAAACAAAGGCGTAGCTTGATGACACCAAGTTTGAGAGCGGAATCTTCATCTCAACTGACGGTGCAAAACAATCGGGATAGGACTCGGGAAGAAATCATGTTCATGAATGAGATTATTAACGTTACTGTAGTATGAAGCAGAGCAGGAGCGAGTGTTGTGGAGCTGAACGAGGAGCTGGAGCGATTGATCAACACACGCCTCACGAGCAGCGGGACTTTTATTATGACACAGTCGCCGGCGCCGCTTCCGCTTTTCCGGTCATGAGTATGAGGTAACACAGCTCTGTTTATCATATTAGATATATTTGAGAGTGATGAAAATGATGTTATAACGTTACTCTGTGCGTTCGCTCGGCGGCTGCTGTGAGACACTGTTACACACTGCAGTAAGATAGATCGATTTTACAATATCATATTAAATGCTGGATGGCTTGTGTTGATAAATGGCATGCAATTAATTTTAAAACGTATTGTATGATGGAGAAAATGCTGTATTACTGTTACTAAAAATAAAGCTGCATCTGATTATGCTATGTTAGCTACTTCAGTATTTTTCTCTGAGGCATGGTAAAGCATGGTACTCGCAAAAAATGAAGAAAATTAGATTTAAACAATGAGACTAAACGTGTTGAGCTATATAACAATAATTAGTTTTCTGTCTATGAATATATCAAAACAGATGCTCCCTTGTCTATTAAAACATGTAAATATATTAAAGCGTCTTTGGTGTTTCCAGGGTTTCTACAAAATAAAACCGGAAACCGAGGGTAACGAGGGTATGACGCCACTGGCAGGCAACATTTGGGATATTGTAAGTACTCAAGTGAACAAAATATATAACACTGGCCTAGTGGTTTTTGGATATTTTACTGCAAAATTCTTACATATTGCACCTTTAATGCTATAAATTATTCAATTTATAAATGTCTAAATGTTATAAGTGAGTCTATTAAAAATATTAATTTAAATGAATTCATTATGTAAAAAAATCGTTTAATGAAATTAATGAATGAAGACTTGTTTCGTTTTGAGTTTTTGAAAGAATTTCATCAGTCACTGGTCTACTACAGGCTGAGCAGTGTAATACATGTCGTTTTAAAATATTCCAAGTATTTTATGTTACCTAATACAGAGAACTCCCCAAAAATGTTCCCACTCAAATGAGGAAGACATATTTCATTCAAATGAATACAACTTTTCCAAAAGAAAAATATATAGGCTTCAAAACCCAATTTTACTCATTTTCAGACAGACTTTAAAGTTTATTTAGAATCTGTAAAGTTAAAAAAAAACCAAAAAAAAAAAAACCCGAAAAGCCCAACTGTATCTTTGCAAAATGAATATATTTGTGCTGTCCTTTAATTTTAAGTTCATTTTTTTTTGTTTCTTTTTATTTAAATCATTGTTGTGTTTCAATTTATACTTAAAAATGTATACTTGTGTGAAATGTGTGAAGAACTTGTTGTTGAATTCTGTTGTTTTTAAAGTTTAATAAAAAAAAAAAAAATAAATAAATAAAAAAGGAGGAGTTTTGGAGGTATTCCACTGAGGAAAAGAAAGTCATGCAGTTCCATTTTTTTCACCACAGATTTACTTTGGTGAAAATTGTGGGGCACTGTAGAGCTTGAGGGCTCCGGGACCGGCTGCCTCGCTTCATATCATTACACATGCTGGCCGAAGCCATATGTTATTTTTTTATATCCTGCTCACTTTACGTCTTAAAGTATTCTAGAAAATCCGAAAAAAATATTTGTTGCAGAATGCTGAACACATTTACAATTTATTATTGTTGTAGCTTATTTAGAGGTCTATGTTTGGATGAAGATTTTGGTAGCTGCCCATAGACGAGCCGTGGCTGTTAGTTTCAAAGATCTCACTCATTTTGATTGCGGTTGCCATTACATCGGTGTTTAAATCCGGACTAGAGTAATCATGGTCATTTCAATACATTTATGGAAATGGGGGTCATTCACGTATAATGTTAGTTGTGTTTTGTTGTTTTGTTTGTTTGTTTGCACAAAAGCAGTTATGTATTTGCAAAACATAATAGGCTACATGAATCATTTGCAAACCATATACATAATACATTTTGCAACCTCATTCTGACCTTAAAAAAAAAATAGATGTGGCCACAAATTAAGAATTCATTCCCATAACAAATTTGCTCCCTTGTTTTAGCTAAATCATTGTTTGCGTGAATGGATTGAAATTGGATCCCATTTACATTTAGTGCAAATAGTGGCAGATACTATTTGCAGTGTATTGTAGTACATTATAATTATTTTCTACTTTTATGATTATATTCTTCTTTAAAAAAAAAAAAAAAAAAAAAAATTCCTCTCCGAGCTAATATGACATGAAAAGGGAGAATGGGTGGGAAAAAAGCGGACTGGAACTTCAGTTAAATTCATCGTCCTTGCTCTCTACACAATGGTACTATCCTTCGGATGAGACGTTAAACCGAGGTCCTGACTCTCTGTGGTCATTAAAAAAATCCCATGGCACTTCTTGTAAAGAGAAGGGGTGAAACCCTGGTGTCCTAGCCAAATTTCCTCCATTAGCCTTTATCAATTATGGCCTCCTAATAATTCCCATCATTTGAACTGGCTCTATCACTCTCTCTTCTTCACCTATACCATGGTGAGCGCACTGTTGTTATGCAGCCGTTATGTGGCTGCCGTCACGTCATCCAAGTGGATGCTGCACACTGGTGGTGGTTGAGGGTCCTTGGGTCCTTGAAAGGAGCTATATACATAAAATGTATTATTATTATTATTATTATTATTATTATTGAGGAGGGACCCTCTGATATGATTATAAAGTGTTTTGGGTTAACAGTAGTACATAGTAAAGCCCTATATAAATGCCTCATACATTTATTTGTTCATTTAATTAGTGGGCAGAGTTAGACTAAATAGCTTTTGCCAAAAAGTCTGATATATAATAAAGTATAATGCATTGAGAAAATGTTAGTGAATGTTAGTGAAGAGGCAGTGTCCATTTACTCTACGGCTCTTGTTGGTAAAGGCTATTTTCATTAACTCCATCCACTGTCCATCAGACAAATTACTAAAACTTCTATTTACACTTTGTATGAATAGATTTTATCACTATTTGCACTTAAAATTAAATTTAAATTAGTGATGTCCAATTCATTAACAAATTGTTCTTTTGAACCGGTTTTCAGGAAGTAACCAGTCGAGCCCGTTCACAAAATCGAACCATAAATATAAAACAATGACAATTATAAACCATAATAAACCAATGACAAGACAGAATTAAGAAACACCGGACAAGACAAACCAATGAAAACATAAACACATGAAACAAAGGAACCACATGACCGGATCACATGAGGGAACAGGGAAAATGACTATGACTGTTGCGAAGAGGCCAAGGCAGAGTCATTAGGATCCTATGCAATTTTAATAAGCAATAGCAAAAACAGGATGCAAAATGTACAGGAAACAGGTGGGGGTTGGTACACAAAGTTCAGTCCGGACAGGCAAACAAATAAAATCCACAAGGTAGGGATGGCTCAATACCACAACTTTGGCTTCAGTACGGTACCACAATCTAATACAGAAATATCGGTATTAAATCGATTCCATACAGGGTCTAAATTTTGGCACGGGTATTGAGCATAATTGTACTCATTTTAGCAGGTTTCGCATTTACAAAGTGGGAAATCACCTGAATATCTGAATAGTTTGGTTCCAATAAATCCATTTTGATTAATTTGAGTAAAAATGTGTTTTCTTTACCAAGAAAGTGGCTAGATGAAAACCACTATTTTCTGTTTCAAACTTTCACATAGCATCTTTTGGTTATAAAAACATTAAAAATTCAAATCTAGATTTTGAGTTTCAAAAGTTTATTATAAAAACATATTATTTTCCCCCCAAAATGCAATAAATCCATGACACTTTTTTTTTTTTTTTTTAAATACAATTAATCCATCAATATAAAAGTTATTTTTCATATTGAAAATACACATATATGACAGGCTCTGAACTTTGTCAATACTAATCTTATATATAGGCATTTGACTAAAAATCCATTCAGTCATCCCTCCAAAAATGAATTCAAGAGTCATCTTGTTAATGTTATAAATTATATATAATGTTATATATAATGTTATAAATTACATATGTCTCTCATTACCGATTAAAGAGTATCTGGCGCCACCGCACGGTTAAAATAAACATTTGCCGAGTACATTGGTATTAAAAACGGCTTTTAAAAACTGTTCATGATTCAGTTTTGTGGACCGTGACCGAAGTTTGATGCTGTCGTGGAAATATTTCCTCCTCCCGACTCGAGTGCCTCATCTTAATCTCCTCACATGATTACATTTCGATGACTTGCGTTTCTTCCCCACCGCAGAAACCACAACAGGTTCATCAATGCCGTCAAAATTTTTCATTTTTCTGTTTTTGTTGATCACAAAGTACAAAGTAGATAAGGAAAACCAGGATGCCAGGTGTATTCAGAGCGCCGCCATTACTGTTTACAGTGCATGGAATGGTGCGCTGTGATTGGTTGAGCGGATATATGTGACCAATCACGGAAAGTAGGGACACAAGTCGGTTCTGGGGCATTTTGAGTTATTCACAGATTCTGAAAGTGTAGTCTCAAAGCTTTCCAACGATGTGTAACACATGGAAATCATATTTGGAGAAGTTGTGGCCATTTGAAGGTAGGCACTCAAAAAAGCTCTAAAGAGAGAAATTGGCCTCTAATGTTGCAGTTCTCACCTATTCTCACCTGCTGGGAGTGACAATAGGGCTCATTTACATCTCATTTAAATAAGCCATACCCCCTGTAAAGCTCCCCTCTGTAAAGCTGAAATATGTGAGTTTTATCTTTTTATAAACCCTTTTTTGTCAAAACTCTATTTGAACTTGTGCATTGTAGATAACATGTTCCAAGACACTCCATCATTTTTAATGTTATTATTTTAATGTTTATGTATACAAAAAGTACATACTGATGCTAATTTTATTTGTTATTTGCTGGTTTTCTACATAAAACTTGGTGAATTGATTTCATTGTGTAGGATTAGGACTTTTTGAACAGGATTCTGTGACAACCGTGATCATTTTGGTCACTATAGTCCTGGTTTAGACCTCAGTTCGTGGTTAGACCTGGTTTGAGTCAAAGGATTAAAAAAATCCTGTACATTAAACTCTTCATAAATACATTTACTTTTGACTTATAACGCACATTTTACGGCTACGGATACTTTATACTTTTACTTAAGTAGGAATTTAATCTGATACATTTACTATTACGTTAGTAAATCCTTGTTAAGAATATTAAGTTGCACTTTCTCCACCACTGGCTAAAATTAATAACATCACATTCAATTCAAGAATGCTAACAGGCAGGTTCACGTGGGCTAAGTCATTCACACCAGTCAATTCAAGCAATTGAAGCATTATTCAAATTAATAGTAGATGCTAACATTACCATCTAAAAGCACGTTATAGTAATTAAATTAAAACGACAGTCCTGAGCTAGCTAATAACAATAGACACATGAGAAAACATGTACGTGTTCTTAGAATGAACACAAAACGACAAACTTTGATGTTTATGGAAACTCACCCCATAAGAAACAGAAAAGTATTCTTGCAGATCTCGTTGCCTCCAATGAAATAAGTCGTTCGGGCACACTTTCTCTTTGTCGGGGTCTTTTTCGTGGATGTAACCGTCTGTTTGCCTCTATATGTCCAATAATTCGCCACTCTTTTTCCGCAGCTAAAGAATCCAGCAGAGCCGGCGCTGCATACCAAGTAGCCACGCTTCCCTTGGAGGGCAGGGGCAAATAACAAAAGAAACAAAAGCCGGCGTATCCGATTCCAGTATGGAAATACAAACAGACAATGACACGCCCCTACTGCGAGATAGAATCTCAGAAAAACAAGCCGATTTCAAACTTAAAATGTACGCTTTTAAATATACCAATACTGCTATCTCAAACACGGAGAGGCTTCTTCGTGATCACTTCGTGACAGTATTACTGTCTTACTGAAATCCTTCTGCAAATCAGCTGTGGTCCACTATTACCTAAAATTGTCTCCATTCTACTCTGAGTAATGATAAAGGATGGAGCAAGATTTGTTTTACAAACTTTAATGTCACATCAGTCAATCACGTTAGTGCTCTGCTAACACATGCACTGTTACTGACATCAAACTGAGTAGCGTATCACTGAGAAACGTCCTGCTCAAGTCGTCCTTGCAATGGAGGTTCGGGTTAAATAACTTTCTTCCAATGTTTCATCATCAGAATCGCTTTTGGATTGATATGGTAAAATCGACGCCATCGTTACTTTCTAGACAGTGTACACAATCGCTGAGCTTTAGGAAGCCTCTGGCACTGAAGTTCATCTATGGTAATGGGCATTTAGTTTCCGTCAGGGCGCTGTAAGTGGTAGACCAATCACAACAGACTGGGCCATCTGGCCAATCAGAGTAGAATAGGATTGCGGAAAGGAGGAATTTAGAGAGACATCATCATCTGATGAAAAACGTGGTGATGTGCAATGTATATGATGAGAAAATTAAAGCCTTTGTTTGACCTTTGATCCATGTAAACTTATTATATGAGACATAATTCCTAAACAAAATTAGGAACCTTTAAAATAGCATGATAGGGGCACTTTAAAAATCACCTTCTGTGTTCCTTGGTAGAAAGAAAAGTCATTTTGGGATGACATGAAAGTCAGTAAATGATGAAAAAAAAAAAGTTTCCATTCTGGGTGAATTGTTATTTTGCAAATATGATAATATAACTCTATTGTGTTCCAGTAACTCAAACAGCAGGGCACTGGACTCGCAATATAAGTCATAAGATTGATTCATGAACTGATCAAATATATAACTTCCATGCAATATAAGTGGCTTTAGATAAAAGCATCAACCAAATGTAAATGTACTTCTGACACTGTCAAAAAAAAAAAAAAAAAGACACATTGACATTAAACTGTGATTACATAAGCAGTGTTTACAGCAACTACAGTTCATAAAAAGCTGGCCACCATTGTAAAGCAAATAAATAGTCCTGTAATTCATGACCTGAAGTATTTTTCATCTAAGTTCTCTCATCATCTCTTACTTATACATTTCAATACAGAATGTGTGCTCCAAAACATTTATAAAAAAAAAAAAAAACAACAACAACAAGACAACGTCCAGATGGACTCGCCATACATCTAAAACCACTTCTAATGAGCTAGTGGAATGGCTCAAGAGGGAGCGAATTTACTTATGATCAGTCCCTGAAACATCAACCTCAAATCTTTAAAGATTAATGCTCTATTGATTGATGCTGTTAAATAATTCTCTTTCAGATTGATTGATTTCTTTGGTTCACTTATGCTGGGTTTTTCTCTGATGGAGATGTCGGTATATTTTCATGGTATATTACAACCCCTAAATGCGGGTTGTGAATCAGATTGGTGAACGAAGCATTAATATTTGGCTATAGTCCTGAAATACTCTTTGCATAAAGGCAATAGTTGGTTCCAATGGTCTAGGAAGGGATATTAAGCATGGGAAAGTAATGTAGCTTTTTTCAATTTGACTTAAGTGTTCAACATTTATTGATTTCTCACTGATGGTTAAATCTGGTTAGATGCAGTTCTCTGATGGGTGGCCTGCATTAAGTAAGAAACATCGCAGAAGACCCAAGAGACTCAATGATCCAGCGTTCTAAAAGGTCTAACTTGGGTTCATGGAATTATCTTTGAACATATTGCAAGAGCAATTTTTCTTTCTTTGCTTGTGCACATTACCACAACAAAGATTCAACAGAGACTGTATTACTAAAGTGAGGGAAGAACGTATGAACTAGTGTAAACTCAATAAAACCCTAAATAATAGAGCCTTATCTGACACACAATGAGCTAGAGTGTTGTATGTGTGTATTACACCTTGACATTTTGTGCATTTTCCAAACTGATGCAACATTTGTTGCTTCAGATTTTGGTTTACAGGCAGGCCCTTCTAGAGAATCAAGTTCCTACATATTTCAGGATGATTTTATTATGAAATCCACCAATAAATAATGCATCCATCAGCAGAAGTGAAAAAGTACAGGAAAAATAAGACATTTTGTTATGTGTGTGTCTCAAAAGTCTTTTTTCTTACTTTTGAGATTTTGTGTTCAATTTCTATCTCAATCTTTGAGGTTTTGTGTATCATTTCCTGTTGTTGATTCAAATGCCACAGGGACAAAAAAAAATAAAAAATTCACTCACCCTGTCGTTAAACCTCATGTTATGACTTTCTCCTGTACAACAGAACAGGAGACATTTTTAATAATTTGTAAGTTGTTCTTTTTTTTTCCTCCATAGACTTAAATAAATGGGGGTTGATGCTTTCGAGGATAAAAAAAGATGCAAAAACACAAAATTTTCATAAAAGTAGTCCATGTGAAAAGTAGTCCAAGTCTTCTAAAGTCAAATGATATAAAAACAGAAACAAATTTAAGTCATTCACTGATAATCTTCACTTACGCTTGACTTCAAGATCTTTGACTCAGTGAGTTAAAGTCAAGAACTGATCAGTCTGGAAAGATTTGTTCACATGAACATGCCAAGGAGAGTTAGGTTGGATATTAAGAATTTTAGTTAATAGCAACTTAAATTTCCACCAATTCCTCACACAATAATAAGCAAGTCTTTATCAAATGTAGTGAATGTTTATTAAGTAAATCAATGACTCAACAAAGATTAAAATGGGATGCCGGGAACCGTTCTAGCCTTAATTGCATTGCTCTTAATGATCTGATACTCCAGACGGATACAAACTCACTGCAATGCTGACTCTAGCGTCCCACATGAATCCTGAACCTCTATTTCAGAGCATAGTTGACCTAAACAAAGGATGAGATGACATTTTACTCCACAACCGTAGAGAGATAAATGGCAAACCATTAATCTATCTCAGCCCACCCAAACCACTTTTTGGCTGAATGTAGTGCAAAATCCATTACCATGGCATTTAGCACAGCTACAGGATCACAGACAAATAGTAAGTAAGGCAAGCAAAGCTGATGTTTGTCATTTTTTCGATGTTAAAATACTTTCACCTATCCAGATTTAATGTGCAGAGACAACTATATGTAAGCCATTTGTCAGCTGGCTTCTTGAGGGTGTAAAAACTGTGTCTCTGTGGCAGTTTGCTATTTCTGATGTAGTCAACATATTGAACATGAATTGACATTTAATGGTTGGGCTGTTGCGTTGAGTAACTTGTGTTACATCATATAATATATTAATGTGCCTGTGAATGGTTGTGTCTGGCTCTCTTGCTTGTGTTTGTTTTGTCTCCGTCTCTTCATTTCTCAGGATTGACTAACAAGATGATGAACTGGAGTGACTGATGCTGAAGACTTTCGACTACCCCAGGACTCATGAAAACTACAGATTGTATCAACAGAGGGTTATTAACAAAATTATTGTAAGAGTAGGTGTGACACTGTAAAACAAGAGGCATGTTTTATCACTCTATGTATTATAATGATTTTATGTACAATAGAGCTTTAATAGGTTTACATGTAGTGTTGTCAAAAGTACCGGTACTTCGGTACCAAGTCGGTACTGATATTTTGAAAATGTGACGATACCAGCATTTCTGTAGTACCGGTAGTACCGAGAATCCGGGTATATTCGGTACCCACTGATAGGGCTGTGGCAGTATTTACTTGAATATGACACGAGTGAAGCACGAAGCTTTGTTTACAAAATAAATAATAGGTTAGCAATTAAATGCGACATCGCAGCCATGGAAACATTTTGGTTCATGCCGAATGAGAGAGGTACGAGAGTCCATAAATTTAAGTTTTGCGAATCGCGATCCGTCAGCTGATTAGCAGAGAATTAAACAATATTCCATTAGTTATTCCACTGAACATGGAATCTCTGTTTCTTTCCCCAAATCTTCACTCATGCAGGGGATTATAATTTCTTTCGTTCGCATTTAGGCCTATTATAGGCTATTTGCCTTCTTTTCTGTGGTGAAGTAGAAAAAAAACACCGTAGGACAGAAACCTTTTTGCTTGCACGTCAATTTCTATTTAACACAGTTTGTGCTTGTTATTAGACTTTATAAGGCGCGTCAAGTTTATTTGTCTATAGTGCGTTTCAAACACGCCGGTGATTTTTACTTTCGTTTTCTCTGACAGCGCAAAATCAATTATAGCCTGGATGTCTTACCACTGCGGAGGATAAAACTCGCTCTCCAGACCTTTTACAACAAGTGTCAGTTGCTTGAAACATCGGGAGATAACATGAAGATATTATTAAAGAGAAACGGTCTCTTTCCTGCTCGTGTCCCTCATCCCTCTCAATGCGCAGAGCAGTAGGCTATATCAAAGACTATTATAACGAGACTTTTGCTATATGACGCATCTTTGAGTGGAAATAAAAAAAAAAAAGAATGTTTTTTTAAATAATATTTAACTTTCTTATTATTTAGGTTACCATTATTAACCGATATTTATTTCATAATTTTACAGGCTAGTGTGTTGTTTCACTGACGGAATCGCTAAAATAAACATGCACGTCTGTTACCCCTGTTGAAAAAAAAAAAACAGCATATGCTGGTAAGGTAGGTTTTGAAGCTGGTATGCTGGTTTGAGCTGGTTTATGCTGGTCCATGCTGGCCCAGGACCAGCATGGTCCAGTTTTGGAGCAGCATGAACCAGCTCAGGACCAGCATGGACCAGCACTTGACCAGCATAAACCAGCTCAAACCAGCATACCAGCTTCAAAACCTACCTTACCAGCATATGCTGTTTTTTTTTTCAACAGAACAAAATGGACGTTTAAGCATTTTTTTTTTTTTTTTTTATATTTCAAAATGTATTTAATTGAGGTAGCCTATATATACACACAAACATACACACACGCTCCAAATCATATTTAATGTTTTTAAAATAGGCTATATAAAATGGTAAAATAGTTCCAACAGATTTTGCTGTGGTACCGAAATTGGTACCGAGAACCGTCAAATTTTCATGGTATCGGTACCGACTACTGAAATTTTGGTACCGTGACAACACTATTTACATGTTTTCCTGTTTTGTATTAAGTTTCATGTTGATACTGTAAACACTATTCTTATCGTCACTATTCTTATCGATTCTTATTCTTGTCCGTGTTTCGCTTCATCTCGGATTGCATGCACAGAAAGCCGCCTGGGGAACAGCATCTCTTTCACACTATATCACAACAGTCACGTTTCATGATTTGACCGATTTGGATGTTATGTAGGAAGGGTGACAGCGCACCACTTAAATGGAAAGGAACGGAATGCAGCATTGTGTTTATATAATCGTTGAAAGCCGAAATCAAATACGAAACTAAAATTCTATTAAATCGCACAGCCCTCATCATTAAATCATTTTTGAGAGCAACCTGTGTACTTTGTGTAAGGTGTGGGCCAATCCGGAAGCCAAAAACACAGAAGTGTGAAACTGGCCTATGGCAGTGTTTCTCAAAGTGTATGGTGGAGAATAGAGACATGACAAGTGGGGTGTGACAAACGGGAGGAAATTTGGTAATTTTTGTGCCCATCTCTTTTAACCTTTTGAGTGGTACGGTCCCACGGTAAGCAGTAGGGCTGGGCGATATGACGATATTATCGTATATCGACGATGTCTTGGAAGTATCACGATGTCGATATTAAAAGTTAGTTATAGACGATAATCGCCAATATCGAAAAAAAATAAATAAATGTATTTAACATAGTCCCGTAGTTACCATATTTATTCACATGCAATAGCATAAATAAAATATTTTGTAGCCTATAGTAGCTAATTAATAGGGTTAGGAATAAAAAAAAATCTATTCTGGAATCACATTTACTTAAGGCCAGGAATCGAATAGGCTTACTCTTTATAAAATTAACATTTTGATTTTGCTTATTAACAATGTATTTTTATTTTTAAAACATTCCCGTGAACACAGTTTTGTCACGCATGTGCGTGTAACAGACTATATTGGATTCGTTGACATCAACCTAGGCCTATACCCGCGGCGCTAATAATATAGGCTACATTTCTGTTTAAACCGACAAGATTATTAAATTAAAATGAAAAGGCTAAATTAAATTAGAATGGATAGCCTAAATGTCTATAACTCGTTAAAAATAACCACATTTGTTTTCCAGTGGTTTCGTTTTACACGCGCAAACAACAGAAAAGGAGGATTCACATCACGCACCTGCAGCAAAAACTCAAACAGCCTAAATATAACGAATAAATACACAAAATATATTCACTTAAACAATTAACAGATTAACAAAACGAAAGAAAAAAAAACTGAAGCCATATGCTGTTTTAATTAATTTATTTTTTGCGGCGCTCTCCACACAAACACGTTCAAAAGAAAACTAAGACGGAAGAAAGTGGTAGGCCTACCTGTTTTCTTTATTTTACAAAAACAAAATGTTTTGTTTTTATTTCGAGTGTACACAGATATGATTAAACTCTTTTTTTACAGTTTATGTATGACCAAAAATTTGTATTTTTAGTTGTTTTCACTGGTGTAAGGAAGCAGTTGAAGTGCACGCCGGCGCCTCCCGCGCACGTCAATAGCACTGCTTGACATCGCAGCCTGTCCATTATCAAAATAAATGAAACATAAAATTCACAAACAACATTAGTAGGCTAATTACTTATTTTTCCAAATAAATAATGATTTTTTTTTTTTATTATTATAATTTCGTTATAAGAGGCCTGTAAGGAGGACACATCGGAGCTCTAAAACATGAGAAAAAATAACCTTTCCGTTTCTGGTCATGCAGAACGAATCAAACTGTTTTAAATCGCTTTTAGACAAATAACAAATACATTATAGCTTAACTAGACGTTTAAAAAACAGCGCTACGCGTTTAAAATTAAATAAATTAAACATAGCCTATCATCATGATATGTGTCCGATGTTTCTCTTCCAAAAATGAAAGCGAAACATCGGACGTCCTTTAAGAAAAAATAGGCAAGACACATTTGACATCAACATGCATCATTCTTACAATCACCACCAGAATGTCCACCTTCACAATGAACTCCGTTAAACTCTGATCAATTCAGCAATTCTCTTCACGAAACGAAATTAATTTCAAACACTTGAGAAGTGTGGAAATAATTAACACAAAGCTAATGTTTTATATTAAAGCACAAACTAAGAAAAGAAAAACAAACCTTTAACCTTTAATTAAATTAAGTTTATGCCTACTGATTTGCAGGCTATTGTCAGATAAAGTGCAACCAAACTGATGTGTGTTAACAGTGCGTGTCGGCTATGTTGTCTCCGACGGGGGCGGGGCGGGGCTCGGGTAGGCGATATTATCGGATATCGCGATATTATTTAAGGCGATTATCGTTCAAATAATTTTTACATATCGCCCAGCCCTAGTAAGCAGCAATAACAATCAATTCAAATGTGATTTATTCATATCAGATAGGCCTACACATAGTGTAAGTAACTATATAGTTTACTCCGTTTTTCTCCCACATCACCGGCCACTTACTTGCATGGATTTCGGGAGAAACTGATGAATTCACATGCTGTAAATCTGACTGACAGAACTCTCTGACCTGCTGCGCAAACATGGTGGCGAGAAAACACACTCACTTACACATATTTGAGAATCGGAATATCAGATAGTTGATGACATGGTAAGCAAGTTTGTGAATATTTTGAATAAAAAAGGAGAAACAAAATAAAAGTGATACATCTGTCATACAGTGTTATTTTGGCTGCGGTGTGTGACGTGACAAGCATGACACGTCGCCATGGAAACAAGGGGAAACGTTCTAAAATAAATCACGTAAAAAAAAAACAACTTAGCTAGAATTTTTTAATTTAAACTCACGCATGAAAGGGTTAATTCCGAATTCAATTGCATTATTATTATTATTATTATTATTATTATTATTATTCACTTTTGAACAAATTTACATACTATGGCATCAGCTTTCTTACCTGTATGTGACAGCGTTTTGCTTCAGGTGGAACAGAACGCTATGTTTCCGCTATGTTTGGCATTAAAGGGCACCTATTATGCCCCTTTTTACAAGATGTAATATTGGTCTTGGGTGTCCCCAGAATGTATTTGTGAAGTTTCAGCACAAAATACCCCACAGTTAATTTATTATAACCATTTGAAAATGTCATTTTTGGGGCCTGTTTTAAAAAGAGCTGTTTTGGTGTGTACCACCTTAAATATAAATGAGCTGCATATCCCCGCCCTGCCTTTGGATGAGGGCGTAACTTGCATACCTATGGCAATAAACAGTCGGTGGAAGCAGAATGGCTGAGAGTGAGAGACCCGCTGTTTTGTATGGCATTCAGCCGTACATGTTTGAACCGGAATCAGACCCAGATGATGAAGAGACTCCGGCAGAAGAAACACAATTGAGAATGGAGCAGGACGTCTCTGAATGGTTATTTGATACATTTATGTACTTATAGAGTTTTAATCGCGTCCCCTTTGCAATTATGGATGTGCAACACACACACACACACACTGTGATAACGTTCGTGCAATTTTTTGAAACTACAAACACAAATACTGTGATAACGTTTGCTAAGTACGTTAGATACACACTATACAAACAAGGTTTAAATTATATACACAGACATTCTACGACGACGACAACAACTTTAGACGCATTTGTTATTGAACTGGCTGACATCGACTGAAATGAATATTTGCTCAAAAAACATTAAATACACTTACTTCTTCTGGAGGTGACGTTGGATCGCGAACATTAGGCAACGATCCACACTTGAGGATTAACTTTGAAGCAAGACCTGCTTTGAATTGACCCTCGTTCTCAGAACAGTCAGTCAAAAAATGATTCGCGCAAACATAAACGTATTTTGGAATTTTGAGTGGTGCCTTTCCTTCGTAAATAAAATCCATCCACTGCGTTCAGTGGCTCTGATGTCGGAAGTAAGTGAAAACTACTATGTTCATTATTACATCCCACAACAGAACACTTATGTTTCTTAGGAGACATTACCGGCTGTCGTTGAAACAATGGAGGATGGTTGACAGATCACAGACGGCGGGGTCTATGCCAAAACCAGATTGTCAATCAAACCACGTGGGTGGGGCTTAGCGCAATTCTACGTCACAGTGAGAGCAATCTTAGAACAGGGCGTTCTGAGACAGTGCTTATGAATTATTGAGATTGTAAAAAAACCACTGGGTGGATTTTTCTCATTCTAGGGTGGTTTTGCTCACACACTGCCAACACACATTTATGGTCAAACACCATGTAAAAGTGAATTTTGCATAATAGGTGCCCTTTAAAACTAAAACTCATATTTACAATTCTTTGCAGCCTTTAGTTGACACCATTGCTACTAAAAGTTTGCTAAGAAGTATTTCCTACTAAAGCAAGGTGGTATCTGTTCAAGCCTATCCCCGGTAGACTGGTGTTGGCCTTGGACGGCAACATGACCAGTGCAGTTTCGCTACCTATAAAAGGGAAGACAACAGCCTTTTTTCTCTGATCAGGTAGCACCAACTAAAAAAAAAAGAGAGAGAGAGCTCTTTGCTGCATGGTGGCCAACTTTTATTAAAAGCACCACTGAGAGTTAAGGGGAACTTCATACTTGCGTTTTTTTTTTTTTTTTTTTTTTTAAATCATGTTGTTTTCATGCGATCCGCTTTAATCCCACTGATGGTTTTAAATTTTAGGGGTGGACCTTCATGCTTATTTCCCCCCACCCCTACAAATCACATAATTCTGTACAAATCATACAAATCATACAAAAATCACCACCTTGTACAATAGTTATGTTTCTCATGAGACCAAGTTGCAGTGAATTTGACTTGACCTTCCTTTTCCAGTGTAATTACTGCTATGATTTTCCTTGCTTGATCATTGCTTGACTTGATTATTTACACAAAACTGAATATTGCTGTTTAATATACATAATGTGGACACTTCACATGCTATTTCTTAAAACATAGTAGGCAAGGTATGTCTACAGTGTGTACTTGGCAGCACTGACATTTCTTTCTTTCACTGAGTACACTAAAATGCCAAATTTTGACTTAACCAATGGCATGTGTTTGGTTTGTTTTTAGTGTTCTGATCTGAGTCCATCACTGAAAGTTGTTAAAAAGCCAAAAAAAAAAAAAAAAAAAAAAAAAAAATAGATGTCTCATACATTTTGGGAGTTGCATCCGAATTTTGATGTCAAACAGAGAGGTTTAGTCTCAAAGCTAAACAGAGGCAGTGTCTGGGAGATTTCAGAGAGTCAATGACATCATGGCTTGCAGGAGTGACAGGTGTTGTTAAGAACAGCTTTTGGCTTACACAAGAACCCCTGCAAAGATGGGCCTGATAAAATAAATTAACTGTGTGAGGGGTGACAGCTTAAGAATACAGCCTCATTTATTTCACAGTCTCCATTCCCCGCCTCACGGACAGCAGTCATATCGCAATTATTTAAACCCTTTCCACTGCGATGACAAAAACGCCTTAAACCATTAACAAACAGCACCAAAAAACAGGATGCATCATACAAAGCATGTCTTCTCATTGTGTTACTTCTAGTCATTTATAATACCTCATTCACTCCATCACATCACCCATTTTTTTGCCAAATGAAATCTATGTAATCGAGAGCTCAATCAAACTGTCATGTGTACAGCTTGTGATTGCACAATTCTGCAATTCATGGGAACTGCTCGTAGGAGACCTGTCTGTCCTGTCCTCAAACTGGAGTTTAAAGTGAGCTCCTTCCCATTACATGCTAAGCCTATGGACTTTGAGCAGCGTGGAAAGTCCTTATCAGTAGTGGCCAGGTCTGGATTTAGCACAGCGGCTTGTGAGCATCAGAAAGGCAGAGTGCAGGAGGCCTGCGAGACGGCAGCAAGCAGCTGGTGGTGAACTTCAGAGATGCTGTTCTGTTTTGCCCTTGAATTCTGGCTTTGTGGTTGCTTTGTGTTCACTTTAAAGTATTTGAATGTAAAAGTGTTTGAATAAAGTATGTTGCAACAGAATGTAAGTGGCTATTACTGAAAAAAAAAAAAAAAAATAACAAAAAATTATATACAAACATATACAAATATATATACATTTTTAGGGCTGTCAATTATTATTACTTTTTTTTTTTATCACAATTAATCGCAGAAATTAAGCATACAACATGTATCTCCTTCAACACGTCCATTTTGCCATCATTGCCTATATCCAGCAAAGTAAACCATCAGATTGAAGTGTGATTTTCACAAAACTGTATTTTTTAGCTTTTTTCAAGGAAAATTTAGATGTCTTTCCAAAAAAGGACACATACATGATTTGTTTGCTCATCAACATAACGGACTCACACGTGCTTCTGTATGTCACTGCAATCGTCTTTACTTTGATTACAATCCTCATCCATCAAAACTTTCATAGCAAGAAGCTGGTTTGCTTTATCCAGCCGAGAAACAGTTTTCATATCATCTGGCCATACAGCGGTGGGATGTTTCGCTGTTCCGTTCAGACAGGAACAGCACGATGCGGGAGGGTTTGTTTTAAAGCGAAACAGACACTGGAATGAATAATTCTCTCTGCCATCTCTGATATAATCAGCATGGACTTTTAAACTCATCTAACTGCGTGGCGTAAATCACGTTATGACGCAATTTCACATGCTTCCATATTTTTTTTTTCTTTGCGTTAAATGCACCAAATTATTTTAATGTGTAAAGGATTTTTAATTAATTGCATGCGTTAATGAATAATATATACACACAAAACTATATTTACTATTTATGTACTATATTTTATATATAAATAAATATTATACATATTTCATCTTAAGTTTTAATTTATAAACAAATAATATAACAATATCTTTATGGCTTTAGTGGCTAATAATAATAATGTGAAATCAGATTTGTAGCAAAAAAAAAAAAACTTCTCTCGCCAATTTATAAATGCAAAAATATACTTGGGTGTGTCGATTCAATCAAGCAAAATAAGTAGAAAAGGGGAATCCGAACACCAAACAAATGCAAAGTTCAAGGTCTTTCTACTTAAATCAGATTCGTAGCCTTTAGCGGCTACAACATACACAACTAGACACACTGAGCCATGGTCTTACGAATATGAGTTTGAATCTGGCTTGCAATGTTTCCAGATCTCTCCTTATCTCCCCTATTTTACTGTCCTCATCATTTCTTCATTATTAAAGTAACAACAAATTATCCAAAACCGTTACTTTTTAGGAAATGGAGGGGAAAAAAAAAAAGCACTGTCTTTTTTAAATAATCGAACACTGTGTCGTCAAAGTTGATATTGTGGCTTTATTTATGGTCAGATAACAAGGTTTCCGCTCGTGTTTTTTTTTTTTTTTTTTCTTCTTCGAGTTGAAATTTTAAATGCATTATATTCACATTGAAAATATGTATCAAATATGCTTTGTATTTGATCATTTTGAATCTGTAAATTTGAATAATATATTGCACCATTAAACCACATTACTTTTGTTTTTGTACCATTTAGAACCAATTTTAAATCAGTAAAAGACTTATTAAAACAGTGCTGTACCTGTTTTAAAACTGGCGATCTTACAGCATAAAGAATAGTATCATCCACATATAATTGAATGTTTTCTGACTGCAGATCACCTGAGAAATAATATTAATGTAAATTGAAAATCAAGATCAATAAAGAGAGCTGCACAAAACTGTTGTGTTTCTAACACATTATAAATATCACTCATAACTTTTTTAACTACTGTAATACAATTAAATGATGAACGAAAACCAGATTGGACATCAGATAAGATATTACATTCATTAAGAAACCCTATCATTACAATTACAGTTACAATCTAATTATTATCACCTTTCCTGCATTTTTCCCAGAGAAATCAGACTTTCCTGCATTAATTTATAGACAGACTGTTCTATAAATGAACATGCATATCCCCAGGAAATGGTATCCATTATTACTGTTTGTTGTAGTGTATTCAGTATTGTATTCACCTGTTTTATGATACATTTAAGTTAACTTCAATTATGCCATGTTTAATCCATGGGTTCGTATCGAGAAGATTTAAATGCTTGTGTATACGATATGTTGATACCCATGTAACACATCAGTATTACACGAATCTTTAATAGTTCCTCTTTAACAACTCAGCCATTTTAGTCACGCTCGGTCGTAAAAGCCCCATAAAGGAATTTTGCCGCTCAGAGATCCTACCCATTTCATTGGTCAGGTCAACCCTTAGGGGTGTGACTTCTCCCAGAGCTTAAAGCCAGTACGCAATGCTCCTCCCTCTCTCTTACTTCTCCGACAACACAGCGACAGCAGGGGCCTGTGGGCCGGGGCCTGCCCTGCCCCCAACCATGTGCTTGACTAGGAGAGGGAGAACTCTTTCCCCACTAAGAGTCATATTAACAGCTCAAGTTGTTTCATATGTCTTCGAACAATGCAGAAGATATTGGTTACAACTCCGGACCGAATCATCAAGGATTTCTCCTAAGCCTGCAGATCCGATGCTCCTCAGCCTAAAGGCATTTTGCAAGTATTGTACATTTGAACACTAAACAGCGATTTAGTATTAATTTTTAAACCACCTTTGTCAGCAAAGGTGTTTTATTACTGAGGAAACTGATGATTCTTTTCCAGATTGTCTTTGACTTTTTCCCATAGCTTCATTTCCGGTCCCACTTCCGGTTCAACTCTATCATTGCTCATTTTTACCTACATATGTGTGTGACCTGCGTGTATGTTATGTGTTTGTTAGTTTAGTTATGTGTTTGTGAGTTAGTTAATAAAACTTGTGCACAATACAGGTTTGGTTCTGACTCCGTCTGCTAATAAATTGCCTCTTAAATGATTTAGATTTTGCTACCAGCTTTTAAGTGCTGTAAATGATAAGGAATTATTTTTCTATGGCCATAAAAAAATACCATTCTTTTAGAATTAATTAATAATAAATACTGAGTGTTCAGAGAATAAAACTGAGTAATTGTAATTTTAATGTAGCTACATCAAGTTAATCTGATTGACTGATTCAAATATTCATAATTAATCATAAGTAATAATCATAATAAGTTATGAATAATTATTAATATTTCCCCTTTGAGTTAATTCGCTACAATTTCTTTTAGACAACATCAGAATATATATACTTAAGAAAAGCAAAATCCAAATGAAGATATTGTTGTTACAGACAACGCATATATATATATATATATATATATATATATATATATATATATATATATATATATATATATATATATATATTTTTTTTTTTTTTTTTTTTTTTTTTTTTAAATCTATCTATAACTACAGTGGAAATACCTAAAATCTAGAAAATAGCCATTGTATCCCATCCATAAGGGTGGTGATAAAACAGATCCAAATTCATATCGTTCAATCTCAGTTTTGCCTTGTGTTACAAAGGTGATGGAGAAATTAATTAATAAGCAATTTGTATTGTAATGGGAAAACCCAATAAAAAAGATTTAAAAAAAAAAAATTGGTTACACTTTATTTTACAGTATGTGTACTTACAGTGTACTTACCCAAGAAAGTACTGGTAATATAAGGTAACTACATGGGTTAAGGTTTAGTTTTAGGGGTAGGTTCAGGGTTAGAACCCAGTTATTGTAATTGCTATAACAAGCACAAAGTATGTACACACGGAACAGGACTGTAAAATAAAGTGCTACCAAAATAATAAATTCATATTAGGTGAATTGGTAGCTTCCAGACCAGATATGTTCCTTTAATTATTTTTAAATTGTTTAGTAATTTTAATAAGTAGTATTAGACAATTTAATGTGTAAATTTGTCTAGAACAAATTGCTCAGATATTCAGCTCGGACATTGTAAGCAATGACAAAATGCAGGGTCAGCCTCTTCACATCTGTGTGGCCACTTTTATTTTCAAGGACAGTCATTAAGGACTGTAACAGACTGATGTGACTAATAGGCTCTTAGGGAAGAGCGTCCAGAGAGGCCTCGTCTACATCTTCAGATGTTCTGTCTGTGCTGAGCGCAAAAGGTCTTTCCCTCAGGCATTACTGCTGCTGCATGTGGGTCATGCTAGCCACTGATTTAGAAAATCCTTAAGCTTGCTGTGGTGACACAACTAAAACCAAACCTTATTCTGTTCTCTCTTTTAGGGTCACTGTAACAGTAGCATTGGTCTGTTGAAAAATACAGAATAAATGTATAATGCATCTCACACTCTAAAAAATGCTGGGTTAAAAACAACCCAAGTTGGGTTGAAAATGGACAAACCCAGCAATTGGGTTGTTTTAACCCAGTGGTTGGGTTAAATGTTTGCCCAACCTGCTGGGTAGTTTTATTTAACCCAACTACTGATTAAAAATGACTATATGTCTGGCTTAAAATGAATCCAAAATAGGTGAGAAATTAAAAATCAGACACATAATTACTAGAGGCAACAATAATAATCAAAAGGTGTACATTTATTAATAAGCAATTTAATAAATGTTTATTGTTTATTATTCATTATCTTATTAATAAATGCTCATTTATTAAACATATTAATAAATGTTAATTTCCAGCATATTTTGGGTTCATTTTAAGCAAGCAATACAGTAATTTTTATACAACAGTTGGGTTAAATAAAACTACCCAGCACGTTGGGCAAACATTTAACCCAACCACTGGGTTAAAACAACCCAATTGCTGGGTTTGTCCATTTTCAACCCAACTTGGGTTGTTTTTAACCAAACATTATTTAGAGTGCAGTGTTGTAGTGGCTTTTAAAAAAATAAATTTAAAAAAATAAAATCGTATCTGTGCCCTAATGACAATGTTTAACTGAAATAAAATGCTTTTTGTGACCAATGTAGGATCCACTTTATTTTAGGTGCCTTGGTAGGTTTGTTAACAGTAATTAATGCATTATGTTTCATTAACTATCAATAAATCTATGAATCTAGGTTAATACAAATTTCAAAGATCAGAGAACATTTGATTGCTCATGTCATGACTCTTTTATGATGACACACTGATCTTCCTCTCCAACTTAGCAATCGTAGGTACTGTAGGCAAGTTATTGTACAAACCATGAAAACTTTGTTTCATTAAACTTATGAGGGGCATCTGCGATCCTTTCAAACAGCAAGAAGCCAAGGTGCCTTTCAGTATGTTTGGCAAGCACCAGTGATTACAGGCATTTAAAAAGTCACAGCGTGTAGAGGCCAGTTATGCAGGTGACTCGATGAGGGATGCGTCCTCCAGAACGGCCAGGGAGAGTTCATTTCTCAAGTATCGGAAGTTTAATTGTGGAAGCATGTTAATGTTGGCGTCACAACATTTGATTTCACTTTTATGTTGTTCACAAGTATGTTTAGTTGTTTGTCTATTCACATTGTATCATTGAATGTATCTTTGTGCTATCCTCACTATAGCATCTCATACATATGTAATGTAGTGATCCACTATTGGTTTACCAGCTCCTAATGAAAAATAGAAATGCAGCACTTAAGGCTACTGTATTATTTTGGGTGATGTGTAATTTCCTATTGAAAGTTACTTGTACTTTTACTGTAAAACATGTCCAAAAATGTAGTCTTTTTTACGCCTTAAGATATTTAAAAGGTTAAGGTAAATATGTTATTTAACTATCAGAGTTAAACCATCTCAAGCTTTAGAAGAGTATTGTTTCTCATGCTTCTGTTTGGTTAACTTGGGGACGTGACACATGTAAATACTACAGCTGCCCCTGACTAAAGATTTTCTAGTCAACTAGTAGTCATTCATTTTAGCCATTAGTCAACTAAGCGCACATTTATATTAATTTAATTAGGCTACTTAAAAAAAAAGAAAAAAAAAGGGGTGCATGGCGGAATAAAACTTGCCACAAAGCACCAGCAAAAGAAATGATTATAAATGTAAATAGCAAGGAGACATTTTAATTGTTTATTAATAAACTAGTGTTTTCTGAGTCAGTGTCTGCAGCATAGATGAAGTTGACGATGCTGCCTCACCATCTCCGCAGTATAGTGGACGCTCCTTTAGAGAGAAATGCAACTTTCATTACATAAGAGTATCTGTTTTCAATTTGAATTGGTAGACAAAAGTAAAAGACATTTCAAGCTTTCTATAGATATATTTTTCATGTCAATAAGGCAAGTAGCCTAAACGCTGAGTTTCGGTTCATTTTTGTGATGCACTCCAGTTCACAGAGACAGAGACGGCAGAAAACGCATCCTGTTTGTTTTCTTTATTTTACAAAAGCACAATGTTTTCTTGTTATTGTGAGTTTACGCAAATAAAGTAAACAGTTTTGAATGATGTATTACTCTTACCTGTAAGACCAAAAATATTTTAAGTTGTTTCCTTTTATCAGGAAAAATGATCACGCCAATGTCTCATTGGATATGCGCCTAATAATAGAGCACATTTACCTAGGTTAAAGTTAGAGCGAGCGGCCATGTAAAGTTGCTACTACTTACATGTTTCGAATGATAAGCCATATGGATGCACTGATAACATTTTTTAAGGACTGAGTACGAGTACCGATACTTTTTTCTAGTACTCTCCGATACCGATACAATTATTAATTTCTCTCTCTCTCTCTTTTATTTATTTATTTAGCAGTTTTTTTTTTTTTTTTGCAGTTTTCCAAGCACAACGCAGTGAGACTAATGAATGTAGGACAGCATCTTTATTATTACTCAAAATGAAAAAAAGTAATTTTTATGTGCTTGTCACAAACTTGAACAAAAATGTCACAGTTTCCAATAACCTTCAAAGGGCATAATTACCAATATATATATAATTGTTGTTATATAAAAATAAATAAATTACAAACAATACAACAAATACTATAGAGATACAAATTAAATAAACTTGTTTTTCAGATACAGTAGGTTTATTTACCATGTATACATTTATTTAACATATTTTGTTGTTTTATTAACATTAATAACAAATATAGGCTACGGTCCCTTTAAGACCGAATCCATGGATACTGACACACATCCTGTTTTCACCCAAATGTTTACGTCCACTTAGCAAAGCCATAACTGACTGTATTTACGTGAGATACTCCACACGATGGACATTTTGACAACTATGTGTGTATTTGACCATTCAGGCACGAGGAGACCTGATCGCGTGCTGTCTGAGAGAACTGGAATCACATGCATGAAAGAGAGAGAGAAAGAGAGAGACAGAGAGAGAGAGAGAGCGCTTCTGGTCTGTGTCATTCAGCGTGATTCCGCCTATCCCGTTTTTATAAAACTCGACATACTGTAATTACCACAAGATCCCGCTGTTAACAATCTGTCCCTCACGAACTGTGTGACTTCGCCACAAGGTTTTTTGGTTTGCTTGTTTGTTTGTTTTTCTGTGAATAACTAATACAATTTTAGTAGACTAAGTAGCTTCTAGTTGACTAACGTTTGGTGGCAGCCCTAGTAAATACACTGGGAAAAAAAAAAAAACTTGGACCAAAATGCTCTAATTTGTTATTGCCTTTTTTTCTTTTTTTCCCCATCATATTGTTTCTGCACATCAACACTCTGCTGTCAAGTGAATATACTTTTCAAACAAAACTGTTTCTTTTATTCCTCCATGGGGAATGCTATTTGCTTTTAGACACACTGAACAAAACCAGTTGAAATCAGAATCCATGATATTTTTTAGAATTAAAAAAAAAAAAAAAAGCTCTTTAAATGAATTACATGGTAGTTGCCTTTTTCATAATTGGTCAAAGTATCAGTTTTATGTTTTAAAGAGTTTAATTGTAAATAATTGTTGTTTGAGTCAACATTAGAATGATTACAGTTCACACTGGTGAATTTGGTGAATTTTGTGAGTATGCACCATTTGTGCATGAAGACTTCTCTTTTTACAGCTCCAGCTATTTAAAAAAAAAAAAAAAAAAAGTCTTCAAGTCGTGGCACCATCGATCACACTCTCTACACTAAAACCTTCATCTGGACCATAGATGTACTGACATTTGCACCTAGACAGCACTTTTTAGAAGGCTAATATGATCTAGACTTGAATATTGATTGTAGAAATCACCTGGCTAAGAGAGGTCCCCCTCACAAGGATGGTAACATATATCTTGCCATTATTTTCTGGCATCGGTAGCTCCTGTTCTTAACTTAGTGCAAGAGAATAAGAAGACCACGGTAAATCAGACTCTCTTATAGCTGAGAGAGAGGTTTGTTCCAGCTGTGTCCCCTTGAAATGACAGAGCAGGGACCATGACATATCAAACTGCTACTGCAGGTGAATCACATCATTAGATGGAACAGATTTATGGCTCCATGAACATTGTTATTACCTCTACCGCCACTTGGCCTGATGTCTTTATGAGAGAGCCAATGCTCCAGCTACACTGAAGGTACAATGTGACCTGAAACGTGTAGAACAAAACATTGCCTTTTTAACAAAACTACTTGTTGAATTAAAGTATGGTATGATAAGACTCTAACCAAACAAGGTCATTTCAAGGTCAAAATATCCTGCAACCTTATTTTCTTCCTGTTTCTGTTTCTATTTTTTTTTTTTTTTTTTTTTTTTAAGATTATTCCAACAGAACATTTCTATTAACAGAACCAGATTTATACATGTATAATAACAGAACCAGATTGTCTGTCCAATTACAGTTTTATGTGATAATAAAATACCAAAGCTCATTAAAAAAGATCATTTCCTATAAAAGTCACCCATATTGTTCAGTAAAAGGACAAAATCTGTCCATCTTTTTGTCTAGGGGAACTTTATTGCACTGGAATGACAATCACGTATTACATGACCTTCATTGTTTAATCACTGTTTTGTGTCCTTTGTTGGGTCACATGTTACTACATATACTTTACAACATTTGTGGGTAATACTTTAGAATACTGTTTCTTATTACTAAAGTATGAATTAATGTAGCATTACTTAGTTGTCCTGCAGTAACACTGAAGTCACTATTAACTACTAAGGAAGGTGTGTTACCTTATCAGCATGTAATAACATATGATGATTGTGGTAAGTAATAGTTAGCTTATCAATAACAATAACTATACTGAATTGTGTTATGCCTCCTGAAGAATACAGCAAAATATCTACTAATTCATGTTAATAGATAACTATAAATTAACTGCTCTTCAATAGTCGTACACAATTATCTATTAAACAGGCCATTGGCCTGTTCTTCTCAATATTATGCAATAAGCATTTGGTGGAATTATTTCAGTCTAAAGATGTAGTCTTTTACACAATAGTTATCATTATCATCATCATCATCCAACACTTTCTTTCAAAAGTTTTTTTTTTTTTTTTTTTTTTTTAATTAAGAAATTAATACTTTTGAGCAAGGATGCATTAAATTGATCAAAAGTGACCGTAAAGACTCTGATACATTTTTACAAATATTGCCTTTTATAAAAAATTGTTCTTTTTAACTTTCTATTTATCAAAGAATCTATAAAAAAAAAAAAATATATCACAAAATATTGTTTACACATAAATAAAAAAAATTATTTACACAACAACGGCATTTTGGGGACCTGAAAATGCAAACGGGTTTCAAAGTGCAAGTTGTTGAAAACGATACCCTTATTGTTTACATGTAAACTACAAAAATGCAAATTTGTGAAAACGGTGATGTCATGTGCATGCATACGTGTTCAGTCTATAGGCACGTAGTGTTTTTTTTTTTTTTTTATATATATACAAAGTGACATCGCCAACTACTGGCCTGGCAGCAGAATACAGCGTACCCTAAAGTTTTTACCAGGGCTGGATGATTCTGGATCGATTCTGATATTTAAATGATTCTGGATCGATTCTGATCATTTCCAAATGTATCGTGATTCTCTCTCTCAAATGGATTCTGAACTTATTTTTTAAACAGCAGATGGCACTGCGTGCTTAAGAAACAGCTGTACTCTGCTTCCTTCCTAATTCCTTACACACACCACTTGAACCTTCTATAACAATCAATTTATAAAGTTCAAAAAGGTTGAAGCGAATTACAAGGGTGTTTGCAGTGAGCCGTTTAAATTAATCTTGTGTCATAAAAGCATTCTGAGGTGAAAATACATTCTCAGGCCAAATGCATGAGCACTCTTCAGCGCTCTTCTTCATGAGCATTTGAACGTGCAGTTAAAAACTAGCCTAGAGCGCCATCTGCTGTTAAAAACTAAGCTCAGAATCTATTCAATTTGAGAGAATTGCGATGCTTTCGGAAAATATTGTCCCGGCCCTAGTTTTTACATTTATGAGTAAAATAAGGTCTGATAAACATAACTTGACGATACTTGGACGTTTTGCTCTACAATGTAAACTGCACACATTCACAACCCAAACGTTCTTATCTAGTTACTTATTAGAAACATACTTTTTTTTTTAAATAAACAACTTCAGAATTACATTTTCGATATGGGTGTTGTAGAGCAAAACGTACAAGTATCATGCATATACTGTATGTTTACCACAGACTTATTGTACTCAAAGTAAAAACCCCATTATAAAAGGGAAATCTAGAGGGAACCACTGGCAAATTAGTCTTCTGGGTTTTGCCACTGTCCCTGCAGCACTCTTTAGGCGATTATCCTTTCTTGCCAGTGAAATTTCACAGAATTGCAGCTAATGTGACCTTTAGAATGGCTGATAAAAATCAGCTTTGCCACCATAGGTATAAATTGCATTTTAAAATATATTCAAATATAAAAGTCATTTTAAATTGTAATAATTTCTTACAACATTACTGTTTTACTGTATTTTGATCAAATAAATGTAGCCTCTGTGAACATAAAGCCCTGGGTATACTTTGTTTTTTTTACTTCACACTCGAACGCACAGCAGGTGCATGTAAAATACATAAAAAGCTAAGTATACGTTGGGCTTAAGAGACTTTCAAAAACAGCAAAAGTCTTACTGACCCCAAACCTTTGATTGGTACTACATACAAATTCCATACAATTCCCCTCTGTGTGCTGTTGAGTGTTTTTCTGATATGCCTATCATACAGTAACTGTTCTTCCACCTGCTCTACTACAGTCCACCTTCACCCTTTTTTGTAAAGATGGTTTTAAAGAGCATGAAGCAGGAGAGGAAGAAGTGTCTATGTGAAGAGTCTCTTAACTGAGGGGTAGTGTGCAACACCACTTATCAGCCACTTATCATGCTGTCATAAGATTTTTACCTTACTCCTTACCAAACACCAACCTTTAGTCAACTGACAAATACGGTGGCCGAGAGAGCTCAACGCGCTGCAAATGAAGAAAACATATTCATCAGTTTGACAACACAAGCGCTGCAAACTCCACAACACTTACAAATAGTGAAACGCGCTGCAAATAAAGAAAACATCTTCATCAGTTTGACAACACACGCGTTTCACTATTTGTAAGTGTTGTGGAGTTTGCAGCGCATATGTGTTGTCAAACTGATGAAGATGTTTTCTTTATTTGCAGCGCGTTGAGCTCTCTCGGCCACCGTAGACAAAGCCACTTGATTGAATGATGAAATCTCTGAAACAAATGAACATCAAGTCCAGTGGCTCACAATTGTACTTTTACCAGATATATTTTACACATTGTCAAAACAAATCACATGTATTGCAGCACACATCTTGATGCTTTCTAAAGCAGGTAACACTGTGTGCGCAGCAGCTTGATTTATACACTTCTGGTCTAATAAATCTTGTAAACTGCTAATCAAAGCTTTTTTCCCCCAACATATATATGCTGCTGCTTAACTATCTTTTGTGGTCTCGCAGTCTGTGGCTTTTAAGCAGCACAGTGTATGGATTGTCTGGATTTACATTAATTCTGCAAACAACACTCAAAAAAAAAAATGATTCTAGCTGCTTGCTCAGTTTATTTAAATAAAATAAGCTGAACCAACACAAATCTTTAGTTTTGTACATAATTAGCATTTGCACTCAATTGTATTATGTTAAATTAAATTAAATTTGCAAAATGTTAGGTTAACCTAAACCATTTGTGTTGGGACTACACAAATCATTTATGTTGCTATGTCTAATCTTGTGGTTTGGCTATGGGTGGCTACATGAAATAAATCTATGTTGTTCTCAACAAGCTTTAACTGTGTTAAAGCCAGTGATGAGAAGTTCTTTACCTGATCATTACTTGCATGCTACAAAAGTTTCGCAGAAAACTTGAGCAACTCTGCACAAGGGCACCAGTCTGAATTGCAATATCACTGGTTAGATCAACAAGAGTGAATTATGTTCAGGAAACATTCACAGAATACGTCAAATGAAACTGGTGTGATCTCATTCAATTAGGATGAATTTTACTCATCAGTACAATTAAGCTAGCTTAAGTTCAAATAAATCAGTTCAACTGTGTGGAAATAGGTGTCATAATTGAATTAAGTTAGACCAACAAGTTATTTTTTTGAGTGAATGATAAACATCTCCAAACAGCCACCATCATGCATTATCAGCTGGATCAGGCATTACAAGGGAAAAGGATCATTAGCAGCTCTCAGTGTAGTTACAGAGAGAGGGCGCTATCTCCAATTTTCTTTTTTCTAGGTCAGTTCTCAATTGATTCTAAATTATTTATACATGCTAAAAATCAAACGTTTGGAATAATTACAATTTCTTGATGTTTTTGAAAAGTATGTTATTCTTACCAAGGCTGTATTTGTTTTATCAAAAATACAGTGAAAGTACAATTGTAAAATGGAATATTGCAGTATATGAATTATTTATCCGTGCACATTTTTCTTTTCTTTTTTCTATTTTTTTTTTATTTATTTTTTTTATTCATGTTCCTCATAATCTTGATTCAGAATAACTTCCACTTCCTCTTGCAGTGACATCTCTTCTCTTCTCTAATGACGAGGGCAGGGCAACCTGTCACTCACATGAGATCCACCAATAGCAAACCACAACCATCCAACCATCCAATCAATTCCCCATAGACAAAAATCAAGCCCCGCCCTACATTTGTTCTTGTTCCAGAAGTCGTTTCACTTTGATGTCCGTCAATATAGGGAAGAAAAGACTAGCGCAACTTCTGTTTCATGACGACTTTAAAAGAGCTGTTTTTGATGTGAACAAATCATCAAATCAGAATGATTTCTGAAGGATCATGTGACACTGAAGACTGGATTAATTATGCTGAAAATTCAACTTTGATCACAGGAATAATTTACATTTTACTATATATATTCACATAATATTTCACAATATTACTGTTTATACTGTTTACATGATCAAATAAATGCAGCCTTGATGACTTCTTAAAAAAAAATGAAAAGAAAATTTATTAATTTTGACCAATAGTGTAATAATGAAAAGGAAATAAAAAAGGGGGAGGGGGGTATGATGATTAACATTGCCATTTAATTATTTTCAGTTTTTCTTTTGCAACAAAGTCATAAAAAGTGTTAAAAGTTTGAGTCATATAGATAGAAAGTGGCTAAGTCACGTCCAAATTGTTTTCTGACACAGAGATGAAATCAGATAACAGCAGGTTAGCTTTACCTCAATCCTCAGAACAGCACTATCAATAATTCCTTAAATGTAGTGTATCACTAATCCAGGATCCCGCTCTCTGACATTTGTGGCTTAACATGTTTGGTGCGCGCTCCCGTTTTCTCGTATGACACCAGGTGTATTGTAATGGCTTATGGAAATAGGTGTGGAATAGCAGTGCAGGGGATTCTGGGTCATAGTTGGATTTGTTAACTTATTACAGTGTCTGGAGTGAGGCTCTTATCGGCACCTGCCAATTCTTTGGCAGACCCAGTAGGATTGCACTGACCTCGATATAGAAGTAATGGATATTAGAAAATCCGCTGACTGTGATTGGAGGGGATTGAGTGACAAAGAAAGAGAAAAAAGGTACACGAAGGAGAGACAGATCCTTTTTCAAGGACACAACGCCAGGGCCCTCTAGCTCAGAGATGAGAACTCTATTTAAGCAATGATGATGAAGTCTTGTATTATTTTGTCTTTAAAATACTTTTTTAACTTCATCTTTGATAAATAAGTGATATAATTGTTGCAGGTGAGCATAATGCTAGCACCGCCAATGCCATGGGTTCAATTCCAATACATGAACATTTAAAATGCATACCTTAATACAATGTAAGTCGCCTTAGATTAAAAGATCAATATAGTTATTCCTTGCAGTGTTAACTTTGACAGCAAATTTTGATTTTGTTTTAGTCATAGTCTTTTGACTAAAATGTCATTTAATTTTAGTCATATTTTAGTCATCAGAAATTGCTTTAGTTTTAGTTCTAGTTGTAGGTGACTAATTATCATAACATTTTAGCCGACTAAATCTACAGTAGATTGTAATGCATTAAGTAAACATTTCTCAGATCCAATACACTGATATACATCTGATATTCTCCAAACTGTTTATGTTCACTTAAGACAACCAACTGTACATTACTCGCCAAAGTCGATGGTTTTTGAGAAAGAGAGCTCAATTCAGTACTTGGCAGGAATTAAAGTTGCCATTGAGGTAGTTTCTGTTTAAAATTTTGATTAGGTTTTTAGTTCTGCTTTCATTGTAATTTTAGTTAAAAGTTTTAGTAATTTTTTGTATGTTTGTCTTTTAGTTTTTGCTTTTAACTCTCTGGAGACGGGTAACGCGCCGGCGCATTTTGCAGGATTTTTTTCACATTGCAGCAAAACAGACTGAAAATACACTGTCATTTCTTGTCATAGAGACATAAGTAATATATCAATTGAAACTATAGAATATCTTCTTTTATTTGTGTACACTCAGAGTAAAAACACAATGTTGTGCTTTTTGCAAAATAAAGAAAACTAACATGATGCGTGATCTCTCGTCTCCCTCTGAACGAAGTCCAATCTGATAGTTCTCAGAAAATGAACTGTAACTTAGTGAATACTAATGACAAAAAAATTAGACTTATGTCTAAAAAAACATTGAAATGTCAGGTTTTAAATCTTGTAAGTCAAATCGAAAACAAGCATTATGTGTTTATGTAATCTGTATGAAAAGAGAGCCATGTCAGAAGTCCGTGATTCAGCTCATTATCCGCTAATGCGGCCACGCCCACGGAGCCAGCGCTATTCAAACGCAAATTCAGAGGCAATACATGCATTCATCGTCTCAATCGTGTATTTATTGTCTTGAAAAGTGTTTATCTGGATGTTAAAGCCATGGTTAGCGACCTCTAGAAGACATGCCGTTAGTTCCTGTTTCCTGTTCTTCTTTAGATTAATTTGTGGACTAAAGGTGCACAGAGCGCCCTCCGGCTGCAAGTATGAATTGAAAACACAGTATCCATCACTCATAGTGATGATAATAAATATTGAATAAATATTACTCCTCAGTATAGAATATTGACATAAACATATAAGAATCCATCAATATTTATCCAAATGTGCATGTTTTTAAGCTAAAAGCCTATATGAAATGCCATAGAGGTAACATAATTGTTCAGACACTTTGCATCACAGAAATACATTATGTTTTATACTACATAATAGTATACCATTATTTTAAATTGTAATAATATTTCAGAGTATTGCTGTTTTTTCTGTATGTTTGATTTACACCATGATGAGCTTGAGACATGATCACAGAGGGTTTTTTCACAGCCTACCTGACTGAAAGAGCTCATTATTTACATTATTTAACTCATTATGCGATTCTTTTGTCTTCTCAGGTGAGAATCACCCATTATTCATGATGATTCACGCCTCCACGCATACTGTGTTTCTTGACAAAAAGTATCTTACAAAAACGAAATCAATATATCGTTTTATATGAAGGAGTAGGAAGGATAATTTTTACATAATTTTGAAGCAAAAACTCTAGTCTACAACCTCCAATACCCAGAAGTTTTGTGAACACAGATTTAATATACTTTTTTTGGCCTTATTTCAGTGACTTAAGTTTTTTGTTTTTTCAATAACCAAACATTATTCCTTCAAAAGCACAAACATGTACATACATGTTCCTCACATATTATTGTAGCCTAGTTTGTGCTGAATACAGTGTAATGACACTTTTGTCATTAATATGTTTATGAACAACTGAAAAAAGCACAAATGTCAGGGCATGTCAAAACTTCTCCAGGCCCCAAATCAGCCTCAGACTCCAGAGGGTTAAATGTCTATATAGTTTTTTTTTTTTATTTTTTTTTTTTATTATTATTATTTCTGTTCCAGTTATTTTACATCAGGTTAAGCTAAAGCTTGGAAACTAGATGAAATAAAATAAGCTTACATTTTATATTATATATATATATATATATATATATATATATATATATATATATATATATATATAATGTATATACAGCTATGGAAAAAATTAAGAGACCACTCCAAGTTCAGAAATCAATGTTAAGTGGTCTGTATATATATAATATTTTTTTGTTTTTTTTTTGTTTTTTTCAGTTAACGTTTCTTTCAAGCAATGAAGATTTTTTATGGTCTTAGGGCTAGTTAACTATAATAACCCTTATACTTGTATATAAATATATTGAATAGTCTGTCAAATAATGTTCTTAGTCTTTCCTTCCTGTGACAAGATACAGTAGTTTACTATGAATTAAATAGAAATTAAATTAAATAGTTTATTGCGTAAACGAAATAACATTAATGAACTGGAAAATGTCTGCAGTCAGCACTAGCAGTAGCAGGCTGCTCATTTAAGTTGAGATGAGGGTGATAAAATTATGCATTCTTACAACTGTCTAAAACATATTACCATATAAACATTGTGTAGTAAACATTGTCAGAATTGATCAACATTAGCTTATAAGCAATTGCTTGGCATAAATGTGCACTATTCATTAATTGTGAAGCAGTCTGAAGTGCTGCTGGGCGAGCCTGTAGAGGGCGCAACAGCGCCGCATTTCCCGCGGTTAGATCAGCACATTACACTTCAAATGTGCCCATCTTCCACACAGGACAGCAGTCCTGACTGGATATCTTCCCAAATCGTCCCTCTCTATCATTTTCGTCTCGTTTTTATTCATTGACGAAAATTAGAGTAGATTTTAGTCATAGTTTTAGTCATTCAAAGTGCATTTTTATTTAGTCATCGTCTCGTTTGTCTGTGAAAAAATGTTGTTGACGAAAATTATTCATCAACGAAATTAACACTTTTTAGCTGAAAATCTACACACCCTCAAGTTGCTTGTGTAACCCCTCCTGTTCGAACGATTAATGATTACAGGCTGTGAAGTTCACAGTTTAAGTATAAATGTACCCTTGTACAACTGTTTGTACAATTTGTTTGTGCAAGTGCAAGAAGACGTGAAAGAGAGCTCAGCTTCTGTCTGAGAGGCGGCTTCCTGGGCATGTGCTTCATATGTTTGCGCACACTAAACTTTCTCTACAGTGCACAAATAACTACATAAGCACCATTTCGCATTTTCTTGTGCTTGAATATTTAAATTGGCAAGGCTTAAACTTTCGTGATGGTGCAGTGCTGGCCCGTCAACTGTCACAAGCGCCATTCACGTTCATGCATTGTTAGAATACTTAAAAATGTTACTGACCAACTGGCGAGTGACACCGTTTCATATACTTGCCAACACCGTTCTTTACTCGCATTTGGCGCGTGGCGATTGTTCATTTTAGGCCCTGAATGTACCACTAGACTAACAACTCTTACACTTTTTGCACTTATGTGAGATGTGAACCAAGACTTCAACATTTTGTCAAGTACTTTTGTCAGCTGCATAAATGATGCGTGGTTTTTCAGGCCAATAACAAGAATCACAATTTCTTTTATAGGATCCAGGATGAAGGCTGAGACTGCTGGCTTGTCATTTTAATCCTATGACCAGTTATTTAAATGTCATCCTAGCATTAGTTATCAAAAAATTAGAGCAACAGATTTGTCTGAACTGAACTGAAGTCTGTTGAAAGGCTCTTTAAGGGCTAGGTTCCTTACTTGACACAGATAAGAGTATCTGGGTTTCTCTGTTGAAACACATAACAGAGTCCAAATAATACAGTCATAGTAAAATTTGTATATCACTATATATAGTAATGCGGTAAAATAACTTGGGATGAAAAAATGTATAGTGTATTTATTTTATTTTATCTTTTTTGAGCTGATATAATTAACTGATTGCAATGCAAAATTAATTGGTACTGTATATTCCATGCCCCTCAGCTCTTTTAGCAATACACACCCCTGACATTTCATTATGGTATCATCTACACAATCTATTATAAAAGAGCTTGCAGTAACATATTAGGCTTCTACAGCCAGGTTATCTCTTAATTCCTCTTGCTGAGATTTGGTTGATAACTGTTTCTATATAAAAAAATCATTGTCTGCTTTCATTTGAGACTGCTGCGAGGGGAAATGGCCAAGTTGTCACTCACACCCCTAATTAACAACGTGAAAGAAAAAAACATAACTGAGGTGGCTAATACTGCAAATAGCTAATAGTCCAATTTAAAAATTCTAATTAGTTTTACATTGCTTATTGTTTATGGAGTTGGCTAAAGGGGAAAAGAGCAAAGCAAACCAACTGAGCATCTGTGCAAACACAAAACCAACATGTTTAACAAACCACAACTATGTATAAGGTACTTTTAGAGACAATAGCAAGAAACAAATTTGATGCAATCTATTTTGGTAAATGTCAGTCCACAAAAAAAAAAAAAAAAAAAAAATCAATTGAATGCATTTGGAAAGTAATGTGCAATTTTTGTTCTTCCTGCTTTTATAGGCCATTATCTATAAATGTTTCTCTGTGTGGGATTAAATGAATAGTTCACCCTAATATTTTCTCATCATTTCTTTGTTCCATGATCCTAAAGAGATGTTCGGCCGAATAAAATGTATTTTTCAGTGACGTCAAACGGCCTGTCATAAGCCCTGGTTGCAACATAAGCTCATCGAAAAAACGTTCCTCTATCTACTTTTCTGCAAAACTTCATAAACATACAATTCACATTCCAGCTGAAATGAACACTAGTTTCAGTAAAACGGCAACAACTTTTATTCCTTTTTACACAAATCATGATTACAGGGTCAGATTATCGACTGAAAAAAGACTTTTGTGCAATTCCTTGCATAATACTATGTTATGACTTCAAACACATTTACCATAGTGTCTGACTTGTAAACTAATACATTTTCACATTTGCATCACATAACCAGATCCATATGTATGGCTTTTCTGATGTAGTAAACTTGCTCATCTCTAGTACAGCTTTGCATTTGTAATGAGGAGCGTTTGGGTTCGAGAAACACGAGTCACAACACTTGATAAAAGAGCTCAAAGACATGAGAAGAAGCAGCAAAGTTGGCGTGGAATGTGTTTTTATCTCACGTTTTCTTTTGTTAACACTGTCGGTTAGGTTTAGAATAGGATTTAGTGTTGGTGCGACGTTATTTTCAAATGCAAAAGAGTATTAACCTTTTAGCACCTCCTACAGGGAATTTCATTTTCAAACTTAATAAAATGTTGCCACATTCATGTTCATCTATCTTGGATAAAACTGAACGTGCTTTTTGCACCGCTGTCTTCATTTTGAAAGTGTGGCAAAAGTGCAAGAAGAATATCATTACATCATTTTGCAGAAATGTTACCACAGGCTCATTTTTTCCAATGAGCCTGAGTTGCCTTTCTTTGAACGGAACACAAAAAAAACATTATTTTGTATTGTTCTAAAAAAGAGAAAAAAAAAGAAGAAAAAAATAAATAAATAAAGGATTCAAACAATATGAAAGTAACCAAATAACAAAAAAATAACTTTAGGTTACACTATTCCTTTAATGTGAAAATGTTTTTTTTTCTGTATCATAATAGCCCATTTTATCTTTCCTCTATGGTCCTTTCTGTAAGCAGATAGATGGCCAAATTCCTCTCGGTGTGTCTATCACCACTGATCCATTAATCACCTGTGCCTCTGACTATAACATCTGATAAAGCAGCTTCCTATCACTGTGACTGGAGTAATGGCTCGACAATGACCTGTCTGAACATAGAGGGTCGCTGCTGTCAACAACCTGAGCGGTCTGGAAAACAGAAGCCGGTCTGAGTATGATAAAGCTTGATGGGACTTGCTACATGAGAAATGAGTCCCACTATGTGTGTGTCACAACACTCGCAATGCTGTATATTTCACTGGCAGCTGCTACGCTCATGGATGCACAAATCATTTTGCCATTCTTGGCAAAATTTGAGTCATTCTTGTTCTGCCGTGCCTTTTGAACACTATTTTATATCTATTTATTACACGGCTCTGTGGAATACTTGATTCTGATTGGTCAATCATGGCATTCAAAGGTATGTTATTTGCCGAAAACAACCGCTGAAAACAGATAAAACAGACTCATCTGGGTAACTTAAGTCTGCAGCGGTATACGCTTGCTAGGAACGTTTTTTTCTTTGTGGAAGTTTTGCTTTTGGTGAGCTAATAAAATATTAAAACTCAGGTCATCCAGTATCGTGGACTCGTTCTCTCGTTTCATACAAATGCAGCTGCTGCCATTTTTCAACTGTTGTGTTGTTCACTGTTGGATTATAAGATAAACGGGTACAATTTTAAGTTAGTTTAATCTCAGATCAATATCTCTTATCCCCATAATTATTTATGTGGCGAAATGTCGTTTAAGTGGTGTGACTGTACCGCATCCCTTAAATGTCTGTCTAGTTTGAACTTGCCGCGCTAACAACTGCTCTCTCTGCGAAAGCTTTGCGTTTAAAGAGCTAATAAAACATTTTGACTCAGATCAATATTTAAAGACTTCAGATGCAAAAGCCTCTAAGTGCCATCTGAAATTTTCTTCTAAAATGAGCATTTTTATCAAGCTTGTATGTTTATGTTCAGTAATTTCACTTTAAGGGCAATGAAAATGACCTATTAATTGCAATTAAAGTGAAATTACTGAACCTAAACATGCGAGCTTGATAAAAATGCTCATTTTAGAAGAAAATTTCAGAATGCACTTAGAGGCTTTTGCATCTGAAGTCTTCATTTTGTGTCTAATTATTTACTTATGTGGCAAGAAGCCATGTAATAAGTGAGATAATGGATGGATGGACGGATATAATTTTTATTGTGATTGTGATCAAGCAAGTTAATCATTGTGCTTTTGTCTTGTTATATATACACACACACACACACACACACACACACACACACACACACACACACACACATATATATATATATAGATGATACACATATACAGCTATGGAAAAAATTAAAAACCACTCCAAGTTCAGAAATCAATGTTAAGTTTCGTTGCAAAACGAGATAACTCCGTTTTTTTAATTTTTCAAAAATCTTGTTTTTTGGTTGTGCATTCCAATTAATATCAATTCAACTGCAGTTGGTTTGTTTTGATTTAAACCTTCATAACTTAAAAAATACAGCTAAGTAGCACCATAAAACAAAATAATAACATGATAACATAATAATAAACATGTTTTGACAAAAATGTTAAAAACAGAGTTATCTCGTTTTGCAACGAAACTCTTCATATATATATATAATATATATTATATATATATATATATATATATATATATATATATATATATATATATATATATATATATATATGGGGTGTAACGGTACACGTATTTGTACCGAACCGTTTCGGTACAGGGCTTTCGGTACGGTGCACGTGTGTACCGAAGCATTACATTGCAACCAATATTCACCACCAATAACCGCAATAAGCTCTGCGTTTTGTTACTTTCGATAAGAAACAAAGTGTCATCCTTCAAATTCTGTCCACGAAATCATGAAGTTTAAACAGAAAATGCCATTTTGACGTGCTTTGATGTGGGGTGACAGATCACTGTACAGGTTCCCTCAGTTCAACCGGCAGCGCGAGCGCGGAGCGCAAGTGAATGTGTTCATCTCTTCCTCCTTAATACTAGTTACAGAATAAACATGAAAGAACATCTGAAGGTATGTTGCAAGATTCAGTACAACTTACTGAAACGGTCATATCTCATGTAATCGCTCATTCAGTGTTTCAACGGTGGAAAGACATCAATGAAAGCGTCCGTATTCAACAATATGTCATGATGCATTTACCTCAGAAAAGCCATTCAGTGTTCACAGCTTGTTAGTTCGCTAGAGAAATGAACTCTTTCGCTTAATATATGCACTGTATTAGCCAATATATTCATTATTTTACTTAATCTTTTAGTGATATCCTGATTAGGCTATTTAATGTATGTTTAAATAAATCTGATGTTAAAATAACAGCCACTGTGTAGAAATGATTATATTTCAACAACGAATTGGAGTAAAAACATGTAGAAGTTAATGCAAAAACTGCCTTAGGTGCAGCTTACAGGTTTGCATACAATTTGTTATTTGAAAAAAGTGTTGATTATTTTATCTAAAAATAAAAAGCAATTGAATTTAGGCTAATAGTTTGGGCTTCTTTCAAGTTAGGGCTCCCTACATAGTTTATAGCATTAGCAGAGATAATTTTTTTTATCCTTAAGAAACTTTTAGTTTTAATTTAATTTAATATATTTAAAGACAAAAACACAATTTGTTCAGTAAACCTCTGTTTAATAATAAAAAAAAGCAATTTTATGTTTAGTTTTCTCTCCACCTGCTGTACCGAAAACTGTACCGAACCGTGACTTCAATACCGAGGTACGTACCGAACCGTGAGTTTTGTGTACCGTTACACCCCTAATATATATATATATATATACATACATACACATACATATATATACACTGCTATTTAGGATATTGTCACAGATCCCTTGTTCCCCTGGACTCTAATTCCCATGATCCTCCTGTTTCTTCACCTGCACTCACTTCCCTCGTCATCTCCTATCATCACGGATCACCTGCACCTGGACTCTATTATCAGCACTCCCTTTATATTGCACTCACTCCCTTCACTCCTTGTCCGTTCTCTGTTTGGTTAAGGTGTATGTCTGGCGTTCCTTGTCTTTGTTTATTAAAGAGCATCTATTATTGTGGAAATCCGTATCTGCCTCATCTCTCTACCAGCTACCCGTAACAGATATATTTATGTCAGTTTTATATAGTTAGTTTTAGTTATTTATTTCCACCTAATAATTTTAGCATTTCAACCTAAATGTTTATATTTTATTTCAATTATTAATTATTAATTATTATTATTATTATTATTATTAACCCTGCCAATCATTTCCATCTTTTAAAGTTATTTATTTTAATATTTTATAAAATATTTAAAGATATAATGGAGCACATGTAATCGATATGTAATGCACTACAAGTTAAAACAAGAAGGGAAAAAAGCTAGTGTAATTTTGATTAAAAAAAAAAAAAAAGTCATATCCACAGACAAAATTTACACTGCCTCATTTGCTGTAACCATCTACTTGATGTACCACCGCACAGTGTGATTAAAAGTTGATTTAATACAGATTCAGCAGTGGGGAAAGTTTAATTATGGATCCAAAATCCCTATAAATTATAGGGCTGGTGACAGAGACAAACAGCTAAAGTAGCTAGTGTTTATGTGCTTATTTTTGTTTGGAGTTTCTTTGGGATTGAAATAAGGAGCAAAAACATGCCAGACTCCCTCAGCTGCTTGCAGATCAATAAGACATAATGGGCTGTGAGAATGAAGAGAGAGCAGGTCACAGGTGTCAATGAATCTGCTTATCTGCATCCACCTAGCGGCGCTACGTTTACCTGTAGATCTGCGATACCGAAGTGTTGTTGGTTGAGCTCCGAACAAAGGAGCCAGAGCTGAGCTACAGACCCTGAATTCACAGATATCGGTAGTCTCGTCCAGAGGGCACAGGGCAAATGTTTGAGAGAGTGCAGTGGCGATAATTAAACTGTCTCTATTGCTTAGGATGAATCAGGAGTATGTGTTTCTTCTGCAAAACGTGCTTGAGAATCAGAACAATATCTAGAGCCCCAAAACAAGCCATCTGTTTTTCAGTTATTGACACTGCTGGTTAAAGCTAATAGTCTTTCAAAGGAGCATATCATGGTCAATATGATTTTCCATGCTCTTCTGAAATACAATAATTTGATGGAAACAGACATAACTATTCTCCCAAGTCCACCCAGACAATTACTGAAACTACAAGAACCTGCAAAAAAGGCTTATTGCAAGAATAATAATTGTATTCGAACAGATTTCCGGTTTGCCACTGCTCAGCCAAACAGTGTCCCATCCCAAATGTGTGATACTGGTTGAGCCGTTGATAGCGCCACACCCTCATGAAGAAGTGCACTTAATAGTATTAAATGTGCACTTGTATTTCAAATATTAAATGTACATTAAATAAAACACTGTACTTTGCAGATAATATTGATAATAAAAGGCCACTTAAATGTTGTAGTGGAATTTTAAAAGTGAACTTTGTAATTTTTTTTTGTAATATTCTGTCATGCTTTAAAATACACTTGTGGTCAGAATTATTGGCACCCTTGATGAATCACCCTTAATGAGTGATGAGTTTGGAGAACACCTGACAGGAGATCAGAGACCATTCCTTCATGCAGAATCTCTCCAGATCCTTCAGATTCCCAGCTCCACTTCAATCTGATTTTCTGATTTGCTGGATATACGCAATGATGGCAAAATGGACATGTTGAACAAGATAAATGGTGTATGCTTAATTTCACGATAAGTGTGCGATTAATCGGCATTAAAAAATTACAAATATATTGACAGCCCTAATATAAATACGTAACATACAACTTTCAACAGAAATGACAATGAAATATGGTTACATTTTACTGTCAAATGTACTGACAAGCATTTATGGTAAACTAATATATAATTTAAGGACGATATAACTAATTATGAAATTACATATAAAGATAGTCCTACTTAAGTGGGTCAAAAAGTTCAGCACATAATACAAGGCCGATATATCAGCCAATATTTAGCTTTTTTTTTTTCTTTTTTTTTTAAAGTATCTTGCCGATAAGTTTTTCTGTTTGGCTGATGTGTTGGAAGCGGGACTTTTATTTTATTCCCATTCTCCGTCTTCATTAGTTATGGTGTCTGTTTAACAGTTTTGTCTAATACGTTACTAGACAGAACTGTAAATCCAAGAAAGTAAACTGTATACGAAAAAGTATTACAGCATTTGCTTTTATATTATTAGTAACAGAAAGGACAAACACTAATACTTTCTCATTTACCATCAGCATTCAGCAAATATGCAATTAAACAAATCTTTGAATATCTAGTAAACATTTAATTTCACTTCAACTGAGTTGAATTCAGCAGTTAGATATTCTGAAGTGAGCATTTGTAGCCTGCATGAACATGTTATTCTGTGCGTGACGGTCGGCCCGTGTGAACTGAATGCAATCAGGAGAGTTCAGCTTCACTGGAAACGCATGATCGACAAACTTGAAACCCTTGATTTCAAACTATGCTGTGCTATATTCAGTTGCCCACTATGTCATAATTTAGGGATTTATTTGAATTTATTTTCAAATTATTTATTTCTAATTTATTAAATATTAATTTAAAAAAAAAGTTTATATACGGGCACCCTACTCTATTGGCAGCAGCCATCAAGAAACTAATAACGGTCGACCACTAACAATCACCCCATAAAATAGCTAACTTACAGCTGACTCATTATAATGAAGGAAAAAAGAACATATTTTAACATCAACACAATTATGCACATCACATTTAAATGCAACTCAGACTAACCATCATAATATCATGAATACATTTATTGGAATAAATTACCCATTTAACTTTAACGCCTTTCCTCTGCATTTATTTTCATCATGGTAAGGTTAAAAGCAGGAGCAACACTTGCTTGATGAGTTGTACTGAGTTGTGTGAACATGCTGCTATTTCGTTATCACACTGACATGCCCAGAACGCCCCCGTGCCAACCAGGAGGGAGACACGCTATTAGCATGCTAAGAGAATGCCTTGTAACAACATGACACAGGAAGCCCCAGCTTTAATGTTTTCTGCCTCTATTTCTTCTACTCCCACTCTTTCCTGTAGGTGTTTTTAGATTTTCACCTATAGCTGACAGTCTTTTGTGAAATAACTAACCTTGAGTTACAGGACAACACCTCTTCACCTCTTGTACAAACAGGTGCTGATCTGCTTAATCAGTCCTGCCCAACATTGCATGGGAGTGACTGGGAATATCCAGCGATCTGAAGTATGGATTCTTGGGTCACCCTGTCAGTAAACCCATAATCATGTGAAAGCACAGTGCTTAATGCCCTATCTAAGCAACCAGACATCTCATTTAATAATGTCACTTAGTACAAATTTATAAAGAACATTTTAGAGCATCATAAAGCATATTTTACCCCAAAGCAGCTATTGGGAATTCCCTTTAGCCCAGTATAACTCTGATTATTAGACACATAGTTATATAAAATAACTAGGCCCTATGTCTTCAAATAACTGGATCTGTGCGGTGAGAACTGTTAAAAATAAAACAGAAGCCAGCAGAGATTAAAGAAAACTGAATAAATTGCAACTGGGCAACTAAAGAACAAGACGATACACATCTAACGCTCAATATTATTTCTTATGATTTACTCTAGGGATTCTAACAATTAACTGATGATCGATTACTTGTCTATAATAATTTAACCGATAAAATGTATCAATGGTCGATTAAGCAAGGTCATCATTAGAGTGCGTAGTTTTGAAGTGTGTGCAAAACACTTGCGGCAGACACACCAGGAAAAATGAAGTGAGTGTACCAAAATTATGTATCCTAAGTGGGTCATGAACTGCGTTGTTTATTGTTTTATGATGTTTCCTGGGGTGCTCTTATAATGTTAGTATGCTTTTTACATCAAAAACTGTCATCATTTTGAAATAAAAGGCATTTTTGCTTCCCTGATTTAAGCCCTCTGATTTGAATGCTCTGTTTTAAGGGGCGTGTCTGCTGTGAGACTTCAGTGTAAACGCCCACTGCTGTGATTGGCTGACATCTTTCTATTTGAAATATCCAAGTATTACTCTCTCTTTTAGCGCGTTTGTACTATTTAACATTTGGAATTATGGCACTTTAGTATGGGTAAACCCAGCCTGATCTGCCAGCGATTTGATTTCGCTCGGCAACTCAGTCTGGAAACCCGTACATTCAATTTTTGCGGGAACCAATCACAGACTGGCTTAGCCACCTTGCTCGCTATTGGCGGGTATAACACGATGGCGATAGAGAAGCGACGGCAAGCAGTTTTCAAACTCAATCTGATCTACCCGTCACTCCAATATAACAATGCACAATCACAGTGACGCCGATTGTGTTAAGCATTTACCTTATCTGAGAGAAATGTAGTAGAGCGTTGATTCGACAGTCTCTTCATAGGAGGATTACAAATGGCGATTGATGACACACAATGATTATCTGCTGTTATTTTGGTGGTTTGCTTCACGATGTGAGTACAGGACTCTTTTACTTTAATGCCCCTTGTTGGTAGACAATATTTTTATTATTTGCTCTATATGTTTCGTCTCCCTGCTTCTTGAATCTCGCGCCGCCTGAGCTGACTGGAATTCTTTTTGGTTGTCATGACAATGACGTAGTTTAGGGCGGCTCCGCGTTCATTTACACTGAACCAGAACAGTATCAGAGTCGCCTTTTAACTTCTCGATGATGCTGAATGACTTCTTTAGTTTAGCAAACAAATTGCTCGACTGGGTGTAAATACCGGTCACTTTCATGTTTTTGGCACAACCTGCAAAAATCGCTCGATGCCATTGCTGCTTCTGCAAACCGCTGATCAATGCTACAAACCAATACAAACTAAACCTGCGTCTCAATCCGCTCCCTAGTTCCCTAGGTCGTGAATCAGTATATCATGAAAGTGAATGTGGCTGATTCCCTGATCAGTGCCCTGACTACTGAACTAGGGAGCTGATTGAGACACACTGGAGTTTTCGCATCGCTCTGCAAAGTACGTCACCCGGATCGTTGATCTGATTGGTTGAAGGACTATCCAATTGCGTGAATAATGCTCGTTGATCACGCCTCTTGTGCAGTAGAAAATACATACAGACTCTCCAATGTTCAATTTTAAATTGAGCTTGGTCTGGTGATAGACTTAGATCGTGGCATGAAAGGCTGTAGAGATGAACAGCGATCACAGACATGTTGTTGAGCATGTTGTTGCAGTGATCTCGTCATTGAAACTCAATTTCTGCTTTCGTCATAACTAACAGTGTAAACGCGATATAACTAAGAGATTTGTTGAATAAAACATGAGTTTTGGTGCAAGTCCAGAACTGACACTCGCGCTGTTTGATTGACAGCTCCAGCGTTCTTTGCTCGCTTTCTTTATATAATTTAATGACCGTTTAAATACAGCAACAGATCATTTTCATCCTACAAAGAGAAACAACATGAAGTTGAGTGTTTAGTCACTGCTTTGATTTACTGACACATAGACAAAACATCTGACTGTACGGGAATCATTAATATCAGATCAGGCATTAGAATGAACACAGTTACTGACATGTTGATGCATTACTCAAGTCCATATCGTATAAGTCTGTTTGGAAAGCCTGCGCCGAAATGCGACTGATTTACCAAAGAATCCACAGTGAAATGTACCGAATACAAATAAATAAAGCTCAGCTGAGACATTCACATTGTTGAAAATAAATAACCATATTCCTAGCATTAGGATCCTTTGAAAGGTAACATTATTTTTAGTCCTGTATCGCTCTTCTCTCCTCCTCATCTCACTAACACGCCAATGGGTGGGGCTAACATTGCAGTGATGAAGTAGGTGTTGATTTCTTCTGTGGAGGCGGAGTTTCACCTATCTATAGGCACATTCCAGGATCAGTTGTTCACTGGGCCTGATGTCAATAAAAGCTTTTATTGGACTAACAAGGAAGTTATTAGTTCTGAAACTTACAGGATATTCTTATAGTACGATGACCTCTTATATATCAAAAGCTGAAGGAAAAGTTGATTTCTCAATTCATGACCCTTTAATGTCTTCAAGTCATGCAATGGATTATGTAGGCTAGCCATTTATTTCAAAACATAATTAACCAAGGGTCCAAAAAAATCTTCCATACAAGTGAATTTACTGAACATAAAAACTACTTGTCTAAATGCCACAATAAAAGTATGCAGAATAAACAAGAAGTAATCAGATCCTGGTGGATGAGTGATGATCTTCCAGCACTGTTTCAGCTGTGGTGCATGATAAATCAAAACCTGTCAATCTGAGCGATCAAACCAATCCAAGAGCGCTTCAGCTGTAAAACAGTGTCTGATTGGTCTCTACACATTGTCCCTACCCACTATTCCCATCCACCACACCAGAGATCCAGTTTCCATTGGTTAAACTTTCAAATGACATTGGAAAACACTAGGCTTGTTTGAGATGAACTACACTAGCCTTGCAGGCGAGGGAGGAGTACAAAGACGGTCGTCAGGTCGGACACTTCATGCTTTCCGCAGTGTGCTGAACCAGCGTCATTCATGGCAGACCGCACGATTTTAGCGTTGAATGTAACCGAAGAAGTGGATGCGATTGAAAATCCCATGTTTTGAATATCAGATATCAAGATTGGTTAAATACAGGAACGTGTCTAAGAAAAAAAAAAACAAGCAATAAACGTTGTCCTTGTCATCACAGAATCTAACCAATGAGAATAAAGTGTGTCAAAGCTTTCACAGCCGATTTTGAGCAACTGCAGCGCCTGACCTAGGCGGCAGGTCTCGTTCTGCTCTCGCGGTACTTTGATGCCACATGTGATTGTAAGGCAGCTGCAGCCCCAGTCAGACAAATTTTCTAACCAGAATGCATTGCTTTTGTCAGGTGGCAGCCTATCTTTGTGGCGCCGCATGAAGTCGAACAAGCCTACTGCATCATGATCACAACAGGATCAGTTCCTGGAAGTCCTATAGCTTTGGATAGTCAATTTGAAGTCAATTTCACTCTGCGATTTACATGTTGTGTTGGGGCTTGTTTGAGACCACCTGCTCTAAATAAAGATACGTGATCTACCATGGTTTCCTAAGGTTTTACTAAGTTTACTGATGGCTGCCTGCAGTATAGGTCATAAACCCCACCCTTTCCATGTAATCAAATGGGATGTGAGCCAAACTGGAAAAAGAAAAAAAAAATCCTTTTTTTTTGTTTGTTTGTTTTGTTTTTTACAAAGATGGTTTGTCATTTTAGGTAGTTCTCATCACGCAGATGTATGTTCAAGTGTTCGTTTTCACAATGAGTTCTGTATTAGTTGGTTATTTGATGCTATAAAAATGTGGTGTGACGTCATGATTGACAGCTGTGCTTGTGATTGATTGCAGGAGTGTGGGAGGGACCTTGATGCAACTCCGATACCCCTTACAATTATATATATTATATTAGGTTATATTAGAATATATTGGATTAGATTAGTCTATGACATCTAATGTTTATGAATGAGGTATTTACTTGTTAAACATCTATTTGCTTTTTTTCCCCAGTACCTACATTCTAAACAGACACAGACAAACAAACTTTAAGGTTATTTAAGGGATAATGATCAATAAGGTTTCCTGTAACTCCCCCTACATCACCATAATGAACTTCATTGCTTTAATTAATCACAGTGCTGCAGTTAGTGACCACTGCCCGTAAAGCCACATCAGCACTATATTCTTCCAAACCCTGTGACCTATTTTGTAAGCCCACAAATGCTAAAATTGGATGCAAACCGTTCTGATCCACACAGAAATTTAAGTACAACCAGAAATGGTAATATGAGCTTCAGAACTACCATCTTTACTACCACCAGTTTTTTTGGAAATGCAGTCACAAATGGTTTAAAAATACTTTAGACCTATTATGCCCCATTTTACAAGATGTAAATTAAGTCTCTAATGTCCCCAGAGTGTGTTTGTGAAGTTTCAGCTCAAAATACTCCACAGATAATTTTTTTTATAGCATGTTAAAATTGCCACTTTTTTGGGTTGAGCAAAAACACGCCATTTGAGTGTGTGCCCTTTAAATGCACTTGAGCTCCTGCACTGGCCTAAGAGGGCGGAGCTTCAAGACTGATTCTCTGGTGTCAGGAGTCAGTCAGGACGCACAATAATGTCAGAAACTGTGAATATATGCTGCATGGAGATAGAACAGGTATAGTTTAGTTCAATTACGATTGTCTTCTTGTTTTTATCCACTATATTAGTACAAGCCTGTTGTACCGGACCCCGTCCGAATGATGGCCAAAACTTTACAGATGAGTTTTATGATGTTTATTGTACTTCACACAAAATATGAATCGTCTGTTTTCACTCTAGAAAATCACTGTAAGAGCTTAATAAAACACTGCAAGTGTGCATTAAAATATTATCCATAAACTCTCTCTCTCTCCCTTGCATTATCATCAACATATATAGTGAAGTACACAGAAACACTTGTAACAACTAACAGTAAACAAATATAGTACTGTGCAAAAGTCTTAGGCACGTCAGTATTTTTACCCCCCAAAAAAGGTTTTTTAAGCCAGTTATTTATATCTTTTGCTGTAGTGTGTCAATAGGAAATATGCGTTCACATTTCCAAACATTCATTTTGCCATTAATTGTAATAATCCAGTGAGATTTTTGAATACACAATAAGACTGATAACAGCCGGTGCTCCACATGGAGATCAGAGCTCACCATCATCGAATCTGTCTGTGATTACATGAAGAAACAAATGAAACTAGGGCTGTGACGGTGGCAAATTTTTACTACCGCGGTGGTAAATCACCAACAACCGCCGGTGTTGCGGTGGTGGGGTCCAAAGGGGGGGCGGGGTTTGGTTGTGTATATATATATATATATATATATATATTATAAAATCAGAGGTTGTGTTAGACTTGCGTTTCACCGTCATTTTGATGGACAGGATCGTAAAAAAATCCATCATAATCAATAATTACCCGTCATTTGAATTTATATATTTTGATAAGTCATTTAATAGCTTCTGATTTCATCATTTTCATTTTTATTCATGAACTTACAGGATAAGCAAATAGGCATAGGCTATGCATTTATTTATACTATGAAAAGAAAGTTGATCAAGTACTATGACACTTTTCAGTTATCTTGAACACTTGTCACGGATTGTGAGTGAATGCGATCACGATTTCCTCTTTACTACTGTACAGAACGAAATAAACATGAATGAAAATCCAAAAATATGTTGAAAGATGTACGTTATCTTACCGAAATCTGTATCACATCAGTCATCAGTGTTGCAAACAATTTCACGTAACAATATACCTCAGAAAAACCATTCGTTGACCATAAACTTCTGTTTTCATATTATTCTGGAGACTGAACTCGCGCTCTGCTGCCACACTGGAGCGCGCTCACCACCTACTGGACAGGGGTGGGAATTACAGTTACAAGCTTCATAATGTTGACATAATCTGTCAAAATGACGGACGGGCTGCAGATTTTTTCCGTCACTGCTAAAAAAATGTCATCAATGATGGAAAATTTTCGGTTAACGCGACCTCTTATATATATTTTATACATATATATAAAATGTCACACTACCGCCGGTGACACTCCGCGGTGGCGCGGTTGTCATGCATACCGTCACAGCCCTAGATGAAACTGAGACAAACCAAATCCAGAAGAACTGTGGCCGTGTCTCCAAGAGATTTTAAGAAACCTGCCTCCAAAGCTACCTGAAAAATGATGCCCAAGTGTACCTGGACAAGAGCTGTTTTAAATGCAAAGGGTGGTCACACAAAATATTGTTTTAATTTAGTTAATTGATAAATAAAATCTATTTTTTTTTTAAAACATCCTCACTTTACAGCATTTTTACACAAGTGCCTAAAACTCTTCACAGTACTGTATCTTTGCAGGCAGGTTTCTTCAAGCATCTTAGAGACACGGCCACAGTTCTCCTGGATTTAGTTTGTCTCAGTTTCATCTGTTTCTTCATGTAATCACAGACGGATTCGATGATGGTGAGATCAGATCACTGTGTGGAGCACCGGCTGTTGTCAGACTCCTTGTGTATTCAAAAATCTCACTGGATTTTTACAATTAATGGCAAAATGAATGTTTGAAAATGAGAACTGATATTTCCTACTTACACACTACAGCAAAAGATATAAATAACTGGCTTAAAACCATTCTTGGGAGAGTAAAAATACTGACATGCCTAAGACTTGTGCACAGTACTGTATGTAAAGACCTTATGCCTTTCCGGGTGGTGCTTAATAAACTGGTAAACTTTATATCTGTAAATCAACTCCTTCATTACTGCCGTATCCAGTATCACTCTGGAGGCTGTAAGCTGAACACAAACAGTTTACTGATCTATCCTTGAGTAACACATTTTTAGCACCACCTCTGTTTTGTATTGTCCATTAAATTTTACTCTTCCCAAAATGTTATAAAAAAATAACTGTATGAAAATAAACGTGTGAGCGTATTATAGGCTATATGACATGCACAGCCAGAAATGACAGCGCTACTGCAACACACATCACCACAGATGAGTAGCTGAGTATCTCTTCAGCAAGCCTATGTGCAAACTGATGCAACTGAAACTGAAAATAAGGTGTCACAGGCCCTCAACACACAACCATCTTCAGTGAAAGTAGTGAGACTAAATTATCTAACCAGCGCTGATGCTGCTCTTTCTCCTACTGAAGTCTTTGATCTTGAAATTAGCTGATAATCAATCAAATGCAGCTCATATCTGTTGCTTTCGTTGACGTGAACTCTGTTAAATTTGCATGTAGAGCAGGAATTGAAGATCAGATTCATTTTTGTTGTGCAAATAGAACAGTTTTAACATAAGATAGCTGACCGAACAGTAAAAACACATGACGTGAACAGGTGTAAACAGGTCCAAAGTGTTACCTTGTGTTGTTCCAAAAAGATTTGTGGGAGTTTGTATAGTATTGCACATTTCCTCCCCTTGGAATTATAAGGTTCTATCTGACTTTTTTTCAAAATTGAGTTATTCACATATTCATATTCTGTGACAACTTATTTACATTACGAGATGTTTTTGGTAATGTTGAGTACATGTAGGGACTTTTAATTTAGAAATCAAAAAGCTTTGATCTACAAAGTTGAATGGAATGCAAAAACTTTGAAGGTCAATATCTCAAAACTGCTCGGAATAAAGATAGAAGGTGTTTCTCAATACCAAGTATGCAAAGTTTGGACTTGCTACCTTGGTAGTTCGGACTTGGCAAGTTCGACTCAGGAGAACAGACTCCCGTTATCTCTGTATGAATATTTTAGGCAACAATAAAATTACCTATTTTATCAAGCACCACTCTGCCTCTTTTTGTTTTCATTTAAAAAACTGTAAACATATTAATAGCCTCCCAAATGTGGTTCAAGCATTCGTGAATTATCTTCACTGCATGTATCTTTTATAACAAAACAAAATATAAAAACACACCCTGCCTAGATTTTAAATATATTAAACATATTAATATGTTTAATATGTTTATTCAGGCAAAAGCCTATGTGCATACTCTGATTATCTTCACTGTAATAAAATGCAATATAACATAAAACACAACCCTGTCTCTTTTTGTTAAACGTCAGTTTTAATGATTAATAATAGCTGTTATAAAAGTATAGGCCTAAGTAAAATGTATAAGAAGCTATACAATATGAAATAAAGCAAACAAGTCAGTTAAACGTACAAAGTCAGTGCTAGTAAATAGCCTAAATATACAGGCTAAAGTTATGAAATGTCACTTTGCCCTCAGCAGGGAACAAATGATAGATTCATGAGTCCAAAGACCGCCCATTAGATATACAAAAGACTAATTATTATATCTCATGTTTAACCACTACAGTGAGATTAGAGTGTCAGAAGGATTAGTCAAGGTAAGGCTGTTCTCGACTGGGTACATGAGCGCCCGGTGATCGCCTGGATCTCACAACTCTGAAAACGTCAGATCAAATTTTCAAATAGACGCTATCTTTATCAATAAACAAAAGATTTGAGCTTTAAACAATTACATTCTTACCTGAAGAACTCTTTAAACTACATTTCATTAAATAATAACAGAAGTATGTTTAAATTACGCAGGTTTTCTCCTTTACTAATGATGCATCCTGATTAGTGCGACATGCATTCTGGGATACCTGGCTGTCTCAAGTCCGCACAAGTCACCTCTCGATATATCCTCGATAAAAGGGGCACAACACATCAGGCCAGAACCTTATAATTCCAAGCGGGCGATTTGCCAAGAAAAAGCAAACCCAACCTAATTTCAGCACTGTGTTCGACACAACAAGAGTTCTGCATAAGTTTTTCTAGATAACAAGCTGTAGTCATTGAATGGCTTTTCTGAAGTAAATGTTGCATTACTTGACATTGTTTATAAGAGGTTTTATTGATGTCTTTCCACGTTTGAAACACTAAAAGTGCAATTACACGAGACATGATACATTTCAGTAAGTTGTTCTGTATCTTTCAACATACCTTCTGATGTTCATTCATGTTTATTTGGTGCTATAACTAGCAGTAAAGAGGAAGAGATGATCGGTTCATGAGCTGCTTGAACTGAGGCGCTACAGCCATCAATCACTCCACATTAAAGTGAGTCAAATTTATTGTTTGATTTTGAGTAAAATGCCATTGTTGTTTTGTCACAAGATGAAACCAGGCCCATGTGTTATATAAAATATATATATATATATTTTTTCTCCCCCAGAGGAATTCTGTGTACAGAGTTTTGTCAGGACAATCATCAACAACCTCAACGTATAGTCTAAAGCCATAGTCCTATAGCTTGAGCCATGCAGCATGTCATTTCACTCCATGAGGATTTTCTCAAGATCTCTGCATCATGCTATGGTGTGTTTGGGCTTGTTTGAATCGAGATCTGGTTTTTACTGAGGTTTACAAATGTCTCGCAAAGTTACAAAGCAGTATGTGGTGCAAAAGCCTCATCTTTATACTGTTTATATGCGCGTTGGCAGCAACTTTTTACAGTTTTACTGTACCTCATCATAGTGCGATCGGTCAGATTTAGTAACTCCCGATCATGTCAGCAGATACAGATCTCTGACCAATCGATCAGCGTATCCCTATCATGGCATTATGGATACTGTTTTAGATGTTTTCAGATATGTGAGGTTTTTAATTCAATGAAGGGGAGATTAATGTTTCAGTTAAGATTAGAAAACTGTGAAACTTATTTTTACATGTCAAGACTTAGGTAGTGGCCTAGTCATCTCAAACACCCACAGGGTGTAAAGAGTATCTTACAATCTACAGTCTATGAATCCAAATATATCCTGTCAAATATTTCCTGCAGGCATCATAATCGTTATGACTGCCAGGATCAACCAGTAATTTGCATAGGAAAAAGAAAGGCAACAGGTTAGCATCAACTTGCTGGATGAAAACCATTACCGCATTTAAACAAACTATCGATTTTATTCTCATCCTAATAGAGGACTATGATCACCGGGAGGTGAAGCCATTACTGGGAAGGTGATGTGTAGCCTATAGAGTAAGCTAATATGTGTCCTTGTCCATTTGTCAATGCTAGTGTTAGCCACCTTATACGGAGGGGGAGCAGGGTGTTTTGGAGACAGGAACAAGGGGGAATTATCTATTAATCTTGAATGGAAGCCAAAGGGCAAAACATGCTGAGGGAAACATGTTTCTGTATGAGCAATCACCTGAGCTGAGGGTCTCAACTGTTCTGCTGAAAGGACACGAGAGATGTCCACACAAAGACACTGTGCACCACACACACCTCAAATGAGAGCATACTTAAAAAACCATTGCAGCACATCTTATTATAAGCCAATACACAAATTTGCATGGGCATCTGCACAGCATTTCTGAATTTATCTGAAAATTAAAGCTTTTTTTTGTGTCTCAAAATATTTTCTTTGCAATGAATTTGCACAGAAGAACATTACTGTGTCACAGAGACACAGTATTGCTTTATATCATGAAACATGACTGATTGGTGTCACCATATATAGACTGCACATTTCACATTGTTGTCTAATGTGAACTAGTCATGCACAGCCAGACATTTGTCTTGCAGTATAAAGATTTGTGTACTTTGCAGTTTATTTTGGAAAACTTGGTGTATGGAACAGAAGACAATCAAAAATATATAGAGTTGAGTGGATGTTGTCTCTTTAGTATGAGATGTACAGACTGCAATCTATATATAAACTCAACAATAGTAATGATCAACAAACATGAATTTAGATAAAAAAAATCACCTCTAACGTTACCTCGAGTGACCCAAGTTCGAGTCCCAGCTCACAGTCTTCTCTTGTTCCTGTTCCCCTCTCTCCTTTCCATCTAGTTTCCTATCAAAATAAATGTGAAAAGCCCATAAATAAAATAAATAAACAAATAAATTCTGACAATGTATTGGTGTTGTATTTAAATAAATTCAAAACAAACTTTTCCACTATTGATCTCAGACTTGGACACTTATTTTTGTTGTTGTTGTTGTTGTTGTATGTGCAGCCTTCTGGCACTTTGTTGAACAATGTTTATTGTACAAAATTTAAATTTGCAAATACATTTAAGCAACTTAAAAATGCATAAAAATAAACAGATGTGTGTCTGACCAACACAATAGTTCACTCAACATTTTAATTTGTCTTTAAGCCATTTTATTTTGGATATAGGTAAGTTCAACACCAATAGAAATCAGATTTTCTTCAGAGTGTTATGAATTCTGAACTTACTCTTAGAAATTGCGTGGATTGAATTAAGTAACATTTGAAAACTGGACAATCTCTTTTAAACTGGACATACATCATTACTGAACATTTATGAATCTCTCGTGTGTCAATATTGATTGATATTAGTCCATAAAAACATATAACATACCTGTAGAAAACGATGAGGTCAACACAGATTGTACTCTACAGTACAGCGTTCTGGCGCTTTCTTGATGATTTGACCGTTTGCCAGAACGTCACTTCCTCATCTAGCGCAGTTCGCCACCTACAGACATTTTAAAGTTAAAGTTAAAACTAAGTAACATTAAAATTTAGAACAATTTTAAAGACTTAAAGTCTTAAAGGTTAACGTTAGTTCACCCAAAAATCAAAATTCTGTCATCATTCTCACGCTCATTCCAAACCCAATTTCGTTCATCAAAATAAATCCATGTGAATCGAGCGGATTAGTTCAAATTTTCTGAAGAGAAAATTTCTAATGTACTGTATCAGTATTGATTCTGAAGAGAAAGTTTCGATTTAATTTAGCCTTTTATTCACATGAACATTGGTGATCAACGCACACTTCTGTTATGGCGGAAGCTCATTTGAAAATTGATGTGAGAACCAATGAGGTTCATTCAAGAAGCGACATGCACGTGACGTCACCTTCGACCCTTATGACTGCAGTCACGCCCACTGAGTGGCACAAAGACTGAGCGGCAGCATTGATTTTCAGCGTGAATGTCGTGAAAAACACACAAAACACTTCCAAAACGGGAAAGAGCTTTGAGACTGACTGTACACATAGCTTTGACACAAAACCTGAGGTATATATTTAAAAACTGCTGAAAGCTACAGAAAAAAAAGAAGCGAATAGGTCGCTGCAATTCACAGAAACTGGACTCCAGCAGAGAAACATGGATTTGCAGTTATCATTTTGTGTCAAATTGTTGGTTTTTGAGGTAAAAACATACCGTATATATTGTATTGTTATATATTATGTTGACAACTCATCAATTAAATATTTTCCATCTTATATTCTGCATAATTGGGTGTTTTTAAATGAACACTGACAAAAACTATACTATAAAACTATATATGTTTTAGGGCTGGACAATATGACGATATAACATTGATATAAGTGATTACGCGGATTTAAACCTACCTATATTGTAGTTATATAAAATATTCACAGGCAGATTTGCTTTATGTATTTCCCCGGCGTCGAAATAAGGCACATATAAATGTCAGGAAACACGACTCCTGGCTGCATGTCAATATCCATGGATTAGGTTTATTTGACAAGTTGTAAGAATTCGAGTCCAACCTTTAGTGTAATCGTTAGTTTTCCTTGCGTTTTCGCAGTTTCCCCTATTAAATCCAGTCACGCAGCAGGTTCTTTTGCCACTCAGTCCAGCTGAGGGAGCGTGTTTTCGGCGGAAATGTGACGTTGATGCATACCCTCTATAGAATGTTCCATTGCAACACCGGCGCCCAGCAGCAGCCCTGCGTTTCCGCCATTTTGGGGTGAAAGTGAGTCGGCAGTCCACTAGTTTCTATGGCAATATCAGCTGCTTTGTTTAAAAAAAAAAAAAAAACATACATTAAAGCTGAAATACAACCTGAATGATGACAACACAGAATAAAATACTATTACTAGTGATCATCAAATCCTTTTAACAGTTTATTTTACAGACTGTGTTTAAGTCTTACACTTTTTTCACAAAACCTTTGCTCTTTAGAAACCCAGTCAGTTTTGGTTAAAATTCTTTAAAAGGCTTATAAACACTGAATTATTACCAACATACAAAATTAAATTAAGGACATGCATCAGAAAAATTGGGAATGTTAGACAATAAATAGGCTATATAACAGAAAATAACAGCTTGTTTTTGCAGTGTTGTCTAATGTCCATTAAAGCAAAAGTGTGAATTATGTGATAACGGACACAGCAATGCATCATGTATTATAAGATCATTATGTTTGTAGCGTGATCCATTAAAATGTACAATATTTCAATTCAGACCCAGTGAATTGATACTATTATTACTATTCCTCCACTAGGTCTAAAATATATTGTTCGCTGCAAACATGATGATCTTAAATGTATTAATTATTAATTTACTATTAATTAATGTGTAAAGTTGCATAAAATGGAAATACTCAATAAAGTAGGCTAACTAAGCTACCTCAGATGGTAAAATAAAACATATATAAGACAATACAACATTTACTGTCGGAGCCATACAATTTACTGTAGTGACTTAATTTAAAAAATGTTCTATTGCAGCGATTTTGGGTGTGTAAGATGTGAAGGATTCTATGGTCCATTTAGCATTTTCACCCCATAATGGCGGCCACGCTACTGGAGCGCCATCTAGTGGCTGTTGCCCAAAAAGGATAAGAGTTTCACCTCTTGGGTTCTATACTCTTTGATTGAGGTTTGTTCTCGCATGTCAAACAGGTACAAGTGAGCTTATTGTTGTTGATTAAGGTTTATATATGAATTAAAGCCTAAATTCAATCTGTTCATCATATAAAGGGATCCAGTGTCTTTGGAAATTTTGGACTAAATCGCTCTATGGATTAGTTTGGTAGTTGGTAAGTGGTAGTTGGCGGACTGTAAATCAAGGGACAGAAATCTCTTAGATTTCATTAAAAAAATCTTTATTTGTGTTTCGAAGATGAATGAAAGTCTTACGGGTTTGGAACGAGATGAAGGATGAGTAAATGGTGACAGAATTTTAATTTTTGAATGAACTAACCTTTTAATTATTAAAAGTGAAGAAAGAAAGAAAAATAACTTTGGGGTGCCTATTATTATTCAATAATAGAAATGCTGTCTTTATGATTGTGCCTTGATCTTTTGACATAGAGTAAGAGGCCTTTGTACCATAAATACATCCTGCAAGTTTCAGAGCCTAAAACTTCCTCATTATCAACGAAGCATTTATTTAATCAAACTCCAAAATCGTCTTATTTTGATATTGCAGGATCTTTGACGTCACATGGGTAAATACATTGGCATATGGCTGACATCACAGCCCCTTTCAAGGAAAGTCTTTTCACTCGGCGGCCATATTTGCAACACCTCCAGGCATCTATTTTGGGCATCCAAGACCAAATCCTATCTACTTGAATGGGGAAATCCTGAAATGTCAAAAACTGCTTAACGAACTCACAATTTCAAATCAGCAACAAAATCTGACATGAGTCCATAAATGTTGTTTCTGCCAACAGATGTGCGCATCACGTCAAAAGCAAATTGCCATTAAAATCACTGACACTGTAGAGTGAAAGAACATTCCCGTCCAGTTTAACAGCTCGTTTGGGTCTCTCTACAGTCTTAAGAAGGATCGCAGCATCGGAAACAAGTGGATGGTTTCTTTTTAATCGCGTCAGAAGATTGTTTGTATGGAGAATGTGAGTGCAGATCGTTTTGTAAACGAGGCACAGTGTAATGGAGAGTTTGCAAAGAAATTTTTGTTGAAAGATGAAGCAGTCGACTGTACTGGATCTGACAGCAGCTGCATCACAAACCGTAAGTAAATGATTTCATAATGAGTAATAGCTCATTATGAAATCATTTTGATAGTGTTTGCTATGCAGTGACGTTAACCAATCATATGTGATCATTTACTGACAAACCGTAAAGGGGCCGTGCCTTAAAAACAGATTGTTTCAAACAGAGAGTCAGAATGAAGGTAGAAAAATAATCTTTTTTTTTTTTTTGTGCGTGTGTGTGTGTGTGTGTGTGTGTGTGTGTGTGTGTGTGTGTGCAAAAAACTTTATTAACATTATAGGTGAATAACAAAGAATCCATGTCATGACCCCTTTAAAACAAACACCTCTCTGAGCTGATATGCAATGGGAAAAAGGGAGAAGAATGCATAGGATTGGAAAAAGGCAGATTTAAACTTGGGTCTGTCAAATCCAAAGCTAAATCTGCTGTCTTTATTCTCTACACCACTGTCTCAGTTATTAATTGGTTTCTGGGCTCTTTGAACTTAGTGTAAAAAAAGTACAAAAATGTGTTCCATTTTTATTGTAACCAGTCTGTATCCACAGTGCTGGTGAAAAAGTGTCCATCAGTGACATAAAATTGGATAGTACGAAAGCATGGCTGAAGTAACACTGTTCAGAGGTTTGCTCAGTCAAGTGTGAATTCGTTGACCTGACATATGTTCTTGCAAGACTCAATGTTCATTTTTAACAGCTGGAAACCCATTTTTCTGTCAACACACCACGAGAGAGAGAGAGAGAGAGAGAGAGAGAGAAAAAGCACAGTTGATAGATACTTTGACAACATCTATTGCTGGCATATTTCATATTCATACACTTGAGTTTTCAGCTAACTAAGCAGAACTCGTCCTATAATGCCCCCCACAGCTCATGCATATCTGGCACGTTAAAATATGGACGCTCCCCATCACTGTAATTCTGCTTGTCATTTGTATTATTGTCATCATTATAGTTCTCCTTTCTTCAAGCCTGATTTGAAATTCCAATGCTTTTTTTGTCACTGTTTTCAACTCTTTATCTAAACACGCAGCCATTTCCTCAAGGGGTTGGTATTTATAGACCAAGAAATGTACATGGCTTATTTACTGTCATCATATCATCCTAGCTGTCAAGTAGCATCTTTTGCAGACTAAACCTTTCCCATATCTGTGTACTCATAATTGATTCTGTGTTATATCGCCACCAAAATACCGTGGAGATAACTGCGCTGCCGTGTTCACCGCTCAAAGGCCCCTGAGAGATCGGAAACACTGTCACATCTTATCGCAACTTTTTGAACAGCGAGGTGAAGGGAGGGAACAGAGTAAAAACAGTGTGCTCCGTTGAAACTAGAAATAGCATTGTGTTACCATGGCAAATATGAAAATGAACCACTCCACAATCAATGTGGAGTGTAAAATAAGTTTTTGTAATCAAATGGATTGAGACTGTGATGTGAGCAAATATATTTTTTGACTTTACACTCAAAAACCGTAAAGTATACATTGGGACACTTTTGTCTTTGAGATGACTGGTAAAAAATGCCCCAATTTACCTGAATTCACTGGTATGAATGATAAAGTCTTGGAAGACTTTATGAAACTTTTATAATCTGTTTAACTAAATAAAGTAGAAACCACATCAATGAAGCAGATAAAGGTTGACGGGCCAGTGTTTAAAAAAACAATTAAAACAAAAAACTCAACTCAGCTCATGCAGTGGATGATTTCAAATACCCATTTCAAAATGGTTTCAAATTAGTATTTTGCTAATTGCTGCAAAATAAAACTCTAATATCAAATGTCAGATGTGGGATATTCTTTCAACTATTATAATAATAATACCCTTACGAAAAATAAGTATACTTCAAGTTCATTTTATTAAGTGTACAAGTAATGTTCAAGTATATTTTTAAGTATACTTTTTTTAGTAAGTATACTAATATCAATATACACTTACAAGTTTACTACTAGTACAATTTCAAAACGGATTGGGACTAAATTGGCCCACTTTTTAGTATACTATAAGTGTAACAATAGTAAACTTTAAGTTCACAACTACATTTCTCATTCGTACTGCATCTGTACTACAAGTGAACTTACAAGTATACTAGTAGTTTACTATTTACTAGTAATATTTTTTTTAGTTCATGAAAGTACACTTTGAATTATACTCTCAGTAAACTACTAGTTTAGTAGTTTTATACTGCAAGTATACTTGTAAGTTTTCTTTAAGTAAACATAACAGTATAGTTATAGTCTTCTATTTACATATTATATTTGCACTTTAAGTATACTACTATGTTCCTATTTAGGTATTAATTTACTGTACTTTAGCTTTCCATTTTAAAAACATTTTATTCTAGCTTCATGCATCCCTTTTTACGAACACTTGAATGTGGGTAAGTTTCATTTAAAAAGCAATATTTTAAACAAAAAGCTGAGAAAACTGTATTTTTGTCAAAGACTTTGTCCGAATGGAATTCAGAATGATGCTCAAAACACAGATGGAGCAGATCGACTTCATCCATCACCCTGGGTCGACATTTCATTCAGTAATGCTAGCCAGTTTTGATTTATATGTTGTTTAATGTTTGATGATTGTGTTATTTTACATTTGTGTAAACAATCTTCTATTACTTGTTTCTGCTTCTTCTTCACCTGTGTTTTGATCAGAGATTCTGTACTAGAAGAAGCGTAACAGTGCCTCCTACCGTATAAACATGTATAGCCAGAAAATTCAGTCAGTGGCAGGAAAAAAATCAAAGTAGATTTGAAGTAAATTCCTATGTACACTACCAGTGGACTAGCCTACACAAAAATTCAGATACTCAGAATTAGGAACATATCTGTTTAAATCAATATTTTCATACTATATAAGTTTATAAGACATTGTGTAATAGGCTAATAGGCTACTCAATCAAAAAAGTAAACAACTACAAGCCAAGTATACTTAGAATACTTGATTATACTTTCAAGTATATCTCGATCAAAAAATAAAAAAATTGAGTACAAGTCAGTAAGTCATGTATACTTGTGTGCAATTTTAAGTAGCCTATATTTTGAGAAGTACATAAAAAGTTGACTGAAGGTATACCTTCTTATAGTTTAAAAGAAGTATACTAATAGCACACTTGAATAAACGTCTTTTTTGTAAGGGTATGTTAATTTCAAATAATCTGTCTGTTATTCAGGTAAAATGATTTAGATATAAGCCTTGAGAGAGTATGACACATGACTGTCAAAAAAAAAAAAAAAAGGAAGTGTTTCTGTGCCCCAGTTCTGCCCCTGTGGGTAAGAAATTAAAAGCAGCTGGAGATGGTCTCCCCTCAGCAGTCACCTACATGACCATGGAGCATCAAATTAGCTTTAAAGTAGGCTGCTCTGCCTCAGTAAATAAGATTAAAATAGTTCAGATTAACACCAATGTTAAGTAAGAAGGGTTTTACCAGGTATGGATGCTCAGCATGAAACAACATCCAGGACACCATTCGTTTAGTGATGCTCCTGTATCCATAATGGTGTGTGACAATACAAGACCTGAACATTTTACTGTAACACTTTATTTTGATGGTCTCCTTTGAACATTCTGTTGACAATAAGTAATGTTGCACCTATGTGTCAACTAACTATCATTAGAGTATTAGTAGACTGTCTGCTTAATATTTGCTGTTTATTTCGATGCTCCCCAACAGACATTCTACTAACTATAAGTAACTTTGCAAGTACATGTCAACTTATTCTAACCCTAACCCTACCAGTCTACTAATATTCTATTAAAGGGTTAGTTCACCTAAAAATGAAAATAATGTAATTTATTACTCACCCTCATGTTGTTCTACACTCGTAAGACCTTCGTTCATCTTCGGAACACAAATTAAGATATTTTTTATGAAATCCGTTGGCTCAGTGAGGCCTCTATTGCCAGCAATGTTACTGTACCTCTCAAGATCCATAAAGGTACTAAAAACATTTTGAAAACAGTTCAGTAAAAAAGGCAATTGCGACTTATCTCGCAGTTCTGATTTTTTTTTTTCTCAGAATTGTGAGATATAAACTCTCAATTGTGAGTTATAGTCAGAATTGTGAGATGTAAACTCTCAATTGCAAGTTATAAAGTCAGAGTTGTGAGATGTAAACTTGAAATTGCGAGAAAAAAAGTCAGAATTGTGAGGTAAATAGTCACAAGTATCTTTTAAATTGTCTTATTTCACGGCGGAAACAAGCTTCCATAGTAAGTGACATTTTATGTAATTTTAATTAATTTGCAAAATAAGTTTTAACCCCACATATTTTATAGCAAACAAATCAGTCAGTGGAATATCATGTAAATAGCTCCTCCCCTGTGCATGAAGCCCATTAGGCTTTCCCTTAACAGACTCTGCTAATGAGGAAATTAAGTCTTTATCAAGTCACTCAGAGGACCTGGCAAATGAAGAACAGAAAAACAGTTTGAGTCTCCAACTGGCTCAAAAGTTCATTTTGAGATACAGAGAGAAGAATAGAGCACCTAATCTAGTGTTTTGATACACCTGGATTCAGGCCATCTGTTGCCGTGGCTTGTGGGATTGAATCTTTATGCAAATAACTGAGAGAAATAGATTGTGTGACAGCAGAAGTTTGAGCCATATGCAGGAGACACACAGAGACAATTAAGGGTGTTGGGTTCATCAATAATGCCACAGGCTACCATGCACGCCATCAGCCATGTCTTAATGAGTGGCGTGTGGGCTGCAGTCGAGGTGTCACTGTACCCCTTGGATGACTTTGACACATCAACTCTCCAGTGCTGCAGGAGGGCCAGCGCTTCACAAATGACCCAATCCATGGGGCTAACCTTGCCTTTTCAGATCACCTCAAAAGCATGCATTCTAAGAGTACTCACTATTTATATTTGTACTATTTATTAATGTAACTTTATATTTGATGTTTATAGTCAATATATAGGCCTATATATATATATATATATATATATATATATATATATATATATATATATATATGTCTTACTCCTGTGTCTAATGTACTTTTTAGTTTTTATCATATTTAGTCAACCTTTCATCATGCTGTATAATGGTTAGATTGATGATCACGATTATTTTGCACACTGTCATTTGAGAAATTTATTGTTACATTTCATCAGAATTATTGCACTTTCACCTATAAGCACAAATCAAGATAAGACATCAAAGTTACTTATAGTTAGTAGAATGTCTAAAGTGGACTGTTGAAATAGAGTAACCAGAAATGAAAAGAGAGACTTTAGCATTGACTATACTGACTCCTTTTTTAACCTTGTATCCTTTGACATTTAACATGTGAAACAGAGCTGTACATAATGGAAGACTAGTCTATGAAAAAGTTGTTTGGAGGTAGACAACACAAATTGCCTTAGACAACCTGTCTCAGTACTGTTGTGGTGTAGTGCTGTCATCATCTAATTATACTTAAAATAAGATAGCTTAATGCATTACGAACAATCCACACAGAGCATGTACACCTCCGTCTACTGTCTTGAACATGAAATTGAAGGTTTGCTTTGAAAGAATACCACTTGCTTCTGATTAGTTTATAAGCTTTTAATATCTTGGACCCTGCATATAGTGACTAAAGCCATTTTGGGGGGAGAATTCAATTGTCAATTCATTGGTTTCTGCCACAAAAAAATATAAATAAATGTAATGTTTTTGGATTTTTCCTTCATTTTAAGGGATTATGTATTACTCACCAGTTCTATTTGTATCTTACTCAGAATAAAATGTTATTTCCTATCACAGCCCACAGCAATACATTATAATGAGTTTGTCATTCCGTTCGAGGTTCAATTACAATAGGAATTGTTCAGGACACACTCCATCCGCGTTATGTTTAAATTGTGTGACATCACTCCGTTTTCAGCTATGAGTCTAGCTGTTTTTGAATGCAAGAATGTGTCCTGTATGATGGAATCCTCATGCATTATGTGCTGTCTGCCATCAGTAAGTGCACTTTGGCAATGTGTGTTGCCTATATAGTGACACAAAAACATGAATGTGGAAGATGGAATTTGCAGATGGTAGGAAAATTACTGAATTTGCTTGCAGGTCATAGGGAATGACTACATTATTTTGCATTTTTTATATTTATTTATTTTTTAATATAAATAATCACTAGTGGTGGGCCGTTATCGGCGTTAACGTGCTGCGTTAACATGAGACTCTTATCGGGCGATAAAAAAAATATCGGCGTTAATCTATTCTCAAAGTTGGGTTGGGAGCTGGGTCTATACTACGCAAGCTATGATGACTTTCACCTTGATATTTTAGCGCGGATGTATACCTAGCCGAATTGACCCTTCGCAAAGACCCGCCCCCCTTAGCTACTGTTGCTTTGTCTGACAAGCCGTGGCGCTGTTACGCCACACACAGTGATAAATGCATCATGGAGCAAAGAGGACACTGATAACACGTCGACAGACAAGACAGAGCAGGTTACTTATGATATTAAACAAAGTCCCAGCTTTAAAACTGTGTAGTTTTTTTAAGAAATTCAAACAATAAAAACCGTTTTGTTGCTCTTTAATGTGTCGTGACCATGGTCGTGACAGATTGCTGTAGCGCCTCAGCTCAAGAGGCTCGTAAACCGATCATCTCTTACTACGAGTCCATTTATAGCATCAAATAAACATCAATGAACATGAGAATCAATGTTGTTTCAAACGCAGAAAGATGTCAATATACACAATTTTTCAAGTTTAACTCCACCGAGGTTAATCTTCTAACTCCTGACTGCTTTGTCGGACAAAATGACGGATTACTTTTACTCATTATTTGGGTAGCACACATTCTGAATGTCTTCGGCAGAATTTGAATGAGCCATTTTAATCTAGATTAATCTAGATTAATTCCAAGATTACAGTGAGATTAATCTAGATTAAAAAAATTAATCTATGCCCACCACTAATAATCACACTAGTTTAGGTTGGTAAAATTGGCCGACCTAATCAAGATATCTGTGTAGGAATTGTGGCTCCCTTTCAGTCAGTCACATTTGACGTTATGTCAGAACTGTCTGACGAATGGGGTTTCACCTGAGAGCCAAGTCACCTTTGAGTGGTACAAAAATGAGCCAATGGTACGCTGAGTACCTAGGTATCTGGAATTTGCATTGCAAGCTCCATTCTGTGGGTATATATGGAGAACAAGCATTCTCGCATTCAAGCTTTCACTTCGGAGCTGAGCACTTGTGCTTTGCGAGTTTATTTTGACGTGTCAAGCCTGTTCAGTCTAGTGTTGGTGTGACGCCGTGTTCAGCGGGGATCATTTCTAAAAGAGCTTCCTGCTGTGCTGCGATCTCCGCTGTATGCTTCAGCACAACTGAAAAGAGCTAAAATTTTTCTCTGAAAGAGCAGCACGGGTGTGACACTGTGTCTTTTTAAAGATGTCATTCCGCCTGTGTGTTTCTGGGTGCGGTCGGTTTCTGGCTCCATCTGACAGCCACGAGCACTGTCTCATGTGTATGGGCTTTCAACACACTGAGGCTGCGAGTCATGTACCCATTGCGGGAAGATGACCATCTCGGTGTTGCGACCGAGACTCATTTACCTCTGACAACGTAGAGTCCACTCTGCCATAACCTTCTCGAGAGAGGGCTACTATGGCTGATGGCCAGGGTAATTGTGTGGGCTTCCCTGATGAGACCATCTCCTCGGGCCACACACCCCTCTCACACACCGCAAGCTGTGGAGCTTCCGGGTGAGTTTTCTGGTCTTTCTCGGCAGGGACCCAGCATTTCATTCGGGGCTCCAGCGGATGACCAGATGTCCATCGCCGCATCACAAGGTGGGCTCGAGTCCTTGGGAGATGAGGATTCGGCGACGTTGCCTCCTTCTGGGATGACAGCACTGCCCGAGTCTGATCCTGAGCTGACGGCCATGCTTGCCTGGGCAGCTGAGAGTGTCGGGCTCGAGTGGAACCCTCCACCGTGTCCCGAGCCTCCCCAGTCCGTCCCGCTGGCTCGAACGAGCAGGCTCAGCTATGCGATTCAATTTGCCCTGCGTCCCCCCAGGTTTCGGGGTGTTCGTGCTATGATGGTGGGCAAGGATGCTCCCATCATGCGAATGGAGGTCGCAGCCCTGCTGGTGAAGGGTGCGGTCGAGCCGGTCCCTCCAACAGACATGAAGTCCGGGTTTTACAGCCCCTACTTTATCACACCTAAGAAAACAAAAGGGTTACGACCAATTCTAGACTTGCCTGCCTATGTTAACACCCAAGCACATCTTCAAAAGCATGGATATCTATATATCTATCTATATCTAAGCATGGGAATTCTATGGATTGGTTTGCAGTGATCGACCTAAAGGATGCATACTTTCATGTCTCCATTCTTCCTCGACACAGACCATTCCTTCAGTTTGCTTTCAAGGGGCACGCATACCAGTGGGTTCTCCCATTCGGTTTGTCCCTGTCTCCCCGTGTCTTCACGAAGATTGTGGAGAGGCATCTTGCTCCGCTCAGGGAGCAGGGTGTTCGCACTACCTCAACTACCTCAACTACTGGCTGATTCTAGCTCACTCTTGAGAACAGTTGTGCGAACAGAGGGACCTGGTGCTCAGGCACCTCGCCCGTCTGGGCCTTCGGGTCAACTGGGAAAAGAGCCAACTCTCCCCTGTGCAGAGGATCTCTTTTCTCAGTATGGAAATAGACTCGGTAGGCAGCTTACAAGCAAGTGTATTCAGTCACTGCTGAATTGCTGGAGTCAATTTGAGGGCAAGAGGGCGGTTCCACTGAAATTATTTCAGAGGCTTCAGCACTGGCTTTACGGCCAAGTTTCCGAGATCGGCATGGCAACGGGGCACGCACCCAGTGACAATCACTCTGACCTGCTGTTAAGCCTTCACCCTGTGGTCAGAGTTCCCTTTTCTACTGGCTGGTGTTCTCCTAGTGCAAGTTTCCAGGCATGTTGTTTTCTCAACAGATGCCTCTGCCACGGGCTGGGGTGCCATGTGCAACAGGCATGCTGCATCAAGCTCCTGGACAGGACCCCCAACTTTAGTGGCATGTCAGTTGCCTCGAGTTGCTAACAATACAACTTTTTCTGCACTGCTTCAGGGCCCTGCTGAAGGGCAAGCACGTGCAAGGACGAGGAGCAGGTTCTCTTGGTTGCGCCCTTTTGGCCTAAATGGACCTGGTTCTCCGATCTTGTACTCAAGACAGCCCCTCCCTGGCCAATTCCTCTGAGGAAGGACCTTCTTTCTCAGAGAGGGGGCACCCTCTGGCACCCGTGGCCAGATCTTTGGAACCTCCATGTGTGGGTTCTGGAAGGGACGCAGAAGATTTAAATACCTTGCCACCTCAGACAGTAGTTACTATCACTTTGGCTAGAGCCTCATCTACCAGACAGGCCTAACCTCTGCTTGGAGACAGCCTTTCCCTTCTGCTGGCCCCCGTAACAGACAAAGAGCTGGTCTGAGGTCCTAAAGCACTGAGTTCTGTCTAGCAAGCGCGTACTGGACAGAGCAGCACCAAGACTGGGTCTGCCTCCTCCAAGGGCAAAGCTTGCAAGTTCACCACCTGTCCCTGAAGGGAGTGGTGGGAACTTTGGGCACATATCCAGGCTGGGGTCTCAGGATCATGTGAGAGTTGGGTTCCTCCAGTACTGTTGATGCCTGACACCTCTGTCAGCCCTCATGTCAGACTAGGTGCCTCTATGTGTTGTGATTCCCCCTCTGGGCAATCCCATGTGTGTATTTCCACAGTAAGCCTCCTTCGGTAGCACATGTTTTTTTTTTTACCTTGGCATGACTACTCTTGCTATCACTGACTTGAACATGTCCACCCTGTTGGCTGGGTTATCTCAGAGTACATATGTGCTTTGCAAGACCTCCCTACGAGCACGCAGCCTGTTAGCATACTTCCAGATGGAATGCGCATACCCAGTATACTTATGTGTTAAGTCTAGCCCTTCACTTGTGCTTGCCCTCACGACAGGGTGCTATGACTTACGCAGGGAGCTGGAAGACATTGTGGCATTTTGGAAGGGACCCCATTCATCAATGTTCTGATGTCATGTTGAACATGACTGACTGAAAGGGAACATCTCGGTTACGTATGTAACCCTCGTTCCCTGAAGGAGGGAACAGAGAGGTTACGTCCTCTTGCCACAATCGCTGTACCACTGAGCGGCTGGGACAAACCATCTCGGCTCCTCAGAGAAGACTTGAATGCGAGAATGCTTGTGCTGGTCCTTGTATACCCACAGAGCGGGGCGGAGCTCGTGATGCAAATTCCGCAGACCAAGGTACTCAGTGTACCAAAGGCTCTCAGGCGAGACCCCCTTCGTAACGTATCCGTATCCTCCTTCAAGGAACAAGGGTTTCATACATAACCGAGACGATCCTTGAAAACTTTTATGAGCAGAATGTCAGATGTTTTAAAAAGTTTCTGTGTGACTAAACCAGTTGTTTTCATCTCCTTTACTTTACTCCATCCTGCAAACATGCAAATACTGATACATTTTCAGATGTACTTACCACATAACAATGCTGATATCAGGTCTTCTTAATTCACTGCCCTCTTAAAAGCCCCCTTGCAGTGAAGAGACACAATTATAAAGATGATTCACATTTATACACCTTGTTAGATAAATGTGATTCATGTAAATCCATCCTTATAAATAATTCATGGAAAAACATGCACTATGGGAGGTCAGGATTTTAATTAGATTCAGAGGTATTTATCAAAGGCAGATCATTAGGCACAGGTGATGCCGTGTGTTTAATATGTGTCTTCAGTGGGATTAGCAGAAAGACGAGTATCCTATTACGTTTATCTTTATAAACGTCTGTGATAACGTCAAAGCCCAATATTCTCATCAGAAATATCCTGCAGACAATATTAACACTCTTTGTCCACTCCATTTAAATGACTAGTAAATGTGGGACTCGTCCAAACCTAATTGATAACATCTGGATGAGGTCTCTTTCACTGTCCATCAAGAAAATATGATGTATACCGATGAATGATATGGACAAAATTGTGGCTAGGCAGAACTGTCTACTCAGAAAATGAAAATCCAATCATGATCTATTTACCTTCATTTTGTTCCAATCGTGTATGATTTCCTTTCTTCCATTTATTCATTGGTGATTTTGGTGACTCCATTTGTGACGCAGTTGATTTTTGTTAAAAAATCATGTTAAATATCATGAAGTGATCTTTCATTCAGTGAGTCTGTATATATTTCTATTTGTTTTTCTTCATGTGAAACATTGGACTCACTGTAAATTAGGTGTCTTTAACTGTGTTGGGTACACTGTACAAATGCTGGGTTAAAAACAACCCAAGCTGGGATAAATATGGACAAACCCAGGGGTTGTTTCGACCCAGCAGGTTAGCCCAGCCGCTGGGTCAAAACAACTCAATCACTGGGTTTGTCCATTTTTAACCCAACTTGGGATATTTTTAACCCAGCATTTTTTAGAGTGTACAAAGTACTTACTGTGTTCATATTGTATTGCAAAACACTTTTGTTACTATTGAGGTGGATATGGGTAAGGTTAGGGACAGGTATGGGTAGGTTTAAGGGTGGGTTAAGGTGTAAGAGAAGATTAACGGTGTAATTATAGATATAATTACAGAAATTCATTATAGATGTAATTAAAATGGACCCTGCAAATGAGCAGGAATAACGCTAGGAAGATGGATGAATGGATTACAGATGTAATTGCATGCAGGTATTTTTTAAATATAAATACAATGTAAAACATGTATGTACACAATAAGTGCATTGTATCAAATGATTAATTTAAACGTTAGTATAAATTAAGGACACTTAATTTAAAGTGGGACTGAAACATTATCAAATGCTATTCTTTTCAAGTTTTGCACTTTTAATTTTAATTTCAATCTAATTCAACTGAAATTTCTATTTTTTTTTCTTTTACTTTAATTTTAATTAATATTCACATTTCAGTTCACTGGATATTACACATATGTTTCATGGTTTTAAAGTAATGATGATATAAACATAGTGCAGTAGCATTCTTTATATTCTGTGTTATGCTTTGTTTGTATAATCTATTTATTTTAATCATTTTAGGCCTCAGAAGGCCTTGTGGGATTTGTATTGTGGTTGAATACTGCCATCTAAAGATAGTCTGCAATCAAGACCAGTGATTCAGGAAGCATCTTCACTGAGCAAATATACAGATTGATTTGATAAAAAGTCTACACACAACCATTACTCATTTCATCAGTATGATAATTAATATACTGATGAACAAACTAATCACTTTAAGCATGCATTCACATAGAAATACAATTACATAATGTACAGCTGCAAACTTTTCAAGATGGAAATCCCAAGTAGCAGACCTTTAAGGAACAGTGCATTGTTCCAAACCTGTTTGCTGTTAATGTTTCTAAGAAAAACAAAAGGAGAATTTCGTCATGCAGCTCATAGTCATATAATGACATTTCATAATGACCATGCCTATCAAGTTTCAAAAAGGAAAAAGATAAAAGCAGTGCAAATGTTTTACCCATATGATCACCATAGTTTGAGGAACAGACTGAAATTTAAGTTGATTTCCCTTTGCCACATCTCTCAAATATTTCTTTTTTGCATTTACAACACGGCAGAACCAGTGGTATTTGGCCAAATCTGGTGCATTGCATTTGCATGCTATTTTAAAATCTCATGACAAAAACAATTCAGAGTATGGTGGGGAATATGATCAGTAAATGACTGTTACATTGAATGAGTTTCCTTCCGTTTCTCGCATGAAGCTATATTTTCTAGGCAGCCATAGTCACTGTGAACTGTCTTCATATAGAAATGAGCTGCATGAAGTTTCTTTCAAAAATCACCTTATTTTTTACATGTTCCACATAAAAAGTAACAGCATGAACTGACCAAAGGGTGAGTAAAACGACAGCATTTTCATTTTTAGGTGATTATTCCTTTTGGACTGAAGCTTAAATTGAATGATATCTGAGTTATTTATTTATTTTTTTAATCAATATATTCTGTGATAGATTGGCCTGAGATGCTGGGTTAGGCTCCAGCACCACCATGACTAGTTAAAAAGGACCTATTATGCTTTTTTTTTTTTTTTTAAATATTCAATAGTGTGCAATGTTGCTGTTTGAGCAAGAAGCTCTGCAAAGTTCCAAAGTCCCTCCAGCGGGATTTATTCTCTATATCAGTGTCACTGTTTCTGAACTCCCTGAAACGCCTCCATTGTAGTCTTAAGTTTTCTACTGGGAACGAACACGTCACATTATTCCTCATTTAAATAATTACCGTCCAAGGCATATGCAGAATAAAGGGACAGGGCCTGGTTGACACACCGTGTGCAGAATTATTAGGCAAGTTGATTTTCTGATCTTTTCTGAAGCACATTTTACCAATTTGCAAACCACATCAATCTTAAATAGTTCACCCAAAAATTAAAATTTTGTGCATAATTATTAGGCAGGTTTTCTTTTATAGGCAAAATGAGCCAAAAAGAGATCTAACTCAGACTGAAAAGTCAAAAATTATTAAATGTGCATGAGAAGGATGTAATACTAATGTGATACTAGAAACTGCAAAGTTAAGGCATGACCAATGGACAGCAAAATGCTCATTGGATCAGCAGGGTCAGACAAAAACAGGTGCAGAAGAAAAGACACATGTTAACTGCAAAATAATTAAGAATTAATTATCTTTAGTCTCCAGCACCACCATTTACCAGAGCTGCAACCTACCAGAAGTGCAAGATGTCAGGATCTCAGAGACTTACATTAGGTAAAGAATCCTAAAAATTGACCCCCAATTAATAAGAATCACAAGCTGAAGTTTAGTAAAATACATGAAGACTGTTTTTTTATAGGCTTTATAGACAGACAGATTGAGAGTGACTCTTGAAGGACCAGCACCACATCCTCTTGTACCACTGTTTGAAGAATTTATCTTCCAGAATCTGGCAGTAGGTTTTGGGAGATCATTTTTATTCCATATCTGCAAGACGGACTTTTCAGGATAGGAGATGAAATAAAAATGAACTCCCACATGTTACTGCCAGATCCTGGAAGATAAATTCTTCAAACAGTGGTACAGTGGACAGTGCTTTTCATCAGGAGAGGCTTCATAGAGACAGGAACGGTAACACTTTACAATAACAGTACATGAATAACCATGAACTAATACCTGAATTAATAGTTACTTCAGCATGAACTCAAGATTAGTTAAGATATGAACTAATCATGAACTAATGAAGAGTGATCCTTAACTACGACAGGAGTCATAAGGATTCATGCATGGAAACAGAAGCCTTAACTACGCGTTAATACATGTTTGATAATTAATGCATTAATTAACATTTAGGGTAAACTAAATCAGACAGTCTCAATAATAAGGAATAATAAATATTTGGACTTTGAAATAAATTTAAACAATTTATTATTGTCAGAATTTAAACTACTGACATCAGCAGTTTCGTTATAAACATTACTGAAAGGCACAGGATTAGTTTGTCATTTTCACTGATCCTCCTTATCAAACATATAAAATACTAAATACACTAATAATTTATCTTAAAAGGTCTTAATATGTTTTGTGACATTCTTTCCTATCAAACTAAACTACTGTGACTTACATCAGTTCCTGAGGAATCGGTTCCCAAAACAATAACCAAACAGAAAACATGAGCTAAGGTCAGGGAGCGTTTGCTGGGATCAGATTCAGAAGTTCACTCTCCATCCAGACGCAGGCCGTGATCATATACTGTACCTCCATTATCTGACTTTATGAAAAGTCACACAACATCACTTAACTGGGCTGAATACTTATATAGTTGTGTTAGTACATGCATATTTGATAGTAAGTTAATGATAAATCATGAGTTGATTTTAGTAAGTTGTTAACAATTAATTAATTACGATGTGCCCCCTCAAGTAAAGTCACGACATAAGTATGCATTAACAAACCATTAGTTGATGTTAGTATATGGTTAGTTAATAAACTTACAAATCATTAACTAATATATGAATAAACACTAAGAGTGCCATCCTTATTCCTTTACACCCCGGTACAAAAAAATAAATAAAAAGTATTTGTATTTTATTTTTATTTATATAATTAAACATATATGGACTTGAAAGCAAGCCATAAACATACCTGTAAAGACACACATAAGGCACATTTACATGTAAAATCGTCCGCGTCCACAAGCTAATGCTAATCAAAGCATATACATTTAAACGACAAAAATACAAATACAGTTAATAACTGCACATAACCTCCTGAAAATCCCAATAAAACGTACATGTAAATATGTCTTTAATTATTAATTTGGTTTACCAAAGCAGTCAACATTTATTAGTTTAAAATGCCAGCAACACAACAAACGCGCCAAGAGAACACCTAGCGTGCGCCACTAATGAGTGTCCCGCCAGAAACAAACCCTGCATACTTTAGTTCCGGGAATAAACTATGACTATTTAGCTGTGACTAAATTTAAATGAACTATAAAAATCAGAAAACAGTTTAGATCAAATTAAATTTATTAGTGGTAGTTAGTCTATTTTCCACATTTGATTAGACAGATCTATGCAATTAATGGCTAAACAATCATGTGCCATTCCAATTATTTGTCACAAAGCTGCAGATGGCAGATTATGATATTACAGTGTAAATTATGACAGTATTAAATCACGTTTAAATTAAAATTCAGAGTACTTCTTGTTTACTCTTAAGGAGACTGATTTATTTAGTTTACCCCTAAATGTTAATTAATGCATTAATTATCAAACATGTATTAACGCGTAGTTAAGGCTTCTGTTTTCATGCATGAATCCTTATGACTCCTGTCGTAGTTAAGGATCACTCTTCATTAGTTCATATCTTAACTAATCATGAGTTCATGTTGAAGTAACTATTAATTCAGGTATTAGTTCATGGTTATTCATGTACTGTTATTGTAAAGTGTTACCACAGGCACTAAACAGAGCGTTAGCCTACTGACAGACTGGGAAGAGAGGAGCTGCAATAATGTCAAATATGGGAAAAATAATGTGTTTTTTTGAAACATTCAAGCATGAAAACCTATTCTAGTTAAGCCAGAAAATAAAATACTTTGTAAAAGTGCATAATAGGTCCTCTTTATGAGAATGCCTGAATGGATAGATATTGTGTTTGAACCATGTACAGTTCTGTTTTTCTGTCAGATTTAGCATCATAAAATGACAAATATTCATAAAATAATAACATTTCTCTTGTTTTGTTTTGTTTTTCCTCCCTGTGTTTTCCTTTGATAAAGGATAAACAACCTAATTTATGACAAAAAAAAAATAAAAAATAGCATAAAGGGGAATTACAGACGAATGAATTTCAATGAACACCCGACGGCACTGTGGTGCTGTAGTTGCTGTTAGCCCTCAGGCATACATGGCTAATTAAGAGAATACCACCCCTGACCCCAGTCATATCCAAATGATGTAATTTAACATTATTTCAGGAGTTTTCATTTTCATATCTTTCTTGGTGAAGGTCAGATTTGGCTTGCTGTCTAAGATAGAGAGCTAGAGACTTGACTTGACGATTAACTATCCCTCTGGACCACTCAATTAGGTTATTAATAAATGGATAAGGTTGGCGAAGCCTGTAGAGAGGAATGCTGGAAGAACTGTCATGATATGGAATATAAGTAGCTATTTATATAGTCTTGCACCATCATGTTCTCAGGACCGTCTCTCTTGCACAGTGATTGACAGATGAACTAGCTTCTCCCAAACATTCATTTTAGAACTCCATGGCTTTTTATCTCAGAAAAAAAAGGTCTTCTAGGTCAATATTGTCAAACTCAAAATCCTTTTTGCTCTTGTGACATGCCAGGTAATCTGTGGGGTTGTTTGAGATGGTGCCATTTCAGGCCACTGTTCACATGTGCTGAGTGGATATGGGAGCCAAGGTTTTACCTGGCATGCTTGGCATGATTATACAGTGCTACTAATATCTTTCCAGGCAGTAATGGCCCAAGATACTCTCTTGGGTAATTTAAGTCTTCTTTAGATGAAAGTCATCCGATGCAATGTTGCAACATTGTTGGTTCAATTAAAACTCTGGTGTTCCACATAGAAAGTTTAAACATAAAATGAAAATTAAAACAGGAAGATGGCATGCTTTCATGGTATAAGTGTGACATCGGAGTTTGTCTTGTGTGTGTTTTGAGCTTTACTTTCGTAGTTCATGATCTCACTAACTTCAAACCAAAGTAATAGGGCCATTGATTAGAGTGAAATATTGAAATCTGGCTGTTCAAGTGATTAATAATCAGCTCACAGTTTGCTGTGCTCTCAGAGCTGAAGCTGACTCAATGAGACAGCTGTTCGTATCGCAATATGCTGATTAAATCAAAACTACAAGGAGTGCCACTCCACCAAGCATAGCAGTGCCATAATCTACACGGTAAACACTTATCATGCTGCAATTATGACAACCTGCATTGATTAGGTTGTGCCTCTCATCATCATTAGAGTTCATTTTAACCTGTTAAAAAATGGTCCCATCTGTACTCAGCCAGAGATCTAAATTAGTGTACATGGGTGGCAAAAGAACACTTAGATTACTGACTTTTACTCACACAAACTTCCATCAAAAATGTTGCAAGAATTGTCAAAAAAAAAAAAAAAGCTGTGAAAACTTGCCAAAAGTGTGTTCCAAATAATCTCTCGCTTCATTGATCAGGCTCATTCTTGAAAATGCTGGTTTGCTGGCTTATAATAAAAGACCTATTTTACTGTCTGAGCTGGAGATTGCAAATATTTGCCCATTAAACCCAAGTCTTCCATTGCATTAAGAGCACATTAGAATGTGAATTGTAGTATGCAGTGCTTCAGAAAGTGTTCACTCCACTGTTCTTTCCTGTATTATGGATTCATGGATTTATTCAAGGAAGAGTGATTATTCCATTTGATAATAATGAAGGCCATTGCTTTTTAAATGTTTATTTTGTATGTATTGTGCTAAAGTCTTAGGAACATTAGTGTTTTCACCACCAAAAAAAAAAAAAAAAGGTTTTAAGACTTTTTTTTTTTTTTTTTTTATCTTTTGCTGCAGTGTGTCGGTAGTTTAAATTTCCAAACATTCCTTTTGTCATTAATTGTAATAATCCAGTAATATTGTTGTATGCACAAGGAGTCTAGCAACAGCTGGTATGCTCCATACAGACATCTGATCTCACCATCATTGTGTCCATCTGGGATTACATGAAGAAACAGAAAAAACTGAAACGGACTAAATTCAGAAGAACTGCGGCAACATCTCCAAGACACTTGAATGGAACTTTATTGGTGCCACTTTTGGACAGTGCTATTCTTTTCGGTAACACTTTACATTAAGGTTCCCATTGTAAACTAATTTACAAATGCATTATAAATCATTAATAAGTAGTTACAACTGCATTCAAAAAGGGTGACTTTAACGTAATACCTGCCAAATAATGAGCCAGTTTTAACTCACATGTTATAAATGCTTAATAAATGTATTTATTCACTCTTATTTTATTCAACTAGATTCCTTATTTATTTCATGATGCAGCAAAAATGGACAATCATAGTGAGACTGAAGGGTGTTGTATTTGTGGTTTCTCATATCTCATGATTCATTATTATTATAATTATATATTATTTATTATTTTTCTTACTATGTTTCTAACCAGAGTTTACTCAGTCTTTACCCATAATAAAAGATCATGATGATTTCTATCAAGATTAAATGATCAAATTTTTGTTTTGGGGGAAAAAAAAGAAAAAGAAAAAAAAAAATCATAAGTGCACGACCATAACTTGATGAGATATTAATAATGAACAATTTAATTCCAGTATTAGCTACCTGTGAACCTTAAATGGGGACCTATTAGGCCCTTTAAAAAAATGTAATTTATGTCTCTGGTGTCTCCAGAATGTGTCTGTGAAGTTTCAGCTCAAAATACCCCACATATTATTTATTATAGCTCAATTTTGCCCCTATTTGGGTGTGAGCAAAAACACGCCCTTTTTGTGTGTGTACCTTTAAATGCAAATGAGCTGCTGCTCCCGCCCCCTTTCCAGAAGAGGGCGGAGCTTTAACAGCTCAACAACAACAAAGCTGGAGAATCTCACGCAGCCAAAATGAGGATTGTCAGTAACGGTGTTCAGCCTTACATTGTTCAAACCGGAGTCGACACTGATGGAGAGACTCAGGAAGAAGTTACAACTTTTAGAATGAAACTGGACGTTTCTGAATGGTTAGTGGATCAATTTATGTAGTTGCTGTGGAATTTGTTTGTTGAATTGATTCTCATTTGTGAAGCAGTCTAGTGTTAAATGACGGCATGTCAACAACACTCTACTACAACAACTCTTCCTCTTCTCTAAAGCAGCCCAACATGACCCCGCCCCCTTTGTTGTGTGTTCTCGGGGGCGGGGTTTATGTAAATTTTGGGGTTAGTGATGTCAGCTGTTTGTTGTAGTCCTTAAAAAGCGATTTCTGTAAAAGAAAATATCTCCCATTGCATTGAACTTTGAGCGTTGTAACTTTGCAGATGTTGTTTATGCTCTAACAGCAACATTACACACTAAAGTTATAACATAATAACCTGTGAAAGTGAACCTTAATGTGAAATGTTATCTTATTTTCTTATCCAAACCTCATTTGATTGCTGCTTGTCAGAGAAAATGTCTCTGTGTGGCAAGTTGATGAAGAATGAACCTTGTCATTTCTAAATGCTTGTTTTCAAGAGTTCCTGTTCTTTTTATACTGAACCTTATGATCCATCATCTTGCTGTCCAGAGGTATTAAGTATTTGGATGACATATCTGTTAACGGTTAGCAATTGCTTTTTAAGTAATGTGTCAGAGTCCATAAAAAAACTCATTGATTCAGTTGAAAAGTAGAAGGTACATGACATCATTAAGTGAATGGGACATTCAAGGTGATGCTAGCAGTTTCTATGCCTCTTATAGCACCACTTACTGCCCAATCGACAGATTTTGATATGTGAACCCACAGAATGTGTGAAATGAAGACAAATTATTTATAGATTCATCTTTAATAATGGTGCTCTACAGTAGTACTGTTTATTTGCTAGCAAGATGTATACACGCTCTCTGCTAAAGCTAACATTCATTTTTACTGACCCTAGTTAATATTGGAAATGTGCAGTGGTCTGGAAAAAGAGAGAGCTGTGCTAGATTGCTCCATAGTGCAGCAAAATACAGCATTAAAACCAGTATTTATCTCAACATCACTGATAAGGCAGTTATTCACTGTGACACGCTCTATACATGCTCATGCATTTAACACAGCAGGAAGCAGATGTGTAATGTGTCGCAGGTGTGACTAATAGGCTTAAATACTGATTGCTTGTTTGTGCCTAATTGATTAAAAATTGCAGATGGATCCCAATTGGCTGGTTAAGTCGGTTTAAAACAATACTTGTAAGTGCCAAAAGAGAATGAAGAGAGAATGAAGAGAGAAAGAGATCAAAAGGCTTAGGATTGTACTCTAGAAGGCTTACAAGTATGCATGTCAGTTTGCATATTATCCATCCTGAATACCATATGAAATTACGATTAACGCATCTCACTGATTGTGCACAGATGAAATTTTGCACGGCAAATCACATCCCATATTGATTCAATAAGGGATGTAGCCTTTTCTCTTTCAATACGGGATGATCCTGTATTATGCAGGGAAGTTGCTGATCCTGTTCTCGCATTTGTGATTGTAAAACAATACATTTGTGCACTTCATCTCCATATGTAACATGTATAGAAATTACCCTTTTAAATGTATATGTACTCTTGAGAAGAATTCACACAAATTGTTCATTTATATGTCTTGTGTGGTTACCTGATCAAAATGAGTGCAAGATGTACTTGCAAAATGACTTAACTTCCTGTTCTATCTCCTCCTCTTCCCTTTTCTGTAATGTAACCTGGTCAGGGGCTGGAGTCTTCACTGGATGCTGGTCAGGGGCTCGAGTGCTTGTGTGGGTGGCCTACACACACACACACACACACACACACAAACGCAAGCACCAAGACAGGCACTACGATGTACTCTGGGCATGGAGCAAATACAAAAACTGGAGCGGGCTCATGGGTGAGATTTATCTCGGGACTCAGGACAATGGAGGGAGTCGCCTCTGGACTCTGGTAAGGGACTGAATTAGGTTCTAACCAAAAGTCTATCAGCCATAGGTCCTCCGTACTCTCTGGGGAGGACTTGGGCATTTCGGCCATCTTGACCGAGGGCTCAGGCGTGGCGATGGCCATCTTGTGACGAGGCTCTGGGATGGCGGCCATCCTTATCACTGCACTGAGGACTTGGGGATTTGCTGGAGGATAGCAACAGATGGAACCCTAGAGGCAGTCCTCAGCCAGGATGGTGTTGTCTTGGTCGGTTGTTCTGTCACACAGCATGGTTGTGGGCAGGGTTGGGCAAAAATACATCAAAATGTATTTTAAAATAAAATACCAAATACCTTAATTTTAAGTGTATCAAAATAAACTAAACAATATAGCAACCGCACCATGTATCAAAATAAACTACAGTATTTTTGCATTTTTGCATCTAAAAAATACTTTTACAAGTGAGCATGAAATTTCTTCGCAAACCTTCCATCAATTGGCTTATTTGATTGATCCCTTCACCATTACACTGACTCAGTTGATTAAGTACACAATGTTTGATAGCAACAGCTTTTCTCTGCCTGAGTCATGCAATAAATCTGACATGCAACCAGTTAAAGGCACAATATGTACAGTAGGATTTTTGGATTAAAATATCCAAAAACCACTTGAACAATGTTATATATTTTGTTGACTTGTGTATTTTCATTATCCCAAATGTTTCCAAGAATGTTTAAATCCAGAGAAATAAGCAATTTTAACCAGGACATGGGCCGTGTCCGTGCATTGCCTATCAATGACATCATACCCTCAATTTCTGGTTTTAATTTGTAGAAACCATTAAACAAAGACGCTTTATATTCCTCATCTGTCTAATAAAACATATTTTATTAGACAGATTAGGACCTATTTGGATTCATTCATCGACTGAAAACTGTTATATACCTTTTTGTTTAAATTTTGTTTTTTTGATTTACCACGAGCACCATGTTTTACCATGACTAACATCGATCTAGCTTACTGCAGTGTGCAACAAGTGTCTCATAGCAGCCGGCGAGCGAATGCACAGAGTAGCACTATGACAACTTTCAACACTCAAATGTATCTAATATGATAAACAGCACTGTGTTACCCCACATACAGACTGAAAAAAACTAAAGCAGCGACTGCGGAATAATAAAAGTTCCGCTGCTCTCGAGACATGTGTCGCGCTCGTCTTTCATTAGCAATCTCTCCAGGGGTCTTGTTGAACTCCAACATCACTCGCCCTGCTCTGCTTCATATTACAGTAACTTTAATAATCTCTTCCATGAACATGATTTCTGCCTGAGTCCCATCCTGATTCTTTTCCACTGGCTGTAGACATGAAAACAACACATCCCATGATTCCACAAAATCAAGGATAAGCGAATGAATAAGCGACCTCTAGCGACAGAAATTTACATCTTGTCGCTTTTGTGATATGGTGATTAAGTTCTCAAAGTTAATATATTGTTAATAGTATTTTTCTAATATTATAAAATTGTATTTAATTCATTATATGTGTTTTTTGAGAAGTAAAGTCTGTTTTGTGCATTTCCTAAATTAATTATTTTAATTTGGCATACCTGCGTCATGACGTCATCGCACAATAGTTTGGTGCACGCCTGTGATGTGCTTCATTCGTTGCAAATGAAGAGACGAGAAGCCATCACAGCAGACTCTATCTTCTTTCATTTTACTTCTTTCCAGGTAACTGCGAAGTAAAATGCACAAAACACACTTTCAGTTTCAGTATAAACACTGTCTAAAGTAAAACGAGCAAGTTGTATGTGTTCTAAGCTGTTATTTTGTACTTTATAAAAATTTGTCGTGAGTTCAGTGTGGTTGAGCACATGATTAGCATTAGCGCGAAAGCCCGCCTATATTATAATGTTTAAAATAGAAATATAATTTGAATATATATATATATATATATATATATATATATATATATATATATATATATATATATATATATATATATATTATTGTGTTAGCGTTATGAGATATCTTCATTTTGCATACTGTACATGGTTGTTTAATTCATGGTTATTTGCGTTACATTTGACAATATAGGTGACGAGTGAATTTCATATTCAATATAATGCATCAGAATGAACTGGGAATATTGTTCATCTTCTAAATGTATTTATTTTGACAAATTTCATGTCATTATTTAGATAAAGGTTAAAGGTTAAATACTAGTGATGTCAAATATATATATATATATAGAGAGAGATATTTAATATATAGATATGTTTATTATATATATGTCACGGCTACACAATCTGCACCTTCTGACACGAACACTTACGCCACGCCCACTCGTTCACAATCACCTGAATACTGAACACCTGTGCATCATCACCAGAGCCACATATAAGCACACCAGTCCCATTCACTCATTGTCTGGTCTTGCACCGATCCCTACACGTCACTCGACCTCGTCTTACCTGAACATTGTACCTACTGTTGTCTTCATTGTCTTCATCTCCAGTCCTGAGTCCTCCGTCATCATCTGTGTCACCATTGTCATCTGCCAAGGAAAGTTATCATTGTTTTACCATTCGTCAGTTCTACGTGTCAAGATTATCTACCTGTGTCTTCACCTGTGTCTGAAACCTCTGTTAATAAACACTGTTGCACTTACCTCATCTGTGTCCTCGTCTGTGTCTGACAGAAGACCAGACCAGATGCAGAGCTCTTCAGGCACAGGCGGGGACCGCACCACGGATCCCTTCCTGGAACTGGTCAACGCTGTACGGTCCTCACTCCTTCAAAATACCACAACCACCACACCGTCATCATCAACACCTACTCCACCGCTCACTTCTTCAGCTGCCCCTGCGAGTCTCATGGCCAAACCAGCGACATACAGCGGCGCGGCGGAGGATTGCAGCGGGTTCCTACTACAATGCTCTCTTTACCTGGAAGCTAATGCTCATCTGTTCACCACCGAAAGAAGCCGGGTGGCGTTCATCATTAACCTATTATCAGGTAAAGCCCTGCAATGGGCCCAATCATTGTGGGAAACTAATTCTGCGATCCTTGGTTCTGTTTCCTCATTCTGTTCCCAGTTAAAGGAAGTCTTCGGCCAGCAGACAGCTGATTTATCCATTCACGATCAGCTATTCAACATTCGCCAAGAAAGGAGCGAGACTGTAAGTTCATATGCTGTGCGCTTCCGCACCCTCGCTTATATAAGCGGCTGGAATGAAACCGCTCTCATCACAGCTTTTCGTCATGGATTACGTGAAGAAGTTAAACAATGGATCGTGGTATATGAAGATTCCCTGGGGTTAGAGAATCTTATCCAAAAATCCATCCGGGTTTCCCAACGACTCGCTGCTTGCAGTCACACCGCTCCCGCTGTAAATCCTCCGCCCGTCTCACCATCTGTCGCGCCTCCAGCACCTGAACCCATGCAAGTTGATACATACCATCTCACCACCTCAGAACGACAACGCCGCATCAACTTAAGGTTGTGTTTGTATTGTGGGGGAGATGGACATCAACTACCCACCTGTCCAGTTCGACCTCCTCGTCCAGCGGTGAGTACCATTCAATTACCTCCTCAAACAGCACGCTTAACTAAAACCTGGGTGAACCTAAGACATGGTCAATCTTCTGTTTCAGTACAAGCCCTCCTCGACTCCGGGTCGGCGGGGAACTTCATCAGCCAACAAACCCTCAATCTCCTGAATGCCAAACGTCAACGCAGCCCCGTCGACCTAAAAATAACGACCATACAGGGAAAGCCGCTGGGCCGAGGTCATGTCCGTTACTTCTCCCCCACACTCATCCTTCGCGTCGGTCACTTGCATGTGGAGGACATCACATTTATGGTGCTGGAGGAGTCAACCGCTGACATTATCCTGGGACGCCCATGGTTAAACCAACACCAACCTCACATCCATTGGCCAACTGGTGAAATCCTCAAGTGGGGTAAGAACTGCCATGAACACTGCATCACCTTACCTGTAAAAGTTCTTCAATCATCTTCTTCATCCAGAGAACCACCACTACTGATCCAATCTACCTCAGTTGAAAGTCCAGAAACCCAAGTCCAAGTAACCATTCCTTCAGCTTATCGGGCGTTCCAGGATGTCTTCAGTAAGCGGTTGGCAACTCAACTTCCACCTCATCAGCCATGGGACTGCGCCATCGACCTCCTGCCTGGGGCCACGTTACCAAAGGGAAGAGTATACCCCTTGTCCATCCCGGAGCAGAAGGCCATGGAGGAGTACGTCCAAGAGGCTCTTCAGCAGGAATTCATACGACCATCGACTTCCCCTGCCGCGTCGAGTTTCTTCTTCGTGGCCAAAAAGGACGGAGGCTTGCGGCCTTGTATTGACTATCGCCATCTCAATTCACAGACAGTTAAGTTCAGCTATCCCCTTCCTCTGGTCCCAGCTGCCCTGGAACAATTACGTGGAGCCACCATTTTCTCAAAACTGGACTTGAGGAGTGCATACAACCTGATTCGCATACGGAAGGGGGACGAGTGGAAGACAGCGTTCATCACCCCGTCCGGGCACTACGAATATCAGGTGATGCCGTATGAGTTGTCCAATAGTCCGTCTGTGTTCCAGAATTATATGAATGAAGTTTTCCGAGATTACCTGAACAAGTTCGTCATTGTATACATCGACGACATCCTCATCTACTCTCATCGTAATGAAGACCATGTGAACCATGTCAAACTCGTCCTCCAGAAGCTCCGTGAACACCAACTCTATCTTAAACTGGAAAAATGCGAATTCCACACCTCCTCAGTCCAGTTCCTAGGTTATGTCATCGATTCCAATGGTGTGAAGATGGACCAGGGGAAGGTGGAAGCCATCACTCACTGGAAACAACCCAACACCATTAAGGAGCTTCAGAGATTCCTGGGCTTTGCTAACTTCTACTGCCGTTTCATCAACAACTACAGCATGCTCAGTTCACCACTCACCTCTCTTCTCCGTAACCGGCCCAAGTCTCTGTCCTGGAACCCCGCGGCCACGGACGCCTTCCATCAGATGAAACTCGCCTTCAAGTCCGCTCCGATCCTGGTCCATCCCGATCCAAACCGCCAGTTCATCGTCGAGGTAGATGCCTCTTCCACCGGGGTCGGAGCGGTACTGTCCCAGCGGCAGGGGGATCCTCCACGACTCCATCCATGCGCCTTCTATTCCAAGAAGCTATCCCCGGCGGAGCAGAATTACGACATTGGCAATCGTGAGCTCCTGGCGATCAAGCTCGCATTGGAGGAGTGGCGACATTGGCTGGAGGGAGCAAAGGAACCGTTTGAAGTTATCACTGACCACCGCAACCTTGAATATCTACGAGATGCAAAAAGACTCAACCATCGCCAAGCCCGATGGGCCTTATTCTTCACCAGATTCAACTTCAAAGTCACCTACCGTCCAGGAGATCAGAACAACCGTGCCGATGCTCTATCTCGTCTTCATCAAGCAGATCCCGATCCTGAACCTCCAGAGCCTATCCTCCCTCCAGCCATGATCGTAAGCCCAATCCAGTGGACCATCAACCAACAGATCCAACAAGAGAACCTCCTCCAACCTGCTCCGCCGGGAGGTCCAGAGGGTAGGATATACGTACCACCTCAGCACCGTATCACCCTCTTGGACTTGGCTCACTCATCTCCGGGCTCTGGACACCCAGGCAGGAGAAGGACCCTCTCGCTCCTTCAACAACGTTACTGGTGGCCATCCATGCTTCAGGACATCTCCCGGTACATCAAGGGTTGCTCAGTCTGTGCCATCGCGGATACCCCTAGGAGATTACCTGAAGGAAAGCTTGTGCCTCTGCCCATCCCAGAACGACCCTGGACTCACATTGGAATAGACTTTATGACAGATCTTCCTTCCTCGCAAGGATTCACCTGTATACTCGTTGTGGTGGATAGATTCTCGAAATCCTGTAAGCTCATTCCTCTCAAAGGACTACCAACGGCCTTCGAAACTGCAGAGGCACTCTTTCACAACGTCTTCCGCCACTTCGGTTTACCTGAAGACATCGTTTCTGACCGCGGACCACAGTTCATCTCCCGAGTCTGGACCGCATTCTTCCGCCTCCTAGGGGTATCCGTCAGCCTCTCGTCAGGATACCACCCTCAGACCAACGGCCAGACTGAGCGGAAAATCCAGGAAATCGGGAGGTTCCTGAGGGTCTACTGCCACCGTAACCAGGACTGTTGGAGCCAGTATCTGCCCTGGGCCGAATACGCCCAGAATTCCCTCCAGCAGTCCACCACAGGGCTCACCCCGTTCCAGTGTGTGCTAGGATACCAACCTCCCTTGTTTCCATGGTCGGGTGAGCCCTCGGAGATCCCAGCGGTAGATCACTGGTTCCGACAGAGCGAGAGGGTCTGGGACTCGGCTCACGTGCACCTCCAGCAGGCAGTCCGGAGGCACAAGGAGCAAGCTGACGCCCGCCGACGACCCACTCCTCAATATCAACCAGGAAAACAAGTTTGGCTCTCCACTCGGGACATCCGCCTCCGGCTGCCTTGCCGTAAGCTGAGTCCCCGGTACATCGGACCATTCACCATCGAGAGGCAGCTGAATGAAGTGACCTACCGTCTCCAACTCCCAGCACAGTACCGCATCTCACCATCCTTCCATGTTTCTCTTCTCAAACCCTTCACTGACCCTTTGTCTCCTCCTTCCACAGAGCCTGGTGATGATGCCGTACCTCCTCCTCCTGCCATCGATGAAGACACCAACATCTACCGGGTGAGAGCTATCCTTGACTCGCGGCGACGTGGGTCCCAACTGGAGTACCTAGTGGACTGGGAGAACTACGGCCCAGAGGAGCGATGCTGGGTTAACCGCCAGGATATCCTTGACCCCAGTCTACTTACCGAATTCCACCATGAACATCCCGACCGTCCCGCTCCTCGAGGCCGTGGTAGACCCCATCGCCGCCGCCGTCGTTCCCAGCCGTCAGGAGCCACCCGTGGAGGAGGGGGTACTGTCACGGCTACACAATCTGCACCTTCTGACACGAACACTTACGCCACGCCCACTCGTTCACAATCACCTGAATACTGAACACCTGTGCATCATCACCAGAGCCACATATAAGCACACCAGTCCCATTCACTCATTGTCTGGTCTTGCACCGATCCCTACACATCACTCGACCTCGTCTTACCTGAACATTGTACCTACTGTTGTCTTCATTGTCTTCATCTCCAGTCCTGAGTCCTCCGTCATCATCTGTGTCACCATTGTCATCTGCCAAGGAAAGTTATCATTGTTTTACCATTCGTCAGTTCTACGTGTCAAGATTATCTACCTGTGTCTTCACCTGTGTCTGAAACCTCTGTTAATAAACACTGTTGCACTTACCTCATCTGTGTTCTCGTCTGTGTCTGACAATATATATATAATATATAAATGCGTTTGATGCTTAACTGTATATTCTAGGAGTCTTAATCTTGTAAAAGAATAAGACATTTGAGTGTCACTTGGTGGATTCTGATGATGAAAAATATTGTTGTTCATGTTTATACCCAGTCATTGCTGTACAAATGTACAAGTCATATATGTGTTGACCACTGTAATGTGACAAACTTTTGTTATATGCATTATTGATTCATTCGTTGCAAATGAAGAGACGAGAAGCCATCACAGCAGACTCTATCTTCTTTCATTTTACTTCTTTCCAGGAGTGTTACACTTTAACAGATCAAATATTCACATGTGGTCTCCTAGATGAAGGTTAGTTTTAAATTAACCAACAGTTTACTGTTTAACAGTTTGCAAATGACAAATAATTGTATCCTAATTTAGTTACTTGGTGTTTGGTAATGAAGGGCCTACTTTGCATCAGCAATACTGACTCATTCATAAGAAGACAACTGATGGCACCTGTATTCATAGCACTAATTAATCAATTGATTGTTAATCATAAATATAGGTGGCTGCTGCTCGGTATAATAATTTTCAAGAACATTATGTAAATTGGTAAACTATTAGGCTTGCTTGAGATGAGCAAAATCTGCGCAGAACCAATCACCGGTTAGAAATGTGTCTGAGGGTGGGCCGCCTTGCTCTGATGTCATGCCGACGTGTGTCAAAAACCTCTCACGAGGGCGAGACGGACTCATCGGATTCTGCATTTGAGCGCAGTTGCTCTCCACCATCTATGCTGACCAAAAGCACGATGGGAAACGACTTGCCGATGACACAGCTTAAAGCTTATTGGTTTAAACAACCGTGATGTATTGATCTCTTTAAAAATGTTTGATTTTAAAACTCAAATATCATGTTATGTGTAAAAATAATGTGCAAATATTCCCAAACTCTGACACTGCGATCTGCGATGGGTTATGTGATTGTTGTCATTTATAAAAAAAAAATATATATATATATATATATATATATACATATATATATATATATATATATTATACAAACATTTCTATAATTAAAGTAAAAATGACTGACACATCTTTCAAATGGAAATGTTTGTTTATTTTCATTTAAAAGCAACAGAACTTAAATTACATCCAGTTTATCAGCAACACAGCGCACGAGTGTGAATCCCGCGATATCCGCCGTTGATCTCGCAGGTGTCTGATCCACTATGAGAACAGAGAACTGTCCGTCTTGCCTGCACTTTTTTCACTCCTCCCCTCACTGCAGCCGCCTACTCTCGGCTGAACTTCAGGCGAGGCTAGGCTCATCTCAAACAAGCCTATTTAGCTTAGGCTACTAAAACGAACACCAAAACTTAACATCTGTTCTGATCTCAACAAGTCTGGGCAAACCACTGAGTAAGCACCAATCAGAGGCTGCATTTTTATGATGTCATGTAGACTTCTTACAAAGTATTTTACAGTATTTTAAAACTACAAAAATACAAAATACTAAAGTATTTTGATACAAAATACAAAGCCATTTTCATCAACCCTATCAAATACAAATTACAAAATACTATTTTGTATTTGAAATACATGTATCATAAATACTGCCCATCCCTGGTTGAGGGAAACACACGCAGACGATGGAGCTTCAATAACCAGGTCTTTAATGGACAAACGCAGGAAATCAATATGCTGGCACAACAGAGACATAAAACTCTGACGTATAACAACGACGACAACTGACAAAGACTGAGGGAGAACAGGAATATATACAAGGCAAACAAAGGGGTAAATAAGGCTAATTAACAAGACACAGCAGGGACTAATGAACTCAATCAGGGTAACTAAAGGAACAAACAAGGGTTGGAAAACTGAGAACAAAGAACATGTGACCAGGGAAACAAACACAGAACACAGGTTGTGGATCATCTGTACAAAATACAGTTCATCTACTCAGTCCAGTAGATGTGGACAAGTTTTTTTTGTTGTTGTTTTTGTTTTTGTTTTTTATCATTGAGCATTTCCTAAAAGCAATTGAAGACTTCAGATGCAAAAGCCTCTAAGTGCCATCTGAAATTTTCTTCTAAAATGAGCATTTTTATCAAGCTCGTATGTTTATGTTCAGTTATTTCACTTTAATGGCAATGAAAAGGACCTATTAAGTGCCATTAAAGTGAAGTTACTGAACCTAAACATACGAGCTTGATAAAAATGCTCATTTTAGAAGAAAATTTCAGACGACACTTAGAGGCTTTTGCATCTGAAGTCTTAAATTTTAGCCTACTATAGTCACAAGTTCTGTCATTACTAACATTAGATCAATGATTTGTCGTTCCCCATAGTTCCAGCAAACATTTGCAAACAGCATTGCAACCTTGAGTGGTTGGAATTACAACTCTCGACCTGTGGTTAGAAGCATAGAGTCTTGTTAATATGACATGTGGACTTAAATAGATTGTGTACAAAAAAAAATGTAGAAACATTTTTTTCTCAAACATTGCTAGGAAATTTTACAATTACAAAGAAACAGTAACACACTGAATTAAACATGAAATTTTGAAGAAGAAAAACAAACTATTTTCTTGTAAAACATACTCCAATAATCTTGTAAATGTTAATTACAACTTTGAAAAATGTACCTGTACCTGAACATCAGCAAGAAAAAAAAAAAAAAAATGCTGAATATCCTTCAGAAATGTTGAAAATTACAATTATAATGTCAGCAGTAACATATTACCTTTTTTTAAGAAATATGTTGTTCACCACCTGAAGGTATTTTTTTTTTTTTTTTTGCTGCTACGGTTTTCTGAGAAAGGCTTTCATAAGCCATCATAATTAAGGTGCCACATGCAATTAGGTTTCGGCACCCCAAAAAAGATCTCAGTAGTTCCAGTACCTTACTAGAGACGTCTCATGTCTCTGCCAATCCATCAGCATGCAGGTTACAACGTGGCATTGGACTGTGGGATTGGAGGCCTCTGCCAGTAGGCATCTAAGCAGATTTGAGGGTGTGGGTCCTTGGACGAGAAAATCCTTCCCAACCAAAAAGTCGATTAAAGCCGGCAGCTGTGTTTCAGGCTGTGCCAGGCGTCTGTCTCAGTCCCCCCCACCACTCTATCCTCCATCTTCCATCCGTCTTTCTCCTTTTTGACTTCAAGAAGCTGGGGCAATTGTCCAGAGAGTCAAAGAGAGCCAAAGCGAGCAGTGCCTTCACACTGAGGCAGCTTCCCTTAATCACCTTTCAGAAATGAGCCTTGCTATGCTCTCATGGCCTGTCCCATCAATTACAGCCAGCTTCTCAGAGGTTTCCTGGCATTGAATGCATTTGTGAACTTAATGGCTCATTAAAGAGCACACCTGGTTTGCCTGAGAAAATTACCGTCAAGGAGATCAAAGGGAAGAACAGACAAAGACGAGGCATGTCTGAGCATGCAAGAATTGGAATTAATGTGCGCTTAATTGGATGTGGGTTGTAGTTTCAGTACTTCTTTCTATATGCCGATTCACTTCAGATCATTAATGTTGCACATGTCTCTGTTAACTCTTTTTTTTTAATCTCTTTATATGTGATTGCTCTCTTTGTGTTACAATCATCATATGTTTTGTCTGCTTTAACATATCTTCTGTCTTCCTGCTCTGAGAGTCTCTGACTGTGTTTGTGTGAAACCACTCTCATTCCTCTGTAGCCACCAAATAAATTTCCATCAGGAATGTGAAATCAATACTTGCATCTGTCTTTAGCCTCTTTTGGTCTCCTAGTGGGATCTCCTCTCTGACTTTTAAAGTATGTTAATGCAATTTATCGAACCTCTTTCCTTAATCACACACATTGCCTATAATTACATACCTTGTCGGCCTCCAGAGTTCTAATTGCTAATGCCTTTCCTGGAACTTGTCCTCTAATCCTCATGTGTAATTACACCGAAAAAGAAAGAAAAACACTTTGTGGTTGCTTTCAGATTGAGCAGAGGAAGTTAAACTTCAACAGCTCTGCTTCTTCATGTTTTCAACATTTTTATTGTTTTTAAACTAGCACAATAGTATCTGTTAATATGCTACGGTATAGTTGATTGTTGCACTTCATTGGATTAGAACATAGAATTTCTTCTTTTTTTTATTATACAGACCCTTACAATAATCAGCCAATTTTAAATATCATGATGTAGGTAAATATTTTCACATGAACTATGAAATATGTCTGCATGTGAAATATGAACACATTCACATGCAAACATGGAATAAAGATAATGATTTTGAACCACTGACTCTTAACCCACCTAGAATTAATTTCCTCATCAACAGTAATTAGTACGGTTCAGTTCTGGGTGCAAGAACTTTTAATTACAATCTACAGATGATATTTCCAAGTTTCTCTAAGGAGTCCGACTCCTCTTATTTAAGGTTGTGGATAATTGTCCTGACATATCTCTATACACAAAGTTCCTCTAGAAAATAAAAAAATAAAGTTTTTTTTTTATTATTATTATTATTTAACATTTAGTATTATTGTTTGAATTTTTTGTTTTAAAAACAATAGCACTACATCTCAAAGCACTGCCTATGAGTGTACAGGTAGGCTGTGTAGAAACTCACACGACAAAGAAGAATAATCACAGTATAAGTCTTTACTAGATAATCCACAAGGCAGAATACAGATGAAGACAGGAACACAGCTCGACACGTAGACGATACAAGACCCGACACTGAACTAGGGATGGGCAATATGGCCTAAAATAAAATTATAATGATAATTTCAGGTATTTATTGCAATAACGATACCAATGACGATAATATATTATATATATATAAAATTATTTTCTTCTTTAAAATAGCAGATTATGTTATGTTTAAATTGTGTTCCAGTGACTGTGCTGAAAAACATCACACAACAACAATTACACAATAATTAATTACACAAAATTAAAATCAATTACAAGTTTAAAAATGTAAACATACTCTCATGGTGCAAAAAGTGGCAAAAATAAATGCAAACAGCAAAAGTAACAATCACCAACCAGTTGTGTTTCAAATTACAACAGTACAATTGAAAAATAATTCCTGATAAAGTAACAAACATGTTAAAGTAACCTGATAAAGTAAGAAGTTCAGTGTGAAACAGTCAATAACACACTCTTAGAATGTAAATATAATATGTATGTGGAACATACCAGCAATTAGGTAGTTAAATTTTCAACACTCTTGTCCCATGGAACAAATTGTAAAAATAGTGCAAACACTGTATCAAAAAGTAACAATCCCAACTATGTCTTCAGATAGTTTACAAAATACAGCTGTGACGCAGCTCTCCATGTACACGCTTCGGATGAGTACACACAAATCTTGTCACAGCGCGCGCGAGTTCTCTTTTGCATCTTACAGATGAATGTTTAAATTGGCAAGGTTTAAATGAGTTTAGTTTAAACACAGATAGCAACGTGAGATGTTCAGGTCTCACCTGCGTTCGCGCGCTATCAACACCCGGGTGATGACGGCGTAAATGACTGCTCATAGAGCATACGGCTCTTGCATTGAACATTTGTTTATAGTGATTACGGTAGTTTGCTCCGCATCTGATTTTCCATAACCAAACCAGTTCCAAATTGAGGAGGTAGCTCCTCGCTTAACAACAAGCTCCTCCTCAGCCTCACGTCCTCCTTCTGCCATGCTTGTTTTTACTCCGCACGTGAACAGTGAATTGGTCGCGCACAAAACTACGGCATCAACTAGACTTATCATTATTATCGCGGAGAGACAAATTTTATTGTGAGGAGACTTTTCAACGGTATATCGCAAACGATAAGATATTGCCCATCCCTACACTGAAATGAGGAAAACCAGGAACTTAAATACACAGACGATTAACTCAAATGACAGACAGCTGTGATGTTTAAGTTAGTGTCCATGGTGACAGACTGTGGCGGGAAATTAGAACAAAGGAACACATGTAATCAATGACAACAAACTGAAAGTCCATGGGTGCTTCTCAATTCTTATTTGTGCATCCTCGTTTCCTTTCCTCGCTTCCTTTCCTCGCGTCTTAGCTCCACCCCTTCAGGATGCGAGGGAAGGACGCAAGGAAAAGATGCGAGGATGGAGGAATTGAATCAAGTGAAATTATATATCCTCGCTCTCTTTAGCGTCACTTCAAAGTGTCATCAGTTGCACTCGAGGAATCTATCCACATGTTGTTAAAGTTTGGTTATTTAAAAAATTATAATAAATATTAATAAAGCAAGATGCCCCGTTGAAATATATGAGGTATAAAGTTTATTTAAACTGTAAAAGTAAAGCATACATTTAAATTATTGTGACAGATATGAAGGGGGAGGAGAATTTATGCCTGCGTCAGGTTTCTCGACGAGAAAGACTTCCGCAAAGGATGCACCGGCGTATCCTCGCTCATGACTCCTCAGGAAGCCTCCTCACTCCTCGATCCTCGCCTCCTCATGGTGCAACTAGAGAATTGAGATGTCCTTCAAGATGGCTGAGCTCGATCGTTTTCCGGGTCATAGGATGGAGGACGGAGGAGCGAGGAGACGAGGAGGGATATTGAGAAGCACCCCATGATAACTAAGACAAACATGACTGTGACAATGATGCTATTGGCTCTGACAATTAGAAGAGATTTAAATAATGTTATAATGATAATTATAATAAAAATAGAGTTACATAAGGCATATTTGTTAAATGATAACTACAAAGGGAACATAATAATTACTTTTAAAATGGTCTTCTCAAGTAATTTTACACATTTCCAGTTAAAGCTGTCCCACTTCTGGTTTTACAGATACAAATAATTTTGAGCTTGTTATAGATACAGATACAAATATTAACTCCACTGCACACCCCTAATCAAAATCATAAATGGGCACCTTCATCACAGAATCCCTAGATTCTACTTGTCTGAAGAAGCTGCACAGACTTGCGTGAAGTAAGGCAAAGTGACGCAGTGTCTTGTTCCCTTCTCAGGGAACTGGGTTACAAATCAATGCTGCATCATGGCATTGATTCAATGGGAACATTAATACTCATATATAGCCAAACTGAACAAATGCCTGACCAACAAGGTTGTGACGCATACATATGCACAAACCCTGCGGCCTGCTGAATGGATTGACCCCGGGGGATTTGAGAGCCTAGGGTCAAATTCATGTCCAAACTGTTGGCTTTATAAACGTGTGTGGAAAGGACAAAACACAACACAAATCTCTAACATGATCAAGAGGCCACACTAGGCCAGTGGGCTTTGGTGCCTAGAGGTGAAGCCATTCCATGAGCCTCATAAGCAAAGTGAAAAATGCTTGACTAACAAGGTTGTGAAGTACACATACATACAAATCTTATGGCCACTGAAGAAGGATTAACCCAGAAGGACCTGAGATCCTAGGGGTTGAATCCATATCCAAATGGTAGACCCTATGAATGTGTGCTGAGGGGACCAGCCTGCCGCAGCACAAACATCTTACCCTAAGCCTAGTGCCTTAGAAGAGTTCACACACCTAGTGGAGTGGGCTTTGAGGCCTAGAGGTGAAGCCATACCACATGCCTTATAGGCAAAAGAAATTGCATCAACAATCCAATGCGATAAGTACTGCCTGGTGGCAGGACCAGTTGATCAGATTTAAACCACACTTCCTGAGTGGTCAACATTAATTAATCCCCAGTGCAAAATAACTTTGACCAGGCCAGGTGTACAATTTAAACAATAGGAGGCAATTGAGAGGGCCTGCAAATCTCCTACTCTTTTAAACAACATTAATACCAGTGAAAGAGTCTTCTCCAAGGCTGACTCCAAGGGCTCAAACTGAGACTCTAATAAACCTTCCAGGACTACAGAGAAATCCCAAGAAGGAACACGTGATCTGCAGATAGGCCTTATCTGTCTCTCACTGTGCAGAAAATGAGATACTAGGGGATGCTTCCCCACAGAAGCTCCATGCATATGCCGAAATGGTAGCCATGTACACCTTGAGAGTAGTAGGTGATAGTCCTGCTGGAAAATGCTCCTGCAAGAACTCTAGCACTGGCTGAGCCAGACTCAGGCCGGCCACTAATAACAGGCAAACTTGGTCCTGACAAACCTTCACTAGAGCTCCTGGGAGCAGAGTGATCAGGGAAAAGTGTACAGATACAGCCTCACCACATCTGAACCATGTCATCCAGCCCAAAATGGAGCTGGAGGTGTGAGGGTAAAACAGAGGGGATAGTGGGTTAACTCTGCTGAGACGAACAGGTCCACTTCCGCTCACTTCCAACTGGACCAACACATGGTAGCCCCTCAGATATGGGAGAAAGTATTTCCATGCTAGAAATACCACCCTCATCATCCAGGCAATTATATGTCATATGAGATGACTGCCTTCCCAGAGTCCGTTGGCTAGACAACACCTCAGCCTGCAAAGGTGACGTCCGTCATGATAATCATGCAATGGCAACCAGCCCCAAGAGTGGGACCCTAGGCAACACCAGGGTCTTCCACAGAGAAAGTGTATAAAGCATCTGCATGTAACCTTTATGGCATGAGAGTGAAACCCCTGCTCTTGAGCCACCATTGAAGCAGTGTCATATCTGGAATCCAGAATATATTAGAGACTATCCCAGTGTTGTCCACCAGAGCGACACGTGGTTGCCTCCAGGCAGCAATGATCTGGATGGCCCTTTAGGACCGACCCGAAACCATGAGGGGGACGTCTGGCCAATAGAATTGGCGTGATTTCACACAGCCATTGAGATGAGTGGAAACGCTAATGAGAGACTCTCTCAAGGTATTATAAAGTAGACCTCTTTAATAGGCGCTGTTTTGTCTGCTTTTTTGATGGTCATGTTTCTTTTACACCAGCTTTACACCATTTAGCAGCAATCTCTCAACTGTAACTGAGAGTAGCATTTGGAAGCTTTTTTTATGTGAATGTGAACGTGACATTGAAACCCATATTGCATGGCATGTTTGAAAAGGCATAACTTTAAAGAGTTTTTGGTTTTGACTGCTGCTTTGATCTGGGCATTTAAAGACTTTTTTTTTTTTCCAGATGTCATAGTTGTTTAGATAGATAGTCAGGAAAATAAACAGAATAATGATGATGATAACAATAAAAGTGAAACATCTGCACCATTTGCCAAATTGGCACTTTATAAAAGCGGTTGGAAGCAGGATCATTATGAGGGCTTTGCTGCAGCCTACTGCGAGGGTAACTGTCTGTTTCTGATGCCAAATGAAGCTCCCAGAATGTTTTGAGCGCTCTGTGTGATTCTCACAGGAAATAATCTCCCATGTTATTTATTATAATGCTCCCTGTGTCATTTATCCACAATATTATTTTGAGAAAGCATAGCAATCCAGGCTTTTACTCTGAACCCTCATCAACATTGTTATATGATGTCTGCATTCAGAGACCATAAATACTATGTTAAAAAATACAGTAGTTTTGTACAAGTTGTGTAATATCTATACAGATGTTATTATAATAGGAAGCATATCTTATGTAACCTATATCTAACAGGGGGCAACTGGGCTAGCTGTCACATGATAAAGTTGTCACACGAGCTGTATCTCATGTAACTATGTCTTTTTGAGTCAAAAGTCCTATTGCACTGCAGGGACTGGCTGCACCAGATGTGCATAAGTTTCAATAGCCTAGTTGTGGTTGGTAGAATGTCTGAAATGGACTATTGAAATAAAGTGTTACCCAGACTTTTGTGTGTTTGACAGGTTTAAACACACACACACACACACACACACACACACACACACACACACACGTTAGGTTTTTGTGAATTGTGGGGACTTTCCATAGGCCGCAATGCATTTTATACTGTACAAACCGTACTTCCTATCCTCCTACCCTACCCCTAACCCTAAACCTAACCATCACAGGAACCTGTGCATACCTTTATTTTCTCACAAAAACACCATTTAGTATTTTTAATAATTAATTTAATTTTAATAATTAATTTACATTGTCCAAGTCCAGCAAGCTTCGAGGTGGATCAGATTTGATGGTCCAGCACATCCTGTAGATGTCTCTCAAACCATTCCTGAACAATTTTTGCAGTGTGGTAGGGTTTTGCCAGTACAAACCATTGACATGAAGGTGGTGTAAGTTGTCTGCAACAGTCTTTAGGTAGGTGGTACTTGTCAAAGTAACCATACCAGGACCCAGAGTTTCCCAGCAGAATATTGTCCAGATCGAAATCGGGTAATAATCAGGTAAATAATATCATTGGGCATAAACAACATACACTCCAGGACTTATATTCTCATTTTATGCTAAAAACAGTGATTGCGACACTTAAAGATCATACTCATTCCCTTCACTCTACTTTTGAAATCATCTCATTTAGACTCAAAATTCCAATGGCTAGAAGGAATATAAAAAATATAGAAAAAAAATAAAGAAAACTTTTTTTGAACTAATCCAACAGAGTTGTTGGCATTATGGTGCTATTTTAACTGATTGATCTGATTAACCTTTTTAATACTATTGTGTACTTGAAATGTGTCAAGGAATTATGAAGTACGGTAATTCTGTTTGATTCTGTGTCTCAACTCACTCAACTCAACTTTTATTTATAAAGCACTTTCAAAACCATTAAAATGGACCAAAGTGCTGTCCATGGTTAAGCTAATCAATAACACTAAAATACATACAAACATTAAATACATTAAAACAAGACACCAGAAAATCAACAACAAATCACTCACAGTTCTCAGACCTAATCAAACGCCAAAAGCTTGATTAAATAAATAAGTCTTCAATGTGTCTGTGTCAATGTGTAAATATTGTGGATGTATTTATGGATATATGTATGATACCAGTGGCAATAGTGACAAATTTCTGCTCTGTGACAGAATGGAAAGTTAAACTAAACTAAATTAAATTAAGAGTCCCAAGTCATGTGATAGGGAGGGTTTGGAAAAGACCTACTAAATGACACTAATTCTCCTTTAACTTTTTTTTTTTTTTTTTTGACCCCAATATCAGTTATTACTAAAGAAGCATACATTTGATTTAGGGTCTTATCTCTGATGTATAAATTGACGATATGCTCCCCACGGTAAAGTTGAATTGGAATTTAAAATGGCAGGAGGAGGAATTACAATGCATTACAATTCAAAGGAATTCAAAAATTTTACTGTATTTTGGGAAATCAATTGCAGCATTCAAAGTCAGTCTTGGCAAACTTTGCTTTTCTAGTTTAAAGGTTAGAGTTACATGATTTTTTAAAGTGAAATTCAGGAATTGATTCAGAATGTAAAAGTAATTTTCTATTCAATTCTTAATGACACAACTTTTCTTATGACTGCATGTTCATATGTAGATTTTTATTTGATTTAAAAAATAAATCTGCTTAGTGCTTTTGTAATAAATAATAGTGGCAAAGCTTATGGAAAGACCTCAAGTCAGAGGCTCAATATAGGTCTTAGAGTAAAGAATCATACTCATCTATGATAAACTGCTACACATTGTGCAGATCATGTTTAACGAAAGCCAGCAGTTTGAGAAAAAAGAAAAACAAAAAACTGACTGAAGGCAAAAGAGTGTAACACTACAAGACATTATCAGACTGTCAACAAGCAGACCACCTCCCAGCTCTAAAGGTCCAGGTCCACAGACAAGACATAGATCAATAGAGGGTCCCTGTCAGTATCTCCAGCAGCCAGATGGCCGACAGACATCTATCAGTGTCTCTTGGTTAACTGCCGCCACTGTGAAGGGCTGACATCCAATATGGCTGTCATTTCGGCAATCTCCTAAATAGCTCTAATCCCAAAATTAGATGACTGATGACCTTTAGAACACTCCAAATTAACATAATGTGAGTCAAGGTTTCTTTCACATAAAAAAGAATAGTACTTTATTTATTTATTTATTTTTTATGTAACGGGCTGCTACTACACCTTTTAATGTGTAAATGACCTCTGTTATGATACAAGCATTCTTCAGTGTAGGCCCTAGGGGTCAAGGATTGGCTGGTCAACATGGTCCTGCTAGTATAGATACTCTAACTAAACCGTCCAGCTAAAGAAAATATATAACATTCTCCACTCAAAAGTAGAAAGAAATTCTGACAGCATATGCAATTTTTGCATGTAACGTCTAAATCCAAAATGTATGTTATTTACAGCTGATGTTTTGCCTGCAAACATTTTTTTTACTATGCACAAAAATCCCAGTACACTCTCATTGTAATTTAACTAATTTTACATTGTACAAATTCATTTGAATTTGCCACAAATTTGTCAATCTCATTTGTACAATGCTGGCCCCATTGAGGTTTAGGGGATAAATGTGCAGTATGTAATATTGACAGCTAGTGGTAGAAATGGGTACTGCAGCCCAAATTGAAAATATTGGAGAGAGTTGTTTCCCCTACCCCTCCTCCTCAGACTCAACGCTCACGCGGGTTGCCAGAATGAGGACATGCAACAGGAACAAGTTAAGGCAACAAGCCTTACACTATATGTTGATGAGTTGATTTATCCGCATTTTAAAATGCCTCTGGACATAAATTTTTAGGTTGGGTAGAATCTGTGATCTCTGACCCAGTTTGTTTGCTGACTTCCATGGCTGCAATACGCTGTGTTTTCCAGCAACTAGCATCCAGGGGTGTCGAAATACTATTGGGTAAATTGGCAGTGGGTGGAGTCACACAGATCAAAACAAAAGGACTTGACAGGAAGGTGATCGGGGCAGGTGCAGACAGGTTATGAAGCCTCCAGGGCGTAGCCGGTAGGTCAGGAGACCAAGGTGTCACCAGCAGTTCGGGAGTCCAGGGTGAAGCCGGTAGCTCGGGATACCAGGGCGGATCTGACAATTCAGGGATAGCCTCCTTGGCCATGGATGGGAAATTTCTTGGGCAGAGCCGTGGACTCTGGAGCAGACTCAAGGACTGGGGCGGACTCAGGGACTGGAGCGGATACAGGGACAAGCTCTGGGGCTGAAGTAGGCTTTGGTCTAGGCTCTGGGGCTGATTCAAGGCTGGAGCCAACACTGGGCTGTATTAGGCAGCTAGACTCAACAGTGGACTCTGGTCATGGGCTGGAGCCATCACTGAACACTGGTGAGGGGCTGGAGTCATCTCTGGACAGGGACTGAAATCATCTCTGGACTGGAGCAGGAGACTCAGGCGCGATGGCCATCTTGGCTGAGGACTCAGGGACTGGAATCAATGCGTGTGCAGCCCACACACACACAATATGGCTCTGGCCATAATAGTCAGCGCTTAATTTTCAGTGGCTGACATAAAAACTGGAACAGACTCTGAGATTTCACACACTGGAATGGACTTGGAGATGTCACACTGGAACAGACTCAGATTTCACACACTGGAATGGACTTGAAGATTTCACACACTGGAACGGACTTGAAGATGTCACACACTGGAACGGACTTGGAGATGTCACACACTGGAACGGACTTGGAGATGTCACACACTGGAACGGATTTTAAGATGTCACACACTGGAACGGACTTGAAGATGTCACACACTGGAACGGACTTGGAGATTTCACACACTGATCGGGCTTGAAGATTTCACACACTGGAACGGACTTGGAGATTTCACACACTGGAACGGACTTGGAGATGTCACACACTGGAACGGACTTGAAGATGTCACACACTGGAACGGACTTGGAGATTTCACACACTGATCGGGCTTGAAGATTTCACACACTGGAACGGACTTGGAGATTTCACACACTGGAACGGACTTGGAGATGTCACACACTGGAACGGACTTGGAGATGTCACACACTGGAACGGACTTGGAGATGTCACACACTGAAACGGATTTTAAGATGTCACACACTGGAATGGACTTGAAGATGTCACACACTGGAACGGACTTGGAGATGTCACACACTGGAATGGATTTTAAGATGTCAGACACTGAAAAGGACTTGGAGATTTCACACACTGGAACGGACTCTGAGATTTCTCACACTGAACGGGCTTGAAGATTTCACACACTGGAATGGACTTGGAGATGTCACACACTGGAATGGACTCTAAGATTTCTCACACTGAATGGGCTTGAAGATTTCACACACTGGAACGGACTTGGAGATGTCACACACTGGAAAGGGCTCAGTTTTCACACACTGGAACGGACTTGGAGATGTCACACACTGGAACGGACTTGGAGATGTCACACACTGGAATTGATTTTAAGATGTCACACACTGGAATGGATTTTAAGATGTCAGACACTGAAAAGGACTTGGAGATTTCACACACTGGAACGGACTCTGAGATTTCTCACACTGAACGGGCTTGAAGATGTCACACACTGGAACGGACTTGGAGATGTCACACACTGGAACGGACTTGGAGATGTCACACACTGGAACGGACTTGGAGATGTCACACACTGGAACGGACTTGGAGATGTCACACACTGGAACGGACTTGAAGATGTCACACACTGGAACGGACTTGGAGATTTCACACACTGGAACGGACTTGGAGATTTCACACACTGGAACGGACTTGGAGATGTCACACACTGGAACGGACTTGGAGATGTCACACACTGGAACGGACTTGGAGATGTCACACACTGGAACGGACTTGGAGATGTCACACACTGGAACGGACTTGGAGATGTCACACACTGAAACGGACTTGGAGATGTCACACACTGGAACGGATTTTAAGATGTCACACACTGGAATGAACTTGGAGATGTCACACACTGGAATGGACACTGAGATTTTACACAGTGGAACAGGCTCGGATCTCACAGAAAGGATGAATGGCTTTTCGGGAATGGACCGGCTCAGCAGGAGCGCATATATATAACACATTGTTCTAGCGTGTAGTTTCTGATTATTACATGCAAAAATGCATACAATGGGTCATCCAAACATGCATGAAAAAGTGGCATCAAAAAAAAAAAAAAAATCTGAAGATAGCTCTAAGAACTCCTCAGCGTAGACTGCAAGGGGGCAACCATTTTGTGAAAGGTTGTACAACTGGTCCAGGGGATGGAGTGGAATGCTCATGCTGTCAGTCTGTTATTGTTCAGGCTTCTGTTATGGAATGGGGACCTGGAGACAGAGTAATGGGTGACAAGGTGTTTTATTGACAGCAGTGGCAGACAAGCAGATGTCGGCTGAACATTAGGGAGAGGAAGACACTGGAGACAAGACGCTGGAGAAGATCGCTGCAAAAGATAGAAGATTGTACCAAGTAAAACAAACAAACACTAAACGATATTGGATAACGAGTATTGTGAATAATTCTAGATGCCTCATGTGAATTGTTTAGTTTATGAGAATGTATATTAGCGTTTTTTTCTTAAACAGGTAAAATAGATTTTTCGCAATGGTCTGCACAAAAACGGCAGACAGGCTGAAGGAAAATTCGCTTTCTGATGCTTATGGAACAGCCGAAATGCAGCGGTTACCCCTGTACACAAAGCAGCACTGCACAACTTACTGTGTCTGACACCCGCTTGTCAAGCGAGGTAAGCGAGGCGAGCAGTATTTACATATTGTCAAACAGCCAATCAGATTTGTACATGGTGTTAATAAAACAACAATTTATTTTCAAGCATTTGTTCACACTTATACATTTTAAATCTGGACTATTATATTAAATCTGGACTATTATATCAACAAATCAAGTAAGGAATAATTGAAGACGGGCCATTGAATTATTAGAAAATAATGCACACCCGAGGTGGTAATGCCGTTACACCTCGGGTTTGCATTATTTTCTAATAATTCGACTGTCTGGAGTCAATTATTCTGGTTATACTACAGTTTCAACACCTCAAGACACTGTTTAGATGTTGTTTTTCAAGACATTTGTCAGGTCCTTAAAACACTCTTGTGTGTGGGACTAATTTCTTAAGCATCTCATCCCAAGTGGCCGTTGCTTAATCCAAAACGTCATTTCAGAACTAGTACCAGAAGCTTGAGCCTTGATAGCAGACTAATACAGCTGATATACAGTTAATAACACAGTTGAGAGAGAGAGAGAGAGAGAGAGAGAGAGAAAATTTTACACAAACTTTATTAAACAGTTATAAAAAAAAAAAAAAAAAAAAAAAAAAAAAACAATCATCAAATAATTAAAATCAAATTAAATCAACACTCTTGAAGATTAAATTATTCTCTACAACAGAGCAGAGCACATCTTTATAACACCATATATTGGAAAACTTTTCCAAATCATTAATCAAATTGTAATAATTAAAATCTATTTTTAAGCGAGCCTTCAACATTTTGACAAAAACAAAAACAGCATCATCATCTGCAGAACCTTCTATCTTATTTCGTCTACTCATATATACAGCCATCTTTGCTCTTCCCAAAATAAAATTAAAGAGTTGACACTGCTCCCTCTTTTTTTGGGAATACCTATAACCCAGAATAAACAATTGTCTAGAAAAAACTAGACCAAACAATTTAAAAAGATCTTCCAACATAGAAAACAGTGGCAAGAGACGACAACAATCCATAAAACAGTGAAAAACTGTCTCACGAAGAGTACAAAAAGGACAGTCATGATTAATGTCAGAGTTCAAAACAGAAATAAAAGCATTAACAGCCACGGCTGTATGTAAAACCCTCCATTGCAAATCAGCAACTTTCTTCAACAATGGTGGTTTGTACAACGCCCTCCATTCAGGTCCAACATCATTATTCAAACCTAAGTGAGCTCTCCATGGAGTGTCAATTTTACCATTTAATTTATCTTTATTCAAAATTTTAACAATCAATCTGTATAATAATTTCTTATCAGCATCATGCACAGATACACAAGAATTATTAGTTTCTAAAAAAAAACCTGTACAGTCCTTAAAATGTGGGAGAACCTTCAGCAAAGGAAAAACATCATCAACACTTGGTTGGACAGATCCATCACAATAGGATTGCAACAAAGTAAGTTCAGAATCTGTTAAAGCTTCTTTCCATTTTTTAAGCAACAAGGAAATTATACGAACAGAGTGAACCTTCAAATGAGAGGCAAGGAGAAGAGCATTATCCAAGTTTGCACCTGTAAACTTAATTACATGTCCCAAAGTCACTACATTAGTCGTACAGAACTGTTTGAGAAAATTGGGACTTATTTGCCAGGTTGCACTCAACCGTGTTCCATACACGACTGGCTCTTGAAGAAGCCAATACAGTGAACTATGATGTTCTGCCCTCTCCACTTTAAACAAATTCCAGACTTTGAACAGCCCACGATAAAAACTTGGTAGTCCACTAGTGTTGAATTGTTTTAAATCCATCAGAAACAATGTTCTGTCCAGACCAAGACCACCTAATCGGTTCAAAATGGTACAAGCCAGTGGTCTCCACACCAAGTCTGTTGGACCACACAGAAACCTCTGCACAAACTGGAAACGAAAAGTTGCCCCTCTACTGTTCAGATGGATTAAGCCTTGTCCTCCTTCATCCTTTGGCAAAAACAATACACTTTGGGGAGTCCAATGCAAGCGGTCCCAAAAGAAATCCACAGTAAGTGCCTGAATCTTTGACAGCAAATCTGAAGGAGGATCAACACATAAAAGGCGATGCCACAAAGTGGATAAAATAAGATTGTTAATAACAAGAACTCTGCCTCTGTAAGACATTTTTGGTAGAATCCACTTCCATTTAGCAATACGACCTTTAATTTTCTCAAGAACATTATCCCAGTTTTTAAGGACAAAAGGTTCATCACCCAAAAACACACCTAAGTATTTTAAACCCCCATCTGTCTTCCAATTCAAACCCACAGGCAATTTAAAATCTTTTTCAAACATTCCCCCTATACTGAGAGCTTCACTCTTACTCCAATTTACTCTGGCTGAAGAAATTATACCATACTGAACTATAACATTTGTTAACATGTCAATATCTTGCTGATTATCAACTATCAAAATTAAATCATCTGCATACGCAGACAACTTTAAAGGTACATTGCACCCTGGTAAAATCACACCTTGTAAAACGGTTCTAAGTTTATGTAATAAAGGTTCAAATGCCAGAGAATATAACATTCCAGACAGGGCACAGCCCTGTCTAATTCCACGTTGGACCTGAAAAGGAGCGCTCAAAACACCATTGATTTTCAAAACACTCTGAACATCACAATACAAAGTCTTGATTTTATTGATAAAACCAGGAGTAAAACCAAAAGCAATCATTGTTTGCCATAAATATTTATGTTCAACACGATCGAAAGCTTTTTCCTGATCAATAGAAACAATTCCCATTTTGAGGCCAAAAAGCTTAGAGATTTCTAACAAGTCTCGAATGAGAACAATATTATCAGAAATCAGCCTACCAGGAACACAATAGGTCTGATCAGGATAAATAACTTGTTCCATCACTTTACTAAGTCTACTTGCCAATACTTTGGAAAGGAGCTTATAGTCAGTACAAAGCAGGGACACGGGTCTCCAGTTTTTTATGAGCTGCAGGTCACCCTTTTTAGGCAGAAGGGTAAGAACTGCCCTTCTGCAACTTAAAGGCAAACGTTCACTGATTATGCTATCATTCAGCACTGCCAAAAGATCTTCTCCAATTACAGACCAAAAGAATTTGTAAAAATCAACAGGCAGGCCATCTAACCCAGGAGATTTTCTACTCTGCATGCTTTGCAAAGCTGCATACAGTTCACCCAGGGAAATATCTGCTTCCAACACAGCATTACTCTCTTGTTTAACCTGGGGAAGACCAGTATAAAAACTTTGGGCTATTACCTGCTCTTCTTGGTGCTCACATTTATACAAATTTCTGTAAAAGTTAACAGCATGTTTGCGAATATCAGCATGATCAGACAGCACATGTCCTGAGTCAGACTTTATACTATGAATCAATCTTTTTTGACCATTTTTTCGCTCCAATCCAAAAAAAAAGTGTGATGGAACATCCATTTCCACTACATTTTTAAAGCGGGACCTAATCAGAACCCCTTGTGCTGAAACCCCAAGCAAATTAGTCAACACAGATTTTTTAACTTCAAGAGCTTCCAAATAGCGTTGATCTTTTGTAGCTTCAGCTAAACCCTGGAGTTCTTCCACTTCAGACTCCAAGTCTTTTACAGACTTCATCAAAACTTTGGTAACATTACAATGATATTGTTGACACAACTGCTTTACTTTAACTTTTCCGAAGTCCCACCACTGTTGTAAGGACATAAAATCATTTTTTGTATTTTGATGATTTTTCCAAAAAGATACAAAAATGTCTTTAAAATTTTTATCTTCTAGTAAAGCTGTATTAAAGTGCCAATAGGCACTACTAGGCTTTACACATTTCAAAAATACACAAATCACAACAAGTGAGTGATCAGAAAACCCAACAGGGCTAATAAAGCAATTTTTAACAACATTAAAATGATATTTAAAACAATAAAAACGATCAAGTCTGGCCATGGACAATAAATTATCTTTACAATGAGTCCAGGTATATTGACTCTGATTACCATGTAACCCTCTCCACACATCAAATAACTCATGGGTCTCTAATAATTGAATTAGACGAGTGCGAGAGGCAGGATGAGGCTCTACATGATTTCTATCAAGTCTGTTTTCAGTGCAATTCCAGTCTCCACCTATAAATAAAAATTCTTTATCATTACAATCTCTAATAACATCATTCACAGCCTCCAAAAAAGTCAATCTCTCTAAACCAACAGCTGGAGCGTATACAGTGATAAACACAAATTGCAAATTTTCATGTATTACTCTAACTTTTAACAATCGACCTTTAATAACTTCTTCACATTCAACAGATTGAGGATTAAAACTTTTAGAAAAAAGAACACCCACTCCACAACTATTACTTGTTTTGTGACTTAAAAAAACATCACCCTCCCATTCTCTCTTCCAGTCAACTTCGTTATCAGCAGTACTATGAATCTCTTGTACAAAGATAACGTCCAATTTTTTAAGGGAGCACAGTCTAAAAAATGAAGCTCTTTTTCTTTCATCTCTGGCTCCATTTAAATTTAGACTGCCTATTTTTAACTCACTCATAAAACAAAAAAAAACAAAAGAAAAACAAAAGAAAAACAAATTAGAAGATCTACTAAACATATTCACCATCTTCTAATTGTCTTTTGGCTTTCAAAACAAGTTTTTTTAAGCGGTAAATCTCTTGGTCAGTGAAAACTTTCTCTCCTGCACTTTCAGAACTTTTTTGAAAGGTCTTAACTGAATCAATGAAAAGTTGTAAATCAGGAAACACATTCTCAATTTTCACATTCCTGGCTCCTTTAGTACTCTTAAGAAACTTCTTGATACTCAACATAGAGTAGCCACTATTTTTCAGGGGCAAGGACTGTGAAGAAGCTAAAGAATCAACATCAGAGTCCACCTCAACATCACTATCAAAAGTCTGAGAACAATCACGCAGAGGAACATTTTTCATTTTATCAGGAAGTTGATAAACATCTCCAATTTTTCTTTTCCTATCATTAGAGTTGTCATCCACAACCATCTCACTTTCTTCATCCAAAGAACCTTCTACTTCCTCCGCTTCCTTCTGCAAACTACTACTGGCCTCTTCTTCAAAATCAATATCACAGTGTTGACTGTTCTCAACAGAGTTCTCTCGAACAACTGAATCTGGCCTTTGAACTCTGTGTGATTGTTTCGGTTTTAATCTGTCTGTTTCATTCTGTTTTTGTCCTTGAGATTCATTTAATCCATTTTGCTTTTGCCTCTGAAATTCATTTAGTTCAAACTGCTTTTGTTCTTGTGACTCATTTAAATCAAACTGATTTTGTCCCTGAGAATCATTTAGTTCATTCAGCTTTTGTCTTTGAGATTTATTTGAATCATCCAATTCATGTACCCGAGTTTCATTTGATTCACTCTGTTTTTGACTCTGAAATTCATTTAATTCATTTTGTTTTTGCTCTTGAGATTTGACTGTTTTATCCGATTCCTGTCCCTGAGGTTCATTTGATCCATTTTTCTTTTGTTTCTGAGATTTATTTGACTCACCCTGTTCTACAGTTTCAATATTAATCTCAGCAGCAGTTTTTTCTGGGCAAGAACGAATGAGATGGCCCTCCACTCCACATCCAAAACATTTCATTTTTTCTGAGGTTACATAAACGTTGTAGTCATAATCATCCACTCTGAATTTAAACACTAAGTTTAGTTCCTCATTGTTATTTTTTAAGATCATAAAGACTTGTCTTCTAAAAGAAACAACATGTCTCAATTGTGGAGATTTACAGCCGAGAGAAATCGATCTAATCGGCGACATTAGCTGTCCGTGTCGTGAAAGTTCTCTTTCTAACATCTCATTACTAATGAACGGAGGGACTTGCGACAAAATGATCTTTTTTGCCGGATTAACAAGCGGCACCGCTTGAACGAGGACATCTTTAATTATTACGCCTTGTTCAACAATTGTTGCAACTTTATCAAAACTATCCAAAAAAATCACAACACCATTGTTCATTCTAGACGCGGATTTAACGCTGTCATAACCGACAATCCTTCCGACTGCCAAAGCGCAATCTTCTACAGAACAATCTATAGTCGGACAAAGTTTAAAAGCATGTCGGCGTGTGAGCGTTTCCAGACCCACACTGCCAACTCCGCGAACCGGCATAATTCCCGGTTACACGGGCTGTCACTACCACCAAAACACTAAACCACTTAAACTATACCACTAACAATAAACAAAACTCTTAAATAAACCTAAAAAAAACATAAGAAAAAAGAGAGAAAAAACACTCACGCAAAACCACGCTCCCAGTCTCGCATCCACTCACTCAACTTCCGCTCAGAGAGAGAGAGAGAGAGAGAGAGAAACTTATAGTTTCGCTATTGTCTCTAATAGCGAAACTATAAGTTTATCTACCTCAAGAACTGCACAGTTATTAACTTTACCTGGCTGGTGAGAAATGTAACTTTATGTAACTCATGTAACTTTTAAGTTGCTAAACTATTTTACTGATTCATTTGTCAGAGCAGCGCGGACAACACGTTTCTGTGCGAGTGTGTGTTTGTACTATACAGTATGTGTGTGCGTTTGAAAGAGAGAAAGAGAGAGAAAGAGAGAGTATGAGCTTAGTTTCAGGACATAATATGTATTTTGTGGCAAAAACCATGGCAATAATTTGTCATTTTTATCCTGTTGTTTTCTATATTTATTTATTTGCATGGTCAGTGTCATTGTGGGTTTTGTTTCTTTTGCGGTTGTAGGCTGTAAGGACCTTTGAAATAACTGTAATCATTTGGTGAAGTTATATGGAACTGTAATGTGGTCAAGACCTGCCTAGAACTACTTTAGCTGTGCGTTTCCCTGAAAAAAAAAAGATCATTCGTCGACCAATCAGATTTGAGCATTCAACAGCCCCATGGTATAAAGTAATATAAAGAATTGTTCACTCCATTACTTTACCTTCCTACTGTACCTTCCCATGTGCAAAGAATAAAAATTAAAAGGAAGGATAAAACAGCTCAGTTCAACCTGGATTTTTCACCGTCCCGCCGAGAGCGTTAAGTGCAAGAGCACATTGTATTTTGTGTCCCTGAACAGAGAGTAATTCACAACATTGCCAGTGAGGATGGGGAGGTGCTCTTACACTAAGAGGAGAGAGCAAGTGTTTCTAATGGACCCCACATCTCTCTGAATGTCTGCAACAAGCCCCCTGGCACTGCCAAATAGACTCTGAACTCCCAGAGAAGAAAATAAATGTCACAAAAATGTTTCTGAGCTGTTCATGTTGAGGGCTCTCTAGGTGACTGTTTTCTTCCAGTCTTGTTCAAAAACATTCAGCTCTGAATTGCCCTTTTATGATTCTTTACTATAGGCTACAGTTGTTTTATCTGAATAACCTATCTGTCTGTAATGCACATTGAATTATGAAGCTGTGTGTAATAAAAGGTGTGTAGATTGTTTAGAAATTTTCTTATATATATTTTTTAATTGTGACAATGTAACATGTTTGTATGGCTTTTTTATTATCATTTTGAATACTGTAGAGGAAAATATGGTAACAATTAATTTCGATAGTCCACTTTAGACATTTGACTGACTATAAGTAATTTTGCAACTATGTAAACTAATTCTATTAAAGATGAGTTTCTGTTTCTGTCATGAGTTTCCTTAGTGTGTTTATGCCACAGTTTGCCTTTTTATTTGAATAAATTTATCTTGGTAATTGTTCTTGACCTGAACAATAAAAATTTTGCACAATGCCCAGATGTGTTATTATGAGTGAGTTGAGCCAAGATGGTTATACATTCCTACCGCTGACCCACAATACAAGACCAGAGCCTGTCGGGGGAGGCACAGCTGTTGTCTTTTGTGCCAGAAAACCAAAGTTTCATTTTTTTTCCCCCTATTGTAAATCAAATGTCGTAATAGAGAAAAAAAAAGTGTGTTTGAGGTTTACTACAGAGAAACACAGACAGTGGCATAATATTCATTTGGACCCTTGATTTAAGCAAAAAAGAATTAAAAAAAAGACAATTGGTTGTGCATTATAGTGATTTTACCATGGTCAAGGGGTGTTATTTGGTGCTGCACCCTCAAATTCAGGTTAATTATTTAAAATAATTATTTTATATCCATTTTTATAAACCATATTAAGTGTTTGTATCTTTTACAGTATGTCAACTGCTGAATAAGTGTAATAACTGTCCACTAAAGGCGAGTTGCAGTAAAAATCCATTCTTTGCAGTTTATTTAAACAAAATGTGAATAAAATACAAATTAAACAGAATTAAGCAACAGTGTTGCCAACTGATTTCAATGAAAAGTAGCTAAAACTGGTTGCTAAATGTCGCTAGATGACATCTGGCGAGTCTCAAACTACATAACGTCTATCCAAGAAGTCACTAGATTTGCCGCTAGCTGATTTCTTTTGAAAAAGTCTCAAAAGGGATGGAAAAGTCATTAAATCTAGCAACAAAATCATTAATATTGTTCATATTAGTCTGCAATATTGCTAAGCAATAACCTGAGCAAACTTATTGTAACCCGGGTAATCAGGTTACCAGTTAAAAGGTTAAAAATGACTTAAAAATTAAGTTGAAGAAAGCTAAGAAAAAGAAAAAAAGTTCCAGAAGGAAAACTGTTTCATCCAATTACGATTCTCGTTTCAATGACTGACTTTCCTAGGAGCCAATGTTAGCAGCACATTCAGAAGTCCCACCCACAGGCTGCACCGGCGCTGCTGCCGCCTTCGGTATGAGCAGGGGGAGAAAGAGAGGAGTCAGGTCAACTCTCCACATAGAGTACCTCAGAGATGACGTGTTTTTTAGGCCAACCCGGAAGTTAGCGGCGCACGGGTTCCCTCGATCGAAAGCCTATGCATGTTTCCCATAGACTTTTGGAAAAAATAAGCTCTGTGTTTAACAAAGGGTTATGACACTTACACGTTTTGTCTATCAAGATAATCTTTACAAGTTAACACAACATTTATACATTTTGAAGCCTAAATAAAGTGGTCAGATATAAAAAGCTAACAGTAGGCTATAAACAGACTACAGCACACCATGGTCTCGGATCAACCTCTCCACCACCAAGCTTCCTCAAACTTTATTTAAAAAACAACTTTATTTAAAAACATGCTCGCTGATTATGATCTGTGCTGTTATGAATACTTAGGTAGGATATCAAATTCTTGCTTTGGTGAGTTATATTTCAAATATTAACTTTTGCAAAAAAAGGTGTTGCAAATTCGGCAGCAAACTATTAGTGTGATATTAGTGATTATATAGGCCGCTTATGCATGGTGCTCAAGCCAGTGCTAATTTGCACATGGGCTAAAGCTAGTCACATGTGAAAATGTTAACGAGTCAATGAAGTGTGACAAACTGTGATGTTTAAGTGTCAATGGCTTCATCCGAAAACCTAGGTAGCTGTCTTGCTGCCTCGCTGTCTTATAAGAGAATGACTTGTACGGCAGCGTTTGTGCATGAAGGTACCTCACGAAACTGATTTCGGACAGACTTCTGAGGCAGCGTAACAGTTTAATGATCTACAGCAAAATAGCGCGAGCTTTGGTGAGAACTAAACAAATATTTAATTATTACAGTAGTAATTTCTCGATAGAAATGATATGAAAATTTAAATATGTTGGTCAACTGTCACAGAATGGAAAGCACAGGATTGTGGGATATCAAAGGCAGCTAAGGATACATCCATGCTTCCTTCAAAAATCGATCTGAGGAAGGCATCTCATGAGACAGGAAGTGAAGCTAACATTGGATTTGGACGTGCCTTGATGCCTTACTACCTTGAAATGTGTCCTCAGAAGGCAGCATTTTCCAGTTTTCGGACTTTTCCAATGTGTTCAGTAAGTGTTGAGATGTTGAGTTAATATGTCATTTGAAGTGTATACATGATATTTGTTGATGAAAGTGTTTGAATGGAAGATAAATTGTTCTGCCTTGTGTTTTTACAAGGCTGTGTTTTTTTTGAGAGATTGTGATCATCTATGAAAGTTTCTCCTGTTCCATCCTGGACACACGAGACGAATTTAAGCAAATTTAAGGACGTGAACTCACTGAGATCTTTTTTTTTTTTATTATTATTTTCCTTCCAAACTTTAAACGGAGAGACATTAACTTTCAACTGAACCAATCAACAATTCTTTGAACTGAATCAGTTGATTCACGAACTGAAATGAACTGAATCAACTCATTGAATCTTGAGTATTTGATCCATCTAACTGAAGAGACTATTGAGCTATGAGAGAAATGAGTGATTTAACGGATTGAAAAGTGAATTCAGAACCACATTCTGTACATCTAATCAAATTGAGTAATATTTTGTTTTGAGAATATCATTTATTGTTTTCTTCAATTTTGCTGGGTTACAAAACAAGCAGACTGTTGAATTTTTTCCAAATGTATTTGTTATTTTATTGTACAAAGTATATAAGAATTGATTCCCAACTGAGTTGAACTGTTGAGCTGCTGAATCCAAGTACCTTGAAATTTCAGAAAGAGGGTTGACTACAAATATTGTCATTCATTGTACTTTAATTGATAGTATTTGAGATTTACACACTTCAAGCAAATTACAAAAGAGAATATTTTCTTAATACAGAATCTTAAGTTAATCAGAAAACAAGACTGTGTTGGTCTTTCACTTACCTGCTGGGCTACCTTCCTTCCTCTCTCCAGAAGTCGCACCTTGCTTCTGATCCATTGGCCCATATTGAACATTATACAAGTGTGACATGTCTAGGGGCTGTAGCTTATGATTATTTTGGTAATCGAGTAATCGTTCGATTATTCTAACGATTACTCAAGTAATTATCCTCCCCTCCGGGCGCAAGCGCTGAGCCAGAGACACTCAGTGCTTGGCATTTATCACAACTATTCAGTGTTTCAACCACATGATGTTTATTTTAGGTTTCAGATATTTAAATACACATAAGTACTAGTAACAATACATTTAGAGTTTTTAAAATATACACTGGTGTCTATGGAAGCTGCAGTAATAATCCTTTCCATTATAATTAGACGACGTGTTATATTCATATCAGATCCACATTACATACTGTGAGTAAGGCAAGCAACTATAAAGTTTATCCTGTTCTTCTCCCAATTCACCGGACTCTTAAATCCATCTGTGTATTTTGAAAGAAGTGGATGAATTCACGTGTTGCAAATCCGACGGATCTATTCTCCTGACCACAGCATAAAACATGGCGGCACTGGTCGTGCATATAGCTCAACTACGATGATCATAATAAAGGTGCTTACACAACAAAACACAATAACTTACACATATGGCTTAAAATAAATATATAATAGCAATAACACAATAATAATTGATTCAAATAAAGTATCAAAAGAAAGTAGTTGTATGGTTTTATTGAACAAAACTATCAAAATACATAATGTACTGAATTGTAAAACTGTAAATTCCAACAAGTTTGCACATTGCACTAAATAGAAACATACTGTATAATGTATTTTCCTGCATTTGCTAAGGTTTATAGATGACTTACCTTACAAACCTGATTAAATGCTGAACATTGCATTTCCTGATGAACATTAAAAGCAATCCAAACTCACAGCATATGCAGAGATGGAGTTTGAGACGCGCCACTAATGTAAATTAGTTCGCGTGAAGCTGCATTTACTGTAAACAGAGCCGCCCTGAGACGCATGTAAATAACCTACATGCATGTAAATAATTACAGCGCATATATATTAAACCTGCAGCACATAAATTTATTTAATTAATTCACAGCCTTTGTAAATTCACAATAACATTAAGATTTTTAAATGGGTTTATTATCGAAAATGGTAATGCGTTTCATGGATTTTCATCCGTGGAAAGCGCCACTTCTGGTATTTTACCGGTTACTCGACATGGGCAAATTGAAATCAAGGATTTTTTAAAATTGAGTATTCGAATTTATTTGAGGAATCATTACAGCCCTAGACATGCTACATTATGGCATTGGCATGAACATGAACAGCAGTTACTCAAAGCTAGATGAAGGAACAATGAAACATGAGGGCTACTTATACACAGAATAATGAGCAACAAGAAACACCTGAACACAATGAAACAATTAACCAGTCAGAAAGTGACACAAGGAACTAAGAACCAATGAAAACAAGACAGGGGAAGCACATGACAGGATCACATAATGGGGGAAATCAATCACATTACAAACCAGGAACATGTCAATGGGAAAACTTCAAAACAAAAGACATGGCCATGAAACAAAACCCAAAACTGGGTTTGTTTTTGTTAGCCAGTTATAAATGTCATAACTACACAATTCTGGTGCAAAAAGCATCCTTCTTCACCAATGACCATTCAGATTTTTTTTTTTTTAAAGGGATGATTGCTACTCTAGGAATTGCACTTGCACATTCTTGTGGAGCCAGTTAGTGTTGTTGTGATGTCATTTGTAAATTGAAGTCATTGGTCACATGGAAGTTATGCCCATGAGCAAAAATTAATAATACACAAGCCAAGCAACTGCCATTGAGGTGAATGTAAATGCTAATGTAGGTATTATTATACACCTGCTCAGTCTTCAGAACTCAGTATGTTTTCAACCCTGATAATGCAGCACCCCACTAATCTGCAGTTATCAACAAGTACGGTTCTTTGGGCTTCTGGCAGAGCAAAAATAATTGTTTCTACTTCAACATCAAACAAAGGGCGGGAGGTCCAAGTCAAAAATCTAAATGTGTTTTTTGTTCAAACTGATTTCATTTTCCATATGAATATTAAGCTTTTGTTTGTCTTTTATCTGTAGCCTATGCATCTGGTGTGCTGTCCCGACCTGATTTGCTGTTAACAAGCCAACATTTTTCTCATTCTCTTTCTCTCTCCCTCATTTTCTCAAACATCTGATATCCTTTATTATGTGATGGTGCCTGCCGTGCTCCAGCACCGAGAGCACCGACTGAAAAGGCTGAGTAATAGTTTTCACATCATCAGCCGCAGCACAGGCTGTAATCTCGTGGGACGGGCTCCATGTCAGAGGCCTGCAGAGCACAGGGACGCTTAGAGTAGCAATAGTGACCTCTTGCTGTGGCTAGCCAAGTGGAAATGTACTGTCCTCTGTGTCCACTACAATCATAGGGAAAAAACAACCTTAGCCGACAGCATGCAATGACTGTCATTTAACCACAGTGTGTGCGTTTGCTAGTTTGTGTGTTGTGCCTATGTGTTTTTTTTTTTTTTTTTTTTTCATCTTTCAAGGGCACACCTTTTTTTTGACAGCCATTAGTTTTCCTGTGTGAGCTGGATACTCATAGTACAGGCGAGGACATCTACATTATAAAAGAACATCTGTATGGTACTTCTTTGACAAAATGCTTTTAATGTGGTGCATCATGTGGGACCTTTTGATTTCTGTCTATCACTGACTTGGCAAGTTGCAGTAATGTGACTAAGAAAACTACACTTTTTGTATGAGCAAGCATGCAACATCTAAAGAAAAGGTAATAGTTAACCCTGGACCCTCTTACTTAGATCAGAACCTGCGAGTTTGTGTCCGTGAGATCACGACATGAGACTCTATGAGACATTGCGTCCCTAATGAATTAATAATTTAAAGTATGGGATACTCAGAATAATCAAATATCTAAATTAATAAATAACCAATATTTATGATTCGTTCCTAATTAGAAACACAGTCTAAATTTAATAATCATTTGAAATTAGGGTCAGATTAATATGTAATATTTTCAGATGAAAATATCCAAAAACCACTAGAACAATGTAATATATTTTGTTGACTTGTGTACTTGCATTATCTCAAACGTTTCCAAGAACATTTAAATCTAGAGAAATCAGCAATTTTAGCCAGGACATGGACCATGTAACCGCGTCGACTGTCTCTGACGTCATATCCCTGCTACCAGTGATTTCCAGTTTTACTTTCATAGGAACCATGGAAACAACAGACGCTTTAATATATTGTTTTATTAGGCAAGTGAGCAACTGTTTGGATACATTTATCAACAAACTGATCATTGTTATACAGCTCAACATGGTTAGTCTTATTGTTTAAACTGTTGAGTACCATGTTTTACCACGCCTCAAAGACAACACTATTTTGTCAAGTGGCTATGAGCTTTCTCCATCATACTAGGGCTGCACGATTTATCACACGAGATGAAAAATAACATTGTACTTAAACGTGATTATCGCTTAAAGGCAATTCTTAGTGTCCGAATCATGATCCCCACGGACAGCATGCCAAATACGCATAACCTTTACATTTAATTATATGTAAGTGTGAACTCATGAATAAAACTTTAATACAACTTTAATACATCCAGCTTCTCTGCCTGGAGCAGGGAGACCGCTCGCTGGAACAACACACTAGTGACTTTATCCAGCTTGGGTGCCAGACTCACTTCCCGGACCGCTGTGTATTTTATCACACTGGCCTGAGCGAGTGGTCTAAGGGTGCGTTCACGCGGCCTCGTAATTCCTGTAGCTACGAGATTCTAGCTTGTAAAAAGCGTTCACGTCCTCGTAGAGCTCGTAATTACAACTTGTAAGCTGGGAGTTTTCTGAAAGCTCCCAGATGTACCACGTGGCCGCTGTACCACCTGACCGCTGCAGACTCATAGGCGTTTATAGTGGTGCCATGGAAACGCATAATTCCCAGTCCAAGGACTTGAACAGCTCTGAATATAACGTCACGTGTTGTCATCTCAAGATTCCAGTAAATACGAGGTGGTGTGAATGCAGCATTAGGCACGCATTCCAGTGGGTGGTCTGACGGCGGACTTCGCCGCATTCGTGGAGTGGGTGCTGGTGAACAACAACTCCATATTCACCATCAGCCCAGCTGAGAATGACACCAGCCCCACTCCACATCCAGAGACCAGCCATCCGCCACCGACAACGTGCATGATGGAGATGAAAGCTCACCGCAGACCGTGGACTTCAACCTGCTACGACGGACGAGACCGAACCTGAAGTGAGGACGGACGGAGTCGTCGCCCCAGAGCTTGATCCACAAGGTGTGTCTGACCAGGTGCGTAAGCCCATTACATCATGTGCTGCCAAGGGAGTGTTAGTGGAGTTTGAGGGCTGAAAGCCCCGCCCACAACCTCACCGTGGTGGATGGCATTGTTATGGCCACTGGAGAATTTTTTGGACTGTTGGATGTGTTTGAGGAGGTAATTCCCTTGTTTCTCCTGTGCCCGCTGGTTCCGTCCAGCCCTGAACTGTCGGTTTCCCCGCTGGTTCCGTCCAGCTCTGAATTGTCCATTTCCCCGCTGGTTCTGTCTAGCCCTGAACTCTGTTTCCCTGCTGGTTCTGTCCAGCCATGTATCTCCAGTGATCCCTCCCAGCCTCCCTATCCCACCTTCTCTAACTGCCATTTCCTCAGCCTGGCCTCCACTGGTACCCTTCAGTCCTTCTTCATCTCCTACACCCAGGTGTGTGGATCTGCTTCTGTGCTTCAGGCCACCAGCTCCGCCTAAACCAGAGGATCCCCCAGCTCCGCATCCAACCTCAGAACCCATCACTCCACCTTGGCCTGTCCACACATCGGTTGCGCCTGGCTCCACCTTCCTCCTGGCTCCGCCTTGATCCTCAGTCCCAGTGCCACCACCTCAGACTTCAGGTTCCCGTGTTCCACCTCGGATGCTCGTCGTCGCGGCTCCACTCGGTCTCCAGTTCTAGCAGTGTCGTGTGGGCTCTCTGGCATGCCAGCTCCACCTGGGTCTCCATCTCCAGTGGCATCTCCTTCGGCCGTCCCCAGGGTGGCGCCTCTCAAGTCTCCACCATGGCTCCTCCCGCCTTAGACTCCACCCTGGGGCCTAGTCTCTAGACCAATATCTGTCTCCTCCTGCTCCAGGCTCCCCCTTGGCTCCTCCCACCCTCCACTCCCCATAGACTGTTCTGTTTTTTATTGACTGTTTTTGTTCTGCTCCTCATGTTTCTGTGATCCTGTGACCTATAGTTTCCCAGTATGTATGTCTGATTGTTTGATTCCATTCTGTTAATTACCTGATTTGCTCCCTTGTTTGCTACATATTTAGTCCCTGTGTTCTCCCTCAGTCTTCGTCCATTCTCGTCTATGTTATACGTGGATGTGTTCTCCCTGTTCTGGATTTTGTTTATTAAATTCTATTTCTTGGACTATTCCTGTTGTGCGCTTCATTCTACACACACGTTCCATGACAAATATACTGTATCTATAATCTATAGGTAGAGATCAGTGAGCAGAAAGCAAGTGAATAGTTGTGTTGATAATATTGTAAGGGACTTCACAAGTTATCCAGAATTCACAAATCCTTTAGATAAGTTGACAAACTCCCTCCAATTTACATATATATATATATATTTTAATTTACTGAACAATCCTTTTGATTTTCTTTGTGATCTGTACCTCTTTTGCCTGCCTTAGTTCTCTAGTTATCTTTCCTTTTCTTATTTTCCCACCACTAGTTAGTTTTCATTCATTATATGATTAATTATATGATTGTTTGCATTCATTTCATTATCTTGTGTATTTATTTAAGCCCTTCAGTTCTTTCTGTTCATTGTCTGATGTTGTTTGTGTTTTGAGCACACTGTTACGCTGCTACTCTGTTTGTAATACTGACTTTGTTTTGTTTTATTAAAGTTATTTTATTATTTGCACTCTAACATTCTTCCTGGTCTTCATGGACCTAACTGTGACATTTGCAGCACAATGATTTTTTACTTGATTGCATTGCCCGTATCAGATTACTACAGAGGCAGCTGATGTTGAGGGACAAATTTTCTGCTTTAATGTCAAACTGAAATTCCTTCTCATCAGTAAGGTGAGAACCTGACCCATTATAAATCTAAATATACTCAACTTAATTGAAAAGTGTACTATACAAGTAATAAAAGATATTTGTTGTTGTAATGATGTCAGTAGTGCACTCACTAAGGGTTGTTCGCCAGTTTGCGTTAAGAAAAACAAGCATGTCAATGTGAAGTTATGGTTATTCCAATCTCAAGTACTGAATGGCTTCCGTACACAATTAGCCCTGGACATTAGTGACTACCTCGGCACCAGATCACTCTGAAGATCCTCCATAGTAGAGTTCTGAGCAGCTCTTGTAAACAATATATGGTACGCCTCTAGGCTCATCACACTCTTTTGACTATCTCCTGAATCTCCTTAGAGCTGCTTTCTCAGTCCAAACTCAACTGTTGGCATTTCTTTTGATGAGAGCCTTCTGGTGCTCCAGCTCTTACTAAGTTATTTTGGGTTTTAAGGAAGTGGCAATTAATTTTGTCCAAAAATCACATAAGGCGACCACTGCACTTGTCCTCTAGCAGTTGTTTGGTGAAACAGGAAGGGTTGCCTTGATAAGGGCAGCTTACTTCCTTGCTCGCTTTTTGCTCTGCCTCCTGTGGTACTAGAGTCATGAGCTTTGTCCTCAGGATGTTGTGCATTGCTAGAGGTTGTTTTTCCTCTTTGTATTTCAAGGTCTGGAGCACTTGCCGCAGCTGTTTGACCAAAATCTCTTTAAAGCTAGCAGTGATTGCTATAGCAGTGATTGTCTGGAGATGACCATCTACATCCCCTTTACGAGAGACATTTATAATTTTGGTTGCTTTAAATTATATGGTAACACTTTATTTCGATAATCCACTTTAGACATTTTATTACATGAAAATCAAGTTTTAAGACAAACCATGTGCACATTCATCAGTCAACACCACTGCTGAGTATTTTCTCCTTAAAACTGCAGTGTACCAAAGACGGTCTCAAAAATGTCCTGCAACACAAACATGTTGTAACCAATTCCGTCAACGTGCGAATGGGCTTTAGCACATCATTATATAGCCCCTATTATGCCCTTTTTAACCCCTCCTTTCCATAAGCCTACATTGCTCTGATTGGACAGATGGCCCAATCCTTTGTGATTGGTTGACTGCACGCACCACGTCCCGGAAACGAAATGCCCATTGCCATAACTGAATTGCAGCTATCGAGTCACAAGATATTGTATACAATGTATGTACAGAAAAGATGGCATCTATTTTACCGTATAAATTTGAGCCTAAGTCCGACGATGAAACGTCTGAAGTAGTCGATCAACCAGAAACTGATTCGCAATCACGACTGGAGCAGGATGGTTCTCTATGTTAAGTGTCACCTTAGTTTGCGTTATTTATAAGATGTGATAGCAGCGTCACTGTTATACTTTAGGTGCACCTGTGGGAACTGTATCAGAACACTAAGTGAAGCTAAAAACCTCTAAACATGAGACAAACATTTAGGCCAGACGTCTACACAGACTTCTTCGCCACTATTCTTAACTATTAACAAAGAAAAATTGCTATATCATTGTTTGACATGTTACGGAACTGTGTAATCCTGTATATTGTTTATTTGGTTTATTGTCATTTTTGTATGTGTGTGTGTTCTTTTTGCTTTGTTTCTGTCAAGCGGGATATCACGGGGTGGCTCCACCTCTCTCTGCCGGGATTGGGTTACAATTACTGAGCGAGGGTTTAAAACCATCTCTTCCGTTTCCTGCCGGCGAGCTGTTGCGGCTTCGGGCCAGTCGCACCTCTCCTGCCTCCTCTCCAGCCGCCAGACCACCTTTTTATGTTGTGCATTAACTTTGATTAACTTTGATTCTGTTATGTTTTCTTTGGTTTACAGTGAAGGTGTTCTGTAGGGATGACCTGCCCTTTTCTTTTGAAACTAAGTTCGCTCTGTTTTTGCTAGTGTAGTAAGGGTAATTTGTTGTATTTTATTTTGATACGTTGAGGGAAGTTATTTTGGATATTCTTTTTTTTATTACCCGTTTTGTTTGTTATTTTGGGCCTTGGGTCTTCCTGAAGTTTATGCACCCACTGGTTTAAGTTATCCTGGAAACTTTCAAATGTTTATTACTTAATTTCTTCCATCTTAATAAAACGTTAATCGTTTTTCTTGAATCCTGAATCTAGTGATTTATTTGTCCATCAATTTTCTCTGTCTTTTTTTTTTTTTTTTTTTTTTTTTTGGTCTGACGACTGGGGAAGGCATCCCTTTTCCTTTTATTTAATTTATTACGATTAAACCTAGACGGGTCGTAATAGACATTACAATGGGTGTTTACTGTTTACTTCAACTAGTTTGCGCGGACTAGCATCTTAACATCCTATTACAATACAGATAGAGCTCCACTCTACTGTAATAATAAAAATGCAGAGGAAAAAACACTTTGTTTTGTACGTTGTAAACTCCCACGTTAGCCGAGCACAAAGGTGAATAGCTGATATGCATTACACTCTGTAAACAAAAGTTGTGCTCCATCCTTGATCATTACTCCAAGTAATAAGACAGACAAGCTCGACAAAGTTTTAGACAATATTGGACCCACATCTGAATAGCAGAACTACAGAAATGTGAGTTAGCCGGTTAGCAGGAGACAGACTAGGGTGTACATTACACAACATGACATACAAAGCCACGAATTTTGAACGATCGCTAGAAAATATAAAAATCAATTATTAATTATACTTTCAGGTTGAGATTCAGAGGAGCCAAATAAACTGGGCATTGATCCATACTTTAAGACCAAGCGTTTTGTGAAGCGGTTTGAGAAGCAGTCGTCAGTAAAATGACAGGAACACGAAAGATTTTACTGCTGTGGTATTTTTGAAAAAAATAAATAAATAATTTCCCTGGCATCTGCAGGTGTGGGTGGGCAATATGCTAATGTTTCATTTTGACGTCATAACGAAACGGCTTGGGATTTGTTTTACAAATGACTCGTTTAATTGACTCAGAATCCACTCTTACTTTTGAGAGACAATAACTTTATATACGGTGCACTTTCAGATTTAAAACTTTGCAGGATCTTTTCATTCGCTTAGAGCTATGTTACACACTACATGAAAGGTAAATTTCCATAATAGGGGCACTTTAACTATGCTGTGAAGTAGGGGAGCCTCAAGAAAAGTCTTATCTTGGTATATTTTTCTGTTGATGTGAAAAATTTAGTACATTTAGAAATATAGCGGGTGAATTATGTATATGATGTATATGACAATGTTATGATGAACTATATGTCTTTCTCCACTGACGTTCTAAGTTGTTCAAAGTGTTAGAAGGCTGTCTGACTCTGAGATGGTGAATGGTGAATGTGTAACATTAAAGGGTTAGTTCACCCAAAAATGAAAAATATGTCATTAATTACTCACCCTCCTGGCGTTCTACATCCGTAAGACCTTCGTTCATCTTCAGAACATAAATTAAGATATTTTTGATGAAATCCGATGACTCAGTGAGGCCTCCATAGCCAGCAATGACTAAGAACGTCTAAGAACACCTAATGCATGGTAAAGTCAAAGAAGCGCACAGCCTCCCATGCCAGTTACTTTAATAAATCATTAAACTCTCTCTTTGGCATCTAATTATCTCTGAGCTGTAAGTAGCCTGAATTCAGTTTTGAACTGCATGAAGGAAAAACATCTAGTGTTCTCAGAAATGTAATGACAATAAGCAAACTTTTCCATATATATAAAACTGCTGCCTCCAATTTATTATATTTCAGGACTGTTTTCAGAATCCTAAGTCTGGGTAACTATAATGAAACAAAACATTGACATTGTATTACCGTGTAAGTGGACATCTCTTTGTATATTATGCCTGTGTGCTCAGAGAAGGGCATCTAAATAAAATTACTGAAAGGAGAAAAGTGCTTCTGTAATTACAAGTGTGTTTCTCAGTATAATTCAGCTGTCTGCTGCCAACATGTCCTCTGCTCTTTTCCCTTTCAGTCAATAATTTTTTTTTTTTTTTTTATGTGCTATGTATAGCACACTCTATAGCAATGAACCTGAGGTTGTGAGGAAGAGTATGTGCGAACACTGTTCCAAGGTTGCATGATAGAGGTCCACTCCAGAGGCAGTCACGTCTACACTGGTACAGTAGGCTACTCTGTCTCTGGGATGTACTTTAGAACGCGCTGTTCTGTCTGTAGCTCTTCACAGCAACAACAACAACAACAACAACAACAACAACAACAAAACTATTCCTAATCAGTATCGTGGCCTTGTTCTCAGTAAAAATATCTAAACATCTTTAAAATAAAATGCATTGAGAAACTTTTTTTCATAGAATGTACAGAATCTTCAATTTAAATGTATTTTTTCTCTACATTTTCATAGTCATCTCAGTTGTTTTGAGCATAAAACCCACTAAAGTTAGATGAAAAATGTATTCAAAATCTGATAAATAACAAAAGACAAAATATACTTTACCTTAGTTTGTCTGAAAACATGACTTAAAGACACCCATAAAATGAACATGCTGGCATTAATTGCTCACTCTTATATCATCTGACTTAGAACATAAAATATGTATCATAAAATAGATACATGCAACTTTTGTCGTCTGATGTCATTTGTCTGGAAAAGACATTTGGTACTTAATGTAACACATGGTTCTTGAAGCATGGATCCTAAAGCAAAACCAATTGAAAATCACTTCTCTAATGAATACAGAAATTATGCAGGATTGGTTATGAGTATCTTTGGTTCAGCCTTGTTTGCTATTAGTGAATGCATGACAGTAGTGGAATTATTGTGCGACAGGGCAAATAACTAAAACCTATGAATTGCAGCATTATTTACTTGGATGATTATGGTTTTACTTATTTTAAGAACTGGAATAATATTACTGGAATAATCATCATTTATGTGACTACAGTAACCATAAACTTAAATTTCACATGCATACAAATATACTGTACATTTCAAATATGTTAAAAGTACTAAATAACAAGTTCTACTAAATGTCATTTTAATTGCACCTATATGTACCATTGCACAGAAGGGCAATATATATTTCGCTCTTTCACTCAGTGGCAGTGCAGACAATTACTGTCAAGGGAATTATGTGCTCATCATTCTGAACATTATACTATTACTTATCCTCTACCATATTGACAAGAAGGAAACACAAAGATAGGAAACACACTTTTAATGTCATCACTCCATGTTTTCATTCCAGTGAAGAATTGGATTGTCATTACATCTTTTAGCAAAAAGTCATTTTAAATCTCTGGAACATATGTTGGGGTTAGACAGTAGAATTGAACTGAAACTTTGAATCAAAGAATAATCTGACTCTGTCTCACATCTGAACCTTATAAACACCTGAACTTATTATTATTATTATTATTATTATTTATTTTTATTTATTTTTTTTTGAGAGAGAGAGAGAGAGAGAGAGAGAGAGAGAGAGAGAGAGAGAGAGAGAGAGATGTTTAAAACATGAATTCATCATTTCCGAACACTACTTATTTTCATTGTCTGCCTCTGGTATGGAGAAAGAGTTTGCTAATAGTAATTACCAAGACATGTTTTTCAGATGGATTCTTTGTATATCTTTCACACAATGATTGTGGTTAGAATAGGACTTTTTCCTTCTTCTTCTTTTTTTGTTTACCCAGAAATGCAGCAGTCGACTTTAGATAACGCATTTCAATGACACATTCTATTTTACAATTCATTTAGCATTAATAATACAATGTATGTAAATTCCAAGGCTGTCATGTTCGACGGAATTACAATATAATGTTCCCAACATCTGCTGAGAGTGGAAAATATATTCAGTGGTCTAGTTCTGTTTTTCCACTCCGAATAAACATAATATGAACACATTTATGCTGTGACATTTAATCAACAGGGGACACCCTGCCTCATGAATTGGATTAGTATAGTGCTACTGCAAGCCACAGTATTGTGATTGATTCCATTACCATAATACTGCGTAAACAGAAATGCATTTACTAAAGATAGAGTTAAATGTTTTGTATTGCAACAGTCCTTTCAGACAGTGGAAAGGAGAAAATGCTGAGGAATGGATGGTTAGAGGAGCATAATAGTTAGTTTGAGGGTTGTGGGGTTTTGCTGTAGTGAAATATTACCTGAAGCAGAAACTCAAACGCACTGTAATTCTTGTGTAGCAGTAAAACGAAAGGGTCTCAACATATGGTACGTAATAAAGACAGCTTGCAAATGTAATTTTCATATGCTATAGCAAGTGTGGGGACAAAAGAACACAGTGTTTTTTTTTGTTTTTTTTTGTTAAACAAATGATTGCCTTGCATGTCTTTCATTAATATGTGTTATTAATATTCTAAACACATCAACACAAATAGTATTTTTTATTAATTTAGCAATAACATGACACAATGCAATTTATTAACAATTTACAGCCTACAAAAATATTAACCCCTATAATATTGGGTGTTCTCACATTCCAACCCATATATAAAACGAAACACTCAAACTATGAACAGAACAACTGTGTACAAGCGATAACAACAGACAATCGACTGATCAAAACACAGAGCTTAAATACACCAACCAATCAATGAAATGAATGACAGGTGTGCATGATAATCAAATCAACGAGAAACTATAGAAATGAACTAAAAAAAACTAGGAAACAGAACTAAAACATGTGACAAACCCATCCAAAACAGAAACAAACACAGATTACCCGTAACTATCCACCATCAAGAGGACATGTCCCCGCACCTTATTAAACAATAACAAAGAGGGTGGGAGGGGGCTTAGGTGGGGGATGCAGCACAAGGGAAGACCACAAGAGCCAGAGCGGAGGAGACAACATGAAGGGCCAGGAAGGCGACAATGTTCGCAAAAGCCAGGAAAGAGTTAGCACTAGGAGGAGCCAGGGTGGAATCCCCAGCCAGAATCCCAGGATGTAAGAGAGGAAGGAGCCATGGTGGAGATTTAGCAGATGGAATTATGGGGACAACCGACTGAAGGGTGAAGAACCAGGCAGAGCTGAGAAGCCAATGAAAAAGGGCAACACAGAATGTCCTGGAGACCAGAGCGGAGCCGTGAGGAGAAGTGGCCGAGGCGAAGCCAGTATGCCGGAGGACTGAGGTGGAGCTGATGGCGGTGGAGACCCAGGTGAAGCTGTGGAGCCAATGAGACTGGGTGGCACAGAAGGTCCTGGAGACCAAGGCGGAGCCGCTAGGATGAGTGGCTGAGGCGAAGCCAGTGTGCCGGGGGACTGAAGCAGAGCTGATAGCGGTGGAGACCCAGGTGGAGCCGAGGAGCCAACGAGACCGGGTGACACAGAAGGTCCTGAAGATCAAAGAGGAGCTGCGAGGACGAGTGGCTGAGGTGAAGCCAGTGGCCGGAGGACTGAGGCGGAGCTGATGGCGGTGGAGACCCAGGTGAAGCTGTGGAGCCAACGAGACTGGGTGGCACAGAAGGTCCTGGAGACCAAGGCGGAGCCGCGAGGATGAGTGGCTGAGGCGAAGCCAGTGTGCCGGGGGACTGAAGCAGAGCTGATAGCGGTGGAGACCCAGGTGGAGCCGAGGAGCCAACGAGACCGGGTGACACAGAAGGTCCTGAAGATCAAAGAGGAGCTGCGAGGACGAGTGGCTGAGGTGAAGCCAGTGGCCGGAGGACTGAGGCGGAGCAGGTGTGCCCAAGGACTGAGGTGAAGCCAGAGGGATGGAGGAGCTCAATGGAGTCAAAGGGGTGGAGGGACGAGTCACAGACAAAGGCCCGGAAATCCATGGTGACGGCAGAGTGACGACTGACCAAGGCGAAGCCAGAGGGATAAGGAAGCCCGGTTGAGCCGGAGGCTTGGAGGTTCTAGGCAGAGCAAATGGGCCGACGGTCCAGGGTCCGAGGACCGAGGAGAATACACAATGCACTGAGAAGACAGCGCAGGAGGAGATGAAGGGCTGATGAGAGGCAGTGAGGTCAGGACTGAATGACTGGGCAGTGCAGACAACCTTTCTGGCTTCTCAGGAACATCCCTCTTGGCCAACTCGGAACAGGCAGAAGAGGTGGGAGAGGGAGGCAGGGCGGGAGAATATACATCAATAACTCTGTGTTGGGTGACAAAACAGGCTTGGTGCAGGGTGCTATCTTCATACTCAAAACTAATTAGGAAACAGAACTAAAACACACAACAATATGTTTAATTCAGCATGTTTCTTGTCTGTAATTATTTGTGAAATAATAACAACAATTTATGTGTGTAAACTGTTTCAAACTAAAATTTACATCAATTTTATTTATTTATTATTATTATTATTATTTAAAATTTCAGTGTGTCATCTGGGTTTTGATTATTACTTTATAATCAAGGTTCCCAGAGAGCCCAAGATTTCTGATGACAAGTGAGGTCAATCTCAACAGAACCTTTTAACTAAGACATGTCTACTTGAGATATTCACTTCACTGACTTTCTCCACACAAACTCAAGCATCAAACAAAAGAGTTCTTCTGTTTCATGTGACACTTCATTCATGGTATGTCATGACACCTATAATTCTTGTTAATGGTTTCTCTAGCAGCACTTGGGGAAGTTTAGCCATGTTTTCATGTTGAGAAAAATATGTGGCTATGACACACATTTTGTCCTTCAGTGCAACAATTATGCTTCTCATTAAAATCTCTGGGGACGTTATTAACAGCTAGCGTATTGATTTATCTACTGCTATTTTAAGGAGGCTTTCCTACTCAGTGACTGGAAGATCTCAATCTCATTAAATTAAAACAGAATGATGGACAAGGATATGCCACTTAAGACTGCCAGTTATTATTTGCCCTTGTACAGTATATTTTTGGCCAGCTTTACTAACAGCTTGCGCCAGCGCAAACCCTCTTTTGGCATTAAAAAACTATCATCACCCCTACCCCCTATTTTACTAAAGACACCCTGTGAAAAATTAGCGCTGAAAAGGCATGGACATGGTTGTTTTTGCGGCTGACATTATTGCATACGCCTTTCTAGGAGTTTCCCTTTCAGACGCAAAATTTATGGGAGGAGAGTATTTAAATGAATCATGCAAGGTAATTTACAAAGGTTTGCACTAGTCAATTTACTGGTATTTGCACTATTATTTGCCACCCAAAAAAGCATGCCTTAAACCAGATGCTAATTTGTGCTGCTCTGAGTAGATTGCGTCAGTCATTATGGAAATCCGGCTGTGTCTATGTTCTTTAATTTGTGCGTCGTCAGTAGATCACACACAGCAGAACTTTCCAATCCTATCGGCATTTTTTTGGAATTGCGCTCTCACGCTAACTTGCCCTGTTTAGTAAACCTGGCCCATAGTATGCAAATACAAGAGGAGTGTGGTCAGTCCAAAGAAATGATGCCATTTGTGCCCCCATGAATTAACAGGACACTGAACTTCACATTATTTGGCATGTTCTCATTCATCACCATTGCATTTGAATGGGTTATACAGAATAAAAACATTTGAACAACAGCTGTTACAATCAAAGCATTCACCGTGCTCAACCAGCTAATTAGGTGCTAAGACCTATATATCAAATTAAAAAGTTCTGCACTCTAAAACACATATATTCATAACACACAGGAGATGACAAACGTTTGTCATCTCCTGTGTGTTAAGAATAACAACTTTTACACCAATTTTAAATTTAATGCAAATAAAATATGCTTTCACTGTTTGTTTGTTTTTTCTAAAAAAGAATTTGTCCCTCAAAAGTCAAAACTTCCTGTTGAACCTCTTGTTTAACATACTGATATTTCCCTTTTACTGTATCCCCTTTTAAAAATTTTCAAACAGTGTTACTGAAAACGTTATGATGATTTTATTATTAGTGGGACAATATACAGTGGGTACGGAAAGTATTCAGACCCCCTTAAATTTTTCATTTTTTGTTATATTGCAGCCATTTGCTAAAATCAAGTTAATTTTTTTTCCACATTAATGTACACACAGCACCCCATATTGACAGAAAAACACAGAATTGTTGACATTTTTGCAGATTTATTAAAAAAGAAAAACTGAAATATCACATGATCTTAAGTATTCAGACCCTTTGCTGTGACACTCATATATTTAACTCAGGTGCTGTCCATTTCTTCTGATCATCCTTGAGATGGTTCTACACCTTCATTTGAGTCCAGCTGTGTTTGATTATACTGATTGGACTTGATTAGGAAAGCCACACACCTGTCTATATAAGACCTTACAGCTCACAGTGCATGTCAGAGCAAATGAGAATCATGAGGTCAAAGGAACTGCCTGAAGAGCTCAGAGACAGAATTGTGGAAAGGCACAGATCTGGCCAAGGTTACAAAAACATTTCTGCTGCACTTAAGGTTCCTAAGAGCACAGTGGCCTCCATAATCCTTAAATGGAAGACGTTTGGGACGACCAGAACCCTTCCTAGAGCTGGCCGTCCGGCCAAACTGAGCTATCAGGGGAGAAGAGCCTTGGTGAGAGAGGTAAAGAAGAACCCAAAGATCACTGTGGCTGAGCTCCAGAGATGCAGTTGGGAGATGGGAGAAAGTTGTAGAAAGACAACCATCACTGCAGCCCTCCACCAGTCGGGGCTTTATGGCAGAGTGGCCCGACGGAAGCCTCTCCTCAGTGCAAGACACATGAAAGCCCGCCTGAAGGACTCCAAGATGGTGAGAAATAAGATTCTCTGGTCTGATGAGACCAAGATAGAACTTTTTGTCCGTAATTCTAAGCGGTATGTGTGGAGAAAACCAGGCACTGCTCATCACCTGTCCAATATAGTCCCAACAGTGAAGCATGGTGGTGGCAGCATCATGCTGTGGGGGTGTTTTTCAGCTGCAGGGACAGGACGACTGGTTGCAATCGAGGGAAAGATGAATGCGGCCAAGTACAGGGATATCCTGGATGAAAACCTTCTCCAGAGTGCTCAGGACCTCAGACTGGGCTGAAGGTTTACCTTCCAACAAGACAATGACCCTAAGCACACAGCTAAAATAACGAAGGAGTGGCTTCACAACAACTCCATGACTGTTCTTGAATGGCCCAGCCAGAGCCCTGACTTAAACCCAATTGAGCATCTCTGGAGAGACCTAAAAATGGCTGTCCGCCAACGTTTACCATCCAACCTGACAGAACTGGAGAGGATCTGCAAGGAGGAATGGCAGAGGATCCCCAAATCCAGGTGTGAAAAACTTGTTGCATCTTTCCCAAAAAGACTCATGGCTGTATTAGATCAAAAGGGTGCTTCTACTAAATACTGAGCAAAGGGTCTGAATACTTAAGATCATGTGATATTTCAGTTTTTCTTTTTTAATAAATCTGCAAAAATGTCAACAATTCTGTGTTTTTCTGTCAATATGGGGTGCTGTGTGTACATTAATGAGGGGAAAAAAATGAACTTAAATGATTTTAGCAAATGGCTGCAATATAACAAAGAGTGAAAAATGTAAGGGGGTCTGAATACTTTCCGTACCCACTGTATATACTATCAAAGCTATATACAATAAAAATGCATAGTAGGAGCATTTTCAGTTTAAATGCAGTTGTTTAGTTTATATAATACTTTTGTATTATGAATTTATGACATATTGGTGGCCTTTATTTTGGCATGTATCTGGCCATATAGTAGCTCATACTGTATGATAATGAGAGGAGGAGTGGAGGGCCAGGTGCGAAGGTGAAAGGAATACAGCTTTTCGACCACACAGGGAGCTTTTTGGAAAATGTGTTAGTTACTTTATTTATTCATTCATCCATCTCTCTCTACACTGAGGGTAAATGCTGAATTATTGAGTGGCAGTTCACCTAATGACTAGCTCTTTACTTCTGCATTTCGTTTACTGTGTAATGGCACAAATGAAAAATCTCACAGCTTTTCAAGATAGCAAAATCAATATTCTATTTTATTTAATGGGCTAGAGTGTCTCAGTAGATAGGGTGAGCTGTTCAGTAGTAAACCCTTAGAACTTCTGTTTTTTTATGTTCTTTTTGTCTTTTGCTTCTGATATTTTACATCCTTGGATTAATTCATTCATTCATTTGTTCGTTCGTTCATTTATTCATTTGACAATTTCCTGCTGCAATTTTCCATACAATAAAAATGGATGCTGGTACAATACGATAGCTTTGCATGAGAAACAATCTTCCCCTCCCAAATTTCATTTGCGCTCATTCAAAGATTGAATCCTAGCTACCTCAAGACCAGATTGATGTCAGAAATGTTTTGAAAATTTTTGAGATGACAATACAACAATAATAAAGTACAGCAAAACCAAGTAAATACATAAAATCCGGACCCCTTTGTCTTGTCTAGAAAGCATCTGGTAAAAAATAATACTAGTTAAACTCTTTCAGACAGGTGAAGGGCTTTAGTTTTTGAATAACAACACATGATTTTATTATTACATGTCCTTTCCTTTCCTGGCAGACAATATTGGCAGAAGCAGCAATTCATTCTCAGCTGATAGAAATTGGAAATCATCTCCTGAAACGGACAAATCATCTGTAACCTGTTTCAGAATGCAGCTGACTGCTGAAATGCGTGAGTTGGGTTTCTGACTATCTCTTTCACCTATTCTATCTGTTCTTTTCTTGCCCACCCTTTTGTGTTCGCCATCTCATTTCTGTCTCTCTCTCACACACACATACAGTAGGTGCAGATGGATACCTGAATTTTGGCTCTTCTGTGAGATGATTACTGAGAATGTGGGATTGTGGTATCACGTGCTTTAATATCAAGACTGTGAGAAGTATGATTTAATTTTATATTATCAATTGCTCAGCCATTACCCAACAGAAAGATGCACCCAATATATACAATAATGAAAAACGAAGGTACAGCAGAGCACTCTAAAGCAAATGCCTTCTGGTTTCTTTTTTCTCCAAGATGTGTTCTCATGCTATTAAATTTCTTTTTCATGCTTTGCTTAGTATATAAAAATTAATGTCCTGTATTTTTAATTTGAAATCATTGTAGGTAATGACCTCTTTGACATACCAGTGCATAGACTTCATTAAATATTTAGTAACTCATTGGTTTTTACTGTTTTAATTATATCCTTTGTCAGTAAATAAATATCTTTAGCATGACGGATTAGATTCTTCATCCAGCACCGCTGTTGTAATGGAAGTTTTAAGGGTCTATAAGTTCAACTTTCTCTACAATGTGATTCATACAGGGCTGTTTTCACTTTTATTTACAAAAAAAAAAAAAAAAAAAAAAGTTTTTTTTTTTCATGTAGTTAGCAATGCCAATGTGATGGGTTTGATTCCTGAGTCCCAATAAATGCATAAACTGAAATGTTGCTTTAATCAATGTAAGCCACTTTGGATAAAAAAAAATAAATAAATAAAAAATAAAAAACAACCACCAAATAAATGTAAATGTCTTTCAAAAATAACCAATATTACCAATCTGATTAACATGTGCTCATTAGGGTTAATGGTTAAAATCCTTGTTACCTGAGATTGTTCCAGTCGATTTGATCAAAATAGCAGAGATAATTAACATTCAATCATGAAATAGTATTTTTGGGTTATGACCATACAAATATATTTAGGATATGATGCTGAACTTACAAATATATTTAAACACTTTCAAGGTAAATCCCTACAGTTTTTATGTACTTATTTTCCAGTGTATATCTCTTATATATATAAAAACCATCAAACAAAAACTTTTATAATAACAACTGACTGAAAATATTCAAAGGCCAACTTATGTATATCTTAGCTCACTTTGTCAGATAATTTAACATAAAAATACCATATCACCCATTTTACTATTAAAGCTTGAACTAATCTTCAATTTTTCATCTATGGAAATTTGTGAGTGAGATTGTCCTGCTGTTACCAGGTAGGAACTGATGAAGAAAGTGACTGGTCAATTATTCATGTGAGCAGATGGTGCCACTTCTGCTGACTGTACGTTTTCACTGTTGAAGAAGAAACACAGGAGCTAAAAACAGGGGGGAAAAAGAAAGAAATGGGTTTGAAACTCCTTAAAAGCCCCGATATACTTTACACGAAATCAAAGAATAAACTTGTGTGACGTAATTTTGAACAAAAATTATCGAAATTTATCTTAAGGGTTTTTCAGGAGATCGAAGCAAAGTGAACTTTCTGAAAAAGTTTGCTCCGGCTGGTAAACACCTTCGAACTGCCATTGGTCTGTTGTGATGATGTAATAGCTGGATTTGGATCTGAGGCTCTGCCTTCTTTGATGTGGAATCTTCTCTGGTTCCTTTCTTCTGTTCAGTCTGTCGAGGTCAGACGTCCACAAGTAAAAAGCTGCTTTAGAGTAGAAACTGAAGTTGTAATTATTGTAGTATTTCTACTTGAAAGTGACACTAACACTGTTTTTTCATGTTTAATACTGTAAAGCTGCTTGATTCAAAGCAATTGATTGTATAAAGTGCTGTAAAAATAAATGTCTATATAAATAAAAGTGACATGACTTGACTGGAATGACGAATTACAGATCCAGTGCAAACATATTCATGTCGCTATGATCAGATACCTTCTTAGCTGCTGTTTTTGCTGATGTTGATGAAATTGTATTGTTAACAGTCTATAGTATTCTGTAATTGGTTAAATAAACACAGATACATTTAATAAAGGTAATTATTATAAAGGTAAAAACGACCCTGGCACTAAATTTTGCCCCTACTGGAAAGGTTAATTTCTGACCCTGATGGATAGCGCCAAATACCAGTCGATTTTGGCACATAACCTGCAAGTCTCTATGTTAAAGTTGAAGAGGAATTTCATCCTACAGCATGATAATAAAAATCTAAGTCAACAAAGGAATGACTTCATAAGAAGAAGAAAGTTTTAGAACAGCCAAGAACGAGCCCAGACCTAAATCCAATGGAAAACTTGTTGAATGACATGAGGACTGAAGATCCCCTGCAATTTGATCAATCTGGAGCTCTTTTCATTTCAATTCCCTTTTATTGTCATTGCATATAATACAATGAAATTAATTAGCAAGCCTTACGGTGCATCCACACAACACAAAAACAGTAATTAAGACACAATAAATATAACACTACAATACAGGAACTTGACAGTTTCAAGGAAAGATATTGCACATTGTTATCACAAAGTGACCCTAACTGTAATTATAATTAGTGCAATTGAATCATGACCATTCAATGTGTAATCAAATTTGATAGATGTGTTAATCTGACAGACTGTTATTCAAAAAGACTGGCTGTTGTATTAAAAGCGTACTAGATAATTTGATCGGATTTTTTGTAGCCATTGTATATCTGAAAGCAGAGCTTAATAAGAGGTAACGTGTGAGAGGTAAATAGAGACGACAACATATGTGCTGCGCTTATAAACACCACTGGATTCAAGATGAACCCCAGAAAGCACTGATAACAAAGTGCTGATGTGAAACATAATTGAACGTTACCTTTTCTTATCATTTAAATAACTTTCCAAATAACTTTCCTCTACTCTACAGCATTATTTGCTCTTCACTATATTTGCTATATATATTTTTTTTTTCTGGTATACTACTGAGGTTTTATTTCTTTTTGTGTCATATATTATCTGCCCACACTTTATACCTCTGAGAGTATTGCATTGTTTTTGCTTAAATGTCATGAAATGTATTCATGCCACACTGGTGCAAATTTTCAGCCTAGAATGGTCATGATTTTTAATTCCCTCTGATAAGGGATTGATCCATATTTTACACCAATATTAAGCCATCAAAGCATGGGACATCAAAGTGTGCCATTCTTTCAGTCAAAAGAAAGGAGCTGATTGAAATGTCCCTTTGTTGTGTTGAAAGAATCTCTTCTCCAGAGAAAATATCCCCAGCTCTCTGCATATCCCAAACTATAACTTTAAATTTAACAGCAACATTTCCTTTGCTATTCAAAAAACTGCATCATCTTTATTCTTTCACGGTAGATTAAACAATTTAATCATCTGACAGTTTATAAGAATATTGTTGATCCACCAACCCAAAGTCTTACCCTGACCCTGAAATCCGACAGGGTGATAGAAATGTTGTTCCAGAATCAACAAGGATGTTGAGCCAGGAACATCTCCTACTTGGTAAAATCATAGCCACCATCTCAAAGCTTAAATCAGAATATGATTGAAAGAGCTTAATTAGATAGTTAGCAGGCTGTGAAGCTTACAGGAGAGAAAATGATACAGGTATATGATGCATGCAAATTGTTCAGTGTTCTTATCTTTTAGGGTCAGTGCACTGCTCTGTACAGAATTGTTTTTGCTGTGATCACAGAGCTTATCAAAAGTCACCCAAGAACACACAATTCTCTCCATTAACCTAACTCTTACCCCAGGACGGAACGCAAAAGGAGTTTGTTCAGTCAGTGTATAGTCGGCCGTCATTTGCCTTTTTTGAATATCCAATTAACAAAAGTAATCATTGAAATGTGGAAGCAATTCTGTTATTATGGTAAATGTCATAGGATTGATAATCATATTAATCCACGATAAGCCGCCCATTTATTTCTCCCTGTAACTAATGTGAAATTTGCAATTAGTCATTGTGGTTTAATTAATGATTTATCATACATAATGTGGTTGGCCGTAGACTGATCGTATCATTCTTAATTCTGAAAAATACAATTATTCCACATGGAACAGGGCCTACACATAGGAACAAGCACCAGTTTGCTCTTTGTAAGAACTAGGGTGTTTACGTATAATGAAATGCTTAATATTTATGAGCAACCAAACTAAACCCAACTTGCAAACATCGCCCATTATCTGCTCGCAGTAATCAATCTTAAACTCTCAATTACCCATTGGCCTTAGTGCTAGGCGTGTAGAGATTAATGAAACCTCTTAGGGGTACTCACTGCACAGCTGAAACAAGACAAGACCCAGAATGCTGTGCTTCGTTGCTAGAGACAATGGGCTAATTGTTCAGGGTTGTGCCTCAGTTAAACATCTCAGCGTCAATGCATCTCTGGGGTTTTGAGCCTCTGCCAATGATTAGGTGAGCCACAACATTAGACACGCACAGGCATTGTCTCTTGTTATGTGTCTTCTAATTAATGGGTGGCGGCTTCTTTATCTAGGAATAATGTGTTGGTCTCAGAGGGCAGCTCTTTGATTATGATGGGGCAGAACCTTATTCTGTGCAGCAGGGGGGAATTCCTTCCCAGTCTTTGAATGACATATGAACAGATTAGTTAAATAAGCCAGAGTTTCTTGTAAATGTGTTGGTAATATTTCTCATGTTAACCTCACTGTAGCAGTGCCTCTCTTTTGTGCAATTTCTATACATATCTCTGTGTAAATTCAGCAAATTGTTTAGGATTCTTAGAACTTCCATATAAATATGACTGAGCAGTATTTATGGAGACACCAAAGACTTGTGGGCTCATGGTGTGAGATGCTGAAATAAAACATGCCTGTCTGCATGTGTACTGACTGTACAATAAATACTGACTGTGGAATAAAATAACTTGTCCTGTGTGACTGGCCCCTATCATCGGACGGACAAGATTTTATGTCGGACAACTCATTTACACAATGAATCGCTGTGGACTGTAGGTCAGTAATAGGCGTATGTTAATGATATGAAAGTAAACTGTATGTTGACTTCTAATGCTATAAATAAAGTTTCAAGTTGCTTTCCTCAGAAAATATTGATTTATTCTTTTTTTTTTTAATTAATTCACAGCATGTTGGATAAAATTTTAAAACCTTTTTAAGAATGTGTATAGCAATAAGGTACTCAAGGCTGTGCTGTATCGTGAATAAGTCATGGCTGAAGGGCGTTGTTGGGCACGACGTATTGTATTGTATTACCACACAATACAAATATTAAAGCCAAAAATATGTATCAATGCAAATTTCAGGAAGTAAACTTTCACTAAAGCCTTCCTTCTGCCGGAAAAAATAGTCCCTGACTCTGAACAGCAACAGAAGTTACATTATTACGCCATTAGATGGCGGAAAAGGCTGTCTTTGTGAGTGTGTCATCAGTGGCGAAGACTTTTATATTGAAAAGACTGAATTGTTGTGAACTCGGAACAAGACGCAACTGACAAATGCTTTGACTAGTGCTGTCAGTCACGGGAAAACCCCTTAACTGTTAAAAGGACAAGATAACACATCGGACATTTAAACTGATTTTTAATTATGAACAAAGTTCTAAAGGTATTGCAAATTAAATTATTTAATTTTGTGATTTAATCTCTAGCATTGTGCTGCCAGTATAGAAACGGCATAAGCTTCAGCACAATGTCAGGTGACTAGGTGAAGAAAGCTTGGCAGTGTGTACAGTGCTGGGCGAAAGCTGGAAATTTGTCCTCTGCATGTACACTGGCATTTGGCTCATGAGGTGCACAAGACAGCAAATGAGACAGAGCAGGGTATGTGCTGATGTATTTTGTGCGGTTCTCAACATCAGCATCTTGAGGAGTGGAGGCAGTGAAAGGTGGTTTGCAAGTAGCTCTTAGTTTATTTACCAGCTTCTTTGTATTGCCCTGCTGTCAACAACTCTCTGGTGTATTATGTCAAACAGCAGATTGTGTCCTGGATGATGCCAAAAAGCACCTGAAACAAATTTCCCTGTTCAGATTGAACACAAATTATTTGATTTATAAAATTAGTTGTTTTACGTTTACAATTACTGTGGCCAGTTGCAGCCTTTGCTATGTTTAGTTAAGCAATAGCACGAGCAAGAGTGCTGTTTCATTAGTGAATGAATCCACATTTTTAAACAAATCAGTCTAATGAATGACTCAATGACTCACTCCAAAATCACAATCTTCCCTACTATATAGTAGGTGAAAAGCAGTATTTGACAAAAGTATGTCCGAATTCACAGTACTCATAAAAGAGTAGGCAAAAAGTACCAGATGAAATACTATTTCCAGCGAGATTCTAAAGTGCACATTCGATGGACACTTTACTATCCCATGATTTATCACTGTAGCGTCTGGACCAATCAGACACACAATTATTCATTATATTTAATGAATAATCCAGAAAACACTCCCTCACAAATTCTGGGAACACATCCCCCAAAACTGCAACACACAGGCAGAACCAGGTGTCCTGTTACAGGACACAGGAACACTGATAAGAACCTTTTTATGATCAGAAAGAATTTGCAGAGGCTTGAGACTCTAACTCAATTCTTTCTGAGAAGGACAAATAAACCCTTTTAATCCTATATATTCTATATATAACCACTTGAGAAATGTATAAACATGTATCCAATTTTCCCATCTCATGATTTTCCTTTTATCCACCTGTTTCCGCGGGGCACTACTGTAAAAGAGAACGTGGGTACAACTTCCGGTGAGGCAGCGGAAATAGCATACCAATGGTATTTTGTGTGTTAATTAGCGAAGAGGCTAAGTGTTTTTTTGGATCATTGTTTACTTTGTAAAGTAGCAAATCTTTATGAGAGATGTCGTTACGGTGCTCAGATGTCGTTACGGTGACATTATTAGTTAATAATATCACAATACAATAAACAGTTTTTGTGCCCTTAATTGCTCTTTACTTTACTGACCTTCCACAAAAGTGCTGCTGCATGACTAGAGCATCCTGACCCTGCAATACATGAACAACCCGCTGTCTGTACTTCACCTGTCACTGATACTAGCACCAAAGCCTTATGATGTGATATTTTACTCCTAACGTATCGTGCGTGCCAGAGCCAGTCGCGTTTCCACTGTATGCGATGCTAAAGGCTACTTATGTTAACCATTGCGATAATAAATACACAGGTTTTTGGAAAATATCAGAGACTGCTTGAGGAACGAAGACAATTCTTATGTGATTACAATTGTGTATTTATTTGGTTTAATGTTTTATCTGTCTCTTCCCTGTGCCTGTTGATTCCTGACAAATGCATATCTTTCACAGATTCACACACTCCGGTTAACTTCTATAACTCATAACTCCTGTTGTCTTCTCATGAGCTCCCTCTGTTGCTCTGGCTGAAAGGATCAGGATAGACGGAGAGATTGTGCAAACATCCTCGGATAGCAATCATCGCATAATTTAGAGGAAAATAAATAGAAATGCTCAGAAAAGTGACGTAAACATAGGGTATGTTATCAATATATTTCTAAATGTGTAAGCCTTTGAATTTAAAAGCCTTAGTGGAGTTGTTTTTTGCGTTCTTGTGATCGCAAATAAATGGAAGCATGCGCAACTGAATAGGTATGTGTTTTCTTTTTATGTCAGTATAAATATCAGTTAGATTTAGCATGATTGATGTGCACTCCTGACATAAATGAATACATTACTATTACTGTAAAATTTTTTATTGTAAAACATTGTTCAAATATTGATGCCGGAATCTTAAATCTTTAAGGAAAAAACAAACGGTCGCAAGTTTGGATCGTTAAATCTTGAATGACTGTCAACTGTTGAATGAATGAGTGTCACTTCCAGCTTGTTTACTTCGAACCGGAAGACGCTCCCACGTTTGACGCAAGGCCTCATGGGGCGTAGGAAACTTGTGGATAGGGTTTGGCCTATGTATTAATTCTCTCTTTTGAACTCTTTTGGTATTAGTGTTTCAGAGTTGCATACTATGGTTAACTAAAATCACATGGGTAGCATGTTTGGTATCGATGGACTCCAACTTTCGTTTCCTATTTGGTAATTTATGTTACATGTTGCTATCTCTGTGAGTTGCTACCTCTTCTTCTCTCATACATCCAATCCAATGTCCTATGCTAATATCTTACCAGAAAACAAAGACTCGTAAAAAAAGTTCCCTCCATAGGAACAACTCCTTATTGGCTCAGACACCTCAAGAGGGTGTGATATCTTCACTTTAAAATTACTGATTACAGGATCACAGCTCCCTTCCCTTTCTTTTACTGAAAAATGCTGATGTCAAGATGATGCTGTGCTAGAAGCTTCTAAGGAACCCCAAGCTTGTACCAGGCTCCGGCCTAGACCTTCCATTCACCAAAGATCCTCTGAATCCAACTGGTTCTCTTTCATCAAGACAACATCAGCAAATATCAACTGTAGCCTCAACAAATTGCATCAGGACAGTTCAAACTTAGTCGCATTATTTTATTCATTAAGTATCTTTACTCCCTTTAAAAAAGGGTTTGTAGAACTAAACTGATGGTTTTCTCAAGACTGTTGATCTGCTGAATTTCAAACAATGCAATAACTTATTGCTTTCCTGTATTCTGCTTCAGCTCTCTCTTTCCCTTGGTAAACTGTATGCATGTATGTGTATGAATGTTGAAGTAGTTTAAGTGTTTATTCTAGTTAATAAAATCTTGTTCATGTCACATGTAAAGTTGTCCGTGTTTTGCGCTCATATACTGGAGTCCCTAATCATGCAGATCTAGACTACATGCTCTGAGTAGTACTGTACAGTAAGAATGTTATTTCCCATAACCTGGAAATGAACATTTCTTAAAATTAATAAACAATTAACACTTAGTGTTCATTGGCCAAACAGGTTAATTGATTGCAATATTAATTTTATTACATTAAGTTAATTTTATTAACTGATCCAAATATTTATAATTAATTATAAATAGTTCTGATTAGTTATTCATATTAATTTTGAGCTAATTTGCTATATCAGCGATGTGATTTTCCGTATTTATACAGATTTCCATATTTCCCAACCTGAAAAGTATGACCTATGTGTTGGTTGGGAGGGAGGGAGGGAGGGAGGGCTGGTTACTGTATGATGATTGAAATTGCTAAATAACCTTGTGGCTCCATCATTCAGCCAAAGCTCCACCCTGGTTCCTCCCACCGCCAGCTCCACCATGGTGTCTGTCTCCACCAACTCCTCCTGGTCCCTGTCCGTCACCAGCTCCAGACCCACCTCCAAAGCCCACTCCCTCCCTCTACAGCTGGATTATGAGTTACGGTGTGAGGATGCACCTTCTGGGAGGGGGGATAGAGCAGTACAAACTGTTCAGCTTACAGTCTCAAGACTGATACTGGATACGGCAGTAATGAAGGTGAGAGCACTTTATTACAGTTCATCAGAGATTTACGGATATCAAGTTTATCAGTTTATTAAGCACCGCCCAAAAAGGTATAAGGTCTTTATATATTTGTTTACTGTTAGTTGTAACGAGTGTTTCTGTGTAATTCGCTGTGTATGTTGATGATAATGCAAGGGAGAGAGAGAGTTTATGGATAATATATTAATGCACACTTGCACTGTGTTTTATTAAGCTCTTACAGAGTTTTTGTAGAGTGAAAACAGATGCTTCATATTTTGTGTGAAGTACAAGAAATGTTAAAAAAACTCATCGGTAAACAGGCTTGTACTAATATAGTGGATAAAAATAAGAAGACAATATAAATTATAACTGCAACTGAACTAAACTATACCTGTTCTATCTCCATGCAGCATATATTCACAGTTTCTGACATTATTGTGCGTCCTGACTGACTCCTGACACCAGAGAATCAGCTCTTGAAGCCCCGCCCTCTTTGGCCGAGTGCAGCAGCTCATTTGCATTTAAAGGGCACACACTGAAATGGCGTGTTTTTGCTCAACCCCAAAAAAGCAATTTTACATGCTATAAAAAAATTTCTGTGGGGTATTTTGAGCTAAAACTTCACAGACACACTCTGGGGACATCAGAGACTTATTTTACATCTTGTAAAAGGGGGCATAATAGGTCCCCTTTAACATTTATATGCATCATTATGCATTATTATGAGGAGAGTTCTCCGCATGAAAGACCTACCTCTGACAGATCATTGTGCTACTTCTTTTTTCTCCAATATGGTAGGACATTAAATGAAATGAAATGTGGGGGATTTTAACTGTGACAAGATGATTGACAGGCCAGTTTACAGTGACAGGATGCATGTTAACTATGCGACAGAGTGTCCGTTACAAGGCGCAATTTAATGATGTGAAAGTATGTCCTAAAGCTTGTCTACTCTTTTGCTAAACACTCAAAATATGTACTTTTTCTTCATAAAAAGAGTACATACTTTTAGGGCATAGTATAAGTAGTGCCTTCACGTGCTATATTACCCCCGAACTTCCCAGAGGTCTTGAGAGGGCATGTCTAATTTTTAACTAGGAAACTCATATTTATGATAATTCCAATAGCACACAAGGGCAGCATTAGTTTTCTCTCTGTTTCCGATCATTAGTTAATTAATCCCACACCTGATTCTGTTCTTCCAATTATCTCCCTGTTATTTAAACCGAGTTCTGTTCAGTTCTTTGTCCGGTATTGTTAATGGTATAGTGATTGTATTTGCTTTATCTCCTGTGTTTGTTTGTTTGGATATTCCTTCGTCGTTTGCTTTTATCATAGCCACTCGTGACATTGGGTAAGAAAAAGAAACATGGTTCAAAGAAAGAAAAAAAAAACATTCCCAAAGTTGCTGTGTCGAGCTGGTTGGGATGCTCAAACAGAGAAATGTAATTATTATAGAAAACCTTATTTGCTTTAGAATCATATGGGAATAGCACCTCACTAATACAGTATTAAGCATCATGCATTATCATTGTATTTGAACTCATGGTCCATATCGCCCCACAGGAACCTGCATGATGAAATTCAGGAGGAACCAAAGGGCAAACCACACAGATGTCTAAATCCCCCAGTGGGGCAGAAATCTCTGGAGGACACAGTATTATTTTTTGAGAGGACAATGATGAATGGGATGTGCAATAAATGGCTTCACAGGGGACTGTTATTAATGGTAGCATAGGAAGCTGGAAGACACACTCGCACTCATGCTCAGAGACATGTTTTGAAGGCAGTGCTCTCATGCTTTCTCTCTCTTTAATTTATTTGTTGTATTTTTATTTATTTATTTTTGAAGATGCAGTGTCAGCTCACTTGTATAGATTCTGCACACTGAGTCTTATAGAATGTGTCAGTCAGAAGGTCAAATTCAACAGTGATTTGGCTCTTGCAGTAACTATTTCAGTCTGTAAGACTTAGGCTTTGTTTAGACAGGCAGCAAAAATCCAATTTTTTTGGAGTATCTAACAGAAATTTATGTTGTTTGTTGTCTGAACAGAACATTTTTTTGGAAATCTATGTGCACAATAGAGACAAAATAATATTAATGAATAGTGTCTCACAGGTCAAAAGTGTAAATGTTAGCAGAATATTTTATGCAAACAATTTCACAGGTTATGCCTGTGGTTTAAACAGTCCATGAAATGTCAACATTTTATTTGTAGTAATTTTCTAAACTGCAATGATATTGATATCATCAATATCAATGATGATACCCAATACCCAATGATATTACACAGCGTCTGTGACCCCCTGCGTGCACAGGGAGCGTGCCTTGCAACCATGGAGACGTTTGTGAGAGACGCTGCGTAATATCATTGCTCCTGCTGCACTCATGGTAAGGCAGCAAAGTTCCTTTATTATTACGCCAGAATGAGAGTATAGTTCCTAGCCATATTGGCCTAGAAAATCGCAACTTTTCATTTTCCATCGGTCTTAGTACACTTAGTCAAGTTTTTTATAGGCAAAATATTAACACTCTTTGGTCATTTTTGAGCGAGATGCTAACGGTCTAATCAGATTCAATGAACTATGCTAAGCTATGCTAAAAGTGGTATTGCCGGACCCGGAGATCATCTGAATGGATTCGAAAATGGTAAAACTCAACTGTTTAACTCTAGGGGAGTTGGAAAATGAGCCTATTTTCAAAAGAAGTGGAGTGTTCCTTTAAAGGCCCACTGAATTGCCTTGGAACACGCAGCATTATTCAACGTGTTGACGTAATTTCAACTGAAACAGGAAGACAGGGCTGGGCATAACGAACAGCTCCGCCCCTTTTTAAAAATAGCCAATAGTGTTTTGTTTAATACCACAGCTCGGCCAGAGCCATTAAACTCGGTAAAACCTCAGTTTCCTTCTAATCTCTAACCGTTTCTCCTCCTAATCTCCTCTATATCGCTTTAAAATACAGCATTCTGTGCAGAATTCAAATGGGTCCGATACCTTTTGTGGTCAAAGCCGACTTGCGGTCCGCGGATATGATCCACTCTGTGCTCTCGTTTCTCTGGACCGGTGGTTCTCGTGACACTGACACAAAAACGGACTTCATTCGCATCAATGGAAAGCATTTACACTGTCTGAATAGTTCCCTATCCTCTATATAGTGCACTATGTGCCATTCACCATAAACTTTCACTGTTGTTAGTTTCACTCAAACCACCCTTGTTCACATTACTTAAAAAACTCATGTAACTACATGAACTTAATTTAACTGCGTTGTTTCTACTAAAATTGAGTATTGTCAGCTTTACTTAGTAAGTGTTTGTTCAGTCAACTTAACATTGCTGTGTGAAACGCACACATTATTGTTGACATAACTAACTGTGCAGTGGATCCGTAGTTCCCAGCATGCTTTGCAAGGGACTGCATTAGGAGAGTAAATTTAGGGATTAAAGTGTTATTTTATGTGTTTTTCAGTAAAGGGAAAGATGTTGTTAGTTTATGTTAGTGTTTAATGTTCAGTTATGTTGGACATTTAGAGTAGTTTCTGTAATGTTTTTGAATTTTGTGGTTACGATCATGCAGAAGAGTGTCGCCTATGTTTAGGCTGTGCGCACTCACATATGCATGCTTATAGGATGAAATTCCTGCTCTCAATTCAATTGAGTTTGTTCAATTAGTTATTTTTTGAGTGCATTTTGGGGTGCGGGGCTGCATTCTGATATGTTGTATCCTTTTTATTTAAATGATTATTCAAAAAAAAAAAAATGTGTTCACCTTACATAATCAACATAACATTATTAAGTAAACTGCACATATAAATATTATGTAACAGTGACATTCAAATGATTTGCATTTACTCAAAGAAATTTTGTCAGCTTTACTTAAATTTCTTTTGTTCATTCAACTAAATAGTTTTTTGTACAAATTACTCAATATTGTTGCGTGGAACCACTTGACACTTATTTTTTAAGTAAATCCAACAATTCATTTTTTTGAGTGTAGTAAATGTGTGAACAAATTTCAGCCGCAGCTTCATTGTCTGTTTATAGTGTAGGAGGGATGGGACTTCAGATTCTAGAGAGCATTTGATTGGACAGAAGATTGCGGTGATGTCATGATAATCCGTGATCCATTTTAACGGAAGTGAGAGACTGTAAGTTTTGAATGCTTATATCTCCTAAATGCGAATTTTGTCACTGTTTTGGAACACAACAGCTTATTCATAACCTTAAGACTAACATATTCATACTAAAAGCTAAAAAAACGTACATTTTGATTACAGGGGGACTTTAAAGTCATCATGAAACTGATATGACAAATCTTTTTTTTTTTTTTTTTTTTTTTCTTTTAAAGGAATATCACAGTGTTTATTATAAATGATTTATCCGTGCACATCATTATTTCATAACAACATAACCAGGACAATAACCTCTCCCCTCCAGCAACCCGTCACTCACATGAGATTGCAGCAGTGACCCAATCAGTTCCCACTGGACAAAATCAAGTCCCGCCCTACTTTTTTTTCCTCATTCAAGAAGCCATTTCACTCGTATATTTGTCACAATAGGGAAGAAAAGACTATTGCAACTTCCGTTTCATGCCAACTTTAAAATTGTATAAATCAATTGACCGTGTAATCAGTGTAGTGAATGGCTTACACCATCTACAATTCCACTGATAACAATAACCCACTGCAGTTCTGACCCAAAAGTACAATGTGAAAAGACACTTGCCAGGGCAGGTAAATAGGTGGAACAGATCTCCGGACTAAGCAATCAAACCAATTCTGAAAAAAAGCCTTAACTGTTTTCCCTCTGTTTTAAAAAAATACTAATTGTAATCATTCTGCATATAATTCGTCTATAGAGTGGTGTAATTAGAACACCAAAGAGCACAAAGAATTAGCGTGTACCCCATTTACCATGTTGGTCTAGTCAATTTACTGTAGGTAACCAGCCCAACTAAGTAACCATATGCAAAAATCACATTCATTTGTTCAAAACATTATCTTCATTTGACTTGCATGATGGGGAAATGTGGAATGGAGTCATCTTTAGTCTAACCATTGACTTCTTATTATTTATGGTGCCTGCAGCACTAGACCAATGCCCTTGAAAACACGACAATAAGCCAATGTGAAAATAGGGATTGGGAAAAAATGAATGTCTCCACACAGGCCTGGCTTTCTACAAGGGTGTGCAAATTCAATTATTTACTTGTACATGTATCCTGCCTGTGGGCTGACCGCACAATCTAAATGGTAATAGCAGCACATTTTATTTCATTTCATTCTATTTCAACCAACGTTCTATGGCAAAATATCATTGGCTACTCATGTGGTGGCTCTGACCCAGCCACGGCTTCATTATCACAAAACATGAACAGTTAACTTAATGATTATATTTAATCCTCAACAGACCCAGTGCTCGTCAAGTATGCAGCATCAGTGCATCCAAAGCCATAATGGGAAACATGCAGGCCTTGATTAAAGACAGACAGAGTTATAACATGAAAACTGATGAAGAGTTATAACACATGAGGAGCTCCAGAGGTGATGTCTCCCGAACACTGAAGAGTAAACCATTTTTGAAGAGTCACTATTTGAATTTTTTATATTAATCTGACAAAGAAATACACCAGCAATAAATTAATATTATATACAGTACTGTGCAAAAGTCTAAGGCACATCAGTATTTTCACCCCCCAATTTATGTCTTTTGATGTAGTGTGTCAATAGGAAATATCCGTTCACATTTCCAAACATGCAATTTGCCATTAATTGTAATAATCCAGTGAGATTTTTGAATACACAAGGAGTCTGACAACAGCCGGTGCTCCACACAGTGATCTGATCTCACCATCATCGAATCCGTCTGTGATTACATGAAGAAACAGATGAAACTGAGACAAACTAAATCCAGGAGAACTGTGGCCGTGTCTCTAAGATGCTTGAAGAAACCTGCCTGCAAAGATACAGTACTGTGAAGAGTTTTAGGCACTTGTGTAAAAATGCTGTAAAGTGAGGATGTTTTTAAAAAATACTGTTATAAATAGATTTTATTTATCATTTAACTTATATTAACTAAATCAAAACAATATTTTGTGTGACCACCCTTTGCATTTAAAACAGCTCTTGTCCAGATACACTTGGGGATCATTTTTCAGGTAGCTTTGGAGGCAGGTTTCTTAAAATCTCTTGGAGACACGGCCACAGTTCTTCTGGATTTAGTTTGTCTCAGTTTCATCTGTTTCTTCATGTAATCACAGACAGATTTGATGATGGTGAGCTCTGATCTCCATGTGGAGCACCGGCTGTTATCAGTCTTATTGTGTATTGAAAAATCTCACTGGATTATTACAATTAATGGCAAAATGAATGTTTGGAAATGTGAACGGATATTTCCTATTGACACACTACAGCAAAAGATATAAATAACTGGCTTAAAACCTTTTTGGGGGGGGTGAAAATACTGATGTGCCTAAGACTTTTGCACAGTACTGTATATATATATATATATATATATATATATATATATATATATATATATATATATATATATATATATTAATTTAAAACCTTAGTTCCCTTGTTGTCCAGTGTTGTTTGTTGACATTTAAGCCTCTTGAACATTGAAGAGTACACCACTTTTAATGTCACTATTTGAATTTTTTAATTAATCTGACAAAGAAATCCACCCACAAAAAAAAAAAAAATAAAAATAAACTAAAGAAACGTAAAATTAAGTTGATGTGGCTGCAGCCGTGTTTTCCCAGAGATCTCCTTAGTATTTATTGTAAATAGTGTTTTCAGTTACTTTATTATTGCAGCCCACTGTGACAGTGACAGCATAATGACAAATAAGTACATTTCCCCATTTAAAATTCTAATTACTTTATTATAGGGCTGTCAAAATAACACATTAATTTTGATTAATTAATTTAAGAAAAAATAACGTGTTAAAAAAAATAACGCAGATTAATCCATTCCGTATTGACCTTTGAACCTGGAGCCGTTCTAGCCACCATTCGACTGTAAAATGAAGGAGGGAGACGACTGCTGCGCTGACGGACAGAACGAGCAGAGAGCTCCTCCCTCGTGCGTACGAGCTCTCTGTCTTCAAAGTAAGCACCGTCTTTGCACTCTCTCTACCTCACACATAATAATCTAAATCAACTGACACAATGCTAAAAGTTTGTTAGACCGAATCCATGTTTCACGAGGCGCATTCGGAGAATGTTTTTCCTGAATAACCGCTGGGTGTGAATAGAGCTCAAAAGAACGTCACCTCATCTTCTCTGACAGGCGCCCTGCACGTGCAGCTGACATAAACCACACTTTCAGTAAACAAAAAGAAAATCCTATCCAGTGGTGAAGTGTTTTCTGTGTTGACAAATCTTTTGCGATGTCCTAATAACAGTCGCGATTCGCACGCAACACGTCAACGTCCGCTAATGTCCAATTCACGACCTAATGACTCATTTGAACAGATTCATTTTAATGAATCATGACCACAACTGATCTGTCCACACGGTCTATAATGAATCATTTACTCAAACATCTCTGAAATGAGAACATAAGTGTGCTTACCCCATTTAGCAACATTTTTTATTTATTTATTTATTTTTTTTACTGATACTCTAAATGTGCTTAATTTACATGAAAATAAGGTCAAAATGTAAAAATTGCATTGTATAGTGGCCCTAAAATATTTTTATTTGCATTTTTAATATAATCTTTACATATATTTTGGGGTCAAGATATGGTCCAAATATGATAGTTTATGTGAAATTCACCCATTTAGAAAAGCTTGCTCATAAATATCATGATGACATTTAATCATAGCATTTGACTGTATTTTGAATATTAATAATTTCAAACTTTCAATATGACACTCAAAACACATCCAGAGCTTCCTGGTGCCACTGTATTTCAGTGTGTTGTAAAGACTTTCCCCCCCTAAAATCTCATTTTAACAGTAATTTAATTTAATCACTTGGCTGAAAAATGCAAATGATATGTAACTAAATTCTTTCAACTCTAAACCTTTCATTCACACTTGTCTTGAAATTGTTTTGATTAGCCCCTTCTGGCTGAACCATTACAACCAGGACTAGATATAAATCTACTAAACCAGGAATAAATCTAGCATTAGCCTGCAATTTTCCTTATGTCGAAGTAAATTGCTTTCATCTTAGCTGGGTTTCCAGGGTTTCTCTGTAACAATGTGACAAGGCTACTGATTAAACCAATGGGGGATCAATAACACACGGGGCACGACTGAAATCTAGCACAGAGAAATCACCGCCCCGACCCGATAGAGTTCAGCTCACGATGGGCACAGGATCCTCTGTGGTGTCTTTCACCTGACATTTTCCGCTGGAGTGCAACGAAGATGTGGGCTACTGATTTGCACCTTTTGATTACCAGTTTGTTAGATCATGACTAATGAGGTCTGACAAACACAGAGTGATTGTCACTGACAGCGGCTAGTGGGGGAGATCTCACTGCCTAATATCATTGAGAAATGGAGCAAGAGAAAAGATGAGGGCTTACAACTAAGATCTTTTGATACACACACAAAAAAAAAAAAAACGAAGCTTTAGAGGTCTTTTTGTAGTGTTTTTGGAGTGTGTGGTGCATATGCTGTTTTCATTTCCAGCCTGGAAGTTCTTAGCATTCAGGGGTATGACAGTGAGCATTGAGGGTTCTTCAGTTTATTGTTTGTCTCAACTCATTGACTTCTGTATGTCAGCATAAAGTTTGGTCTATCAGGAATTAAAAAAAGGTTATACCATGGTCTGTCTGAATACTCAATTCTGATTGCATTGAAGTTGTGCAATAAAACCGTTTAATGCACAGGTAGTTCCAAGTCAGTTTAATCACCGTTCTATATTAAAGGGTTAGTTCACCTCAAAATGAAATTTCTGTCATTAATTACTCAGCCTCATGCCGTTCCAAACTTGTAAGACTTTCGTTCATCTTCGGAACAAAAATAAAGATCTTTTTTGATGAAATCTGAGAAATGTCCGTTCCTCCATTGACTGCTTTTGCAACAAACACTTTAAGGCTTCAATAAGTTCATAAAGAGATCAGATTTCATTGTTACATTTTTTTTTTTTTTACAATCACACATTTCTCAATACTTGGGTCACTTTCTCAAAAAACTGGGGTTAAACTGTGGATCATTTATCATTACTTTTGCACAAAATTCATTCAGTGATGACATCTTTCAATTTACATGAATTCTTTTCTCACTTAGACACAAACACCACCAAAATGTTATGTACTATACAGGCCAGTGGAGGCTCCAGGAATGTGTTTGGGAACACCTGGTTTAGGGTAAGTCTAACATAAAATTGCAAGTGGTATACAGCTCTTTGGCTGAGGTTTGAGCAGTGATGGCTTTGTGTGGGTTTACAGCTAACAGCTAAGTTCATCATCAGTGGGTGAAACAGTCTGCGTCTGGCAAACGAACATGCCCTAAAGTGACAAAACGGGGTGGATATCTCTACTGACGGCATTCGTCGAGCCCAGTGACACTTCAACCGTGTGAGCACTACTGTGTTGAGTGTTGACCCTTGAAAAGAAGACCACAAAATAACCACTAAAACCGCCTACTGCAAAGTTTAGTGGTTAGCATGCTCCAGATGCTCAACACACTCAACTGTTGAAATACTGTCAAAATTTGCTTCAGTTGTTTCTTTAGTTGCGTTTCAGTGAAGTGTATTGCTATGCAGGTATAATTACAAAAAAAGCAATATACTTTTTGTACTTAAAGGGTTAGTTCACCCAAAAATGAAAATTTTGTCATTTATTACTCACCCTCATGCCGTTCCACACCTGTAAGACTTCTTCAGAACACAAATTAAGATATTTTTGTTGAAATCTGATGGCTCAGTGAGGCCTGCATAGCCAGCAATGACATTTCCTCTCTCAAGATCCATAAATGTACTAAAAACATATTTAAATCAGTTCATGTGAGTACAGTGGTTCAATATTACACAATAAAGCAATGAGAATATTTTTGGTGCACCAAAAAAAATAAAATAAAAAAATAACGACTTATTTAGTGATGGCCGATTTCAAAACACTGTTTCAGGAAGCTTTGGAGCACAAATGACTCAGTCTTACTTAAAAGTATACAGTAATTAAGCATTCTAAGTATACTTGGTTTGTAGTTGTGTTTACTCTTTTGATTGAGTAACCTATTGAATATATTTTTAAATTATTTTAAATTATTCACATAATTTTACACATAAATAATTTTTTCACATAAATTTACATCTTTAAAAAAGTTGACGTGACTACAGTGGTTCAACCTTCATATTATGCAGCGAAGAGAATAATTGTTGTGCACAAAAACAAAACAAAAATAACTTTATTTAACAAATTCATCTGTCATTCTGCTATGCTATTTTTGTTGCAGAGCTTCAGTGTTTAGTATGTCTGAAAGTGGGCTCACGCATGCTCCATGCTGCTCACGTGACCAGAGCCGGCCAATACTGAGCCGCCGTTCGGACATAAACACTGAAGCTCTGCAACGAATCTGCAACTGAACTACTGTAGTCACATCAATGGTTTTAATGCCAGATGTGGGTAGAGTATCCAAAAACTGTATTTAAGTAAAAGTACAAGTACTTATAGAAATATTTACTCAAAGTAAAAGTGAAAGTAATACTCGTAATAGTTTACTAGCTATCGTAATAGCTACTCAAGTAGCTCATTACTATTTACTTTGTAACTATATATATATATATATATATATAGACACAACAATACAATAACATGTTATTATTTAGATAGATATTTAAACTATTATTATTATTATTATTATTATTATTATTAATTAATTCGATATCTTTGCAACAAACACAGAAGAGACAAGCATTATTTCTGGCATCTGTAGACTGAATATCATTGCATGTCCTTTGCTTTGTATAATAATAACACATTTGATAGAAGAGAGAAAACTCTTTACTCACGCTAATAACCGCTGAACATCTGAACACACATTCATAAATAGTAAACTATAAGTATGATGTTAAAGGTGCAATATGTAGAATTTTCTGTCCGTTAGAGGTCTCTAGAGACCTATTCAAAACAAAGGCGTAGCTTGATGACGCCAAGTTTGAGCGTGGAATCTTGGGACATGTGGTAGTGTGAAGCAGAGCAGGAGCGAGTGTTGTGGAGCTGAACGAGGAGCTGGAGCGATTGCACAACACACGCCTCACGAGCAGCGGGACTTTTATTATGACACAGTCGCCGGCGCCGCTTCCGCTTTTCCAGTCATGAGTATGAGGTAACGCAGCTCTGTTTATCATATTAGATACATTTGAGAGTGTTGAAAATGATGTTATAACGTTACTCTGTGCGTTCGCTCGGCGGCTGCTGTGAGACACTGTTACACACTGCAGTAAGATAGATCGATTTACAATATCATATTAAATGCTGGATGATTGTGCTGATAAATGGCATGCAATTCATTTTAAAACATATTGTATGATGGAGAAAAGTCTGTATTACTTGTACTAAAAATAAAGCTGCATCTGATGCTATGTTAGCTACTTCACAAAATAGTGTTTTTCTCTGAGGCATGGTAAAACATGGTACTCACAAAAAATCAAGAGAATTAGATTTAAACAATAAGACTAAACGTGTTGAGCTATATAACAATAATTAGTTTTCTGTCTATGAATATATCAAAACAGTTGTTCCCTTGTCTATTAAAACATATAAATATTAAAGCGTTTTTGGTGTTTCCATGGTTTCTACAAAATCAAACCGGAAACCGAGGGTAACGCGGGTATGACACAAATGACAGGCGACTCCTCACACGTCCCGGAGCCTTGGAGAAAATTGCAATTTTCTCACGATTTACAAATAGTTGGAAACATTTGGGAAATTGTAAGTACTCAAGAGAACAAAATATATAACACTGGCCTAGTGGTTTTTGGATATTTTACTGCAAAATTCTTACATATTGCACCTTTAAGTTCACTTAAAGACAACTTACAAGTATAAAACTACTAAACTTGACAGAATACTTATGTGCTACAAGTATTTAACTAGTAAATTATCAGTATATCTTTAAGTTTACATGTAGTATAGTTGCAGTACAAATGTAAAACTTGGTTGTAAATTAGTTGTGTACTCAAAGTTTACTACTGTTACACTTAAAATATACTTTTATACACTAAAAAGTGGGCAAATTTAATATTGAAATAGTACACTTACAAGTATGCTACTAGTACATTGATTTTAGTACTTACTACATAAAGTATACTTAAAATATACTTGAACTTTAATCAAGTATACGTAATGAAATTGAAGTATGCTTATTTTTTGTAAGGGGTGTGCTTAACTGGACCTTATATATCAACACAATCCTATAGCAATTCATTTCCATTTTATGTTTTGGTAAATTGGTGGCTGATTCATATGAATCTGTATGCTCTTATGCATGCATATTCATCTGGTCTGCTTACATGCCCATGTAGTGGCAGTTATGTTTACCCCTGGACCATTGTACATTTTTGTACAATTTGCATCATAAAGATTCTTATGAAATCATCAACTCGTAAAATAGGTACAATTTCCTGTGAGATCAGGTTATACATTTAGCAGTAGTTCCTGTTTTCTCTGTGGTTTCTGTTATTTTGGGCTTAAAAGGTTAGTTCACCCAAAAATAATAATAACCAAAAAAAAAAAAAACATTTCTCAAAACATATTTTATGTTCCGCAAAATAAATGACATGAGGTTAAGGAAATGATGGCAGAATTTAAATTTTGGGATTAACCAATTTCTTTAATGCACCACAGCAATGTCCATTTACGTCTAAATTATAAACTTTAGAAAATGCAGAAGAAAAAACATTCCAATGGTCCAGGGCTGCGCTTCCCAAAAGCATCGTAAGCCTAAGTTGATCGTAGCTCCATTGCCACCAATGGAGCTACGATCAACTTAGGCATACAATGCTTTTGGGAAACGCTACCCAGAATGATTGTCACTTTTTCGTTGTATAGATTAATCAAAAAATAATCAGGCCCTCATTTTCACCTTTTTTTTTTTTTGGCTACAAAAATAATATATTGATTCATATAAAATGTCAGTATCTCCTTCAAATACCCAGGACTTTCTTAAAAAAGGGTCTGGAAGAATCTTTGTGAACATGGAGTGTGCTGGCGAGATAAGAGGGGAGGGAGGGGCGGAGGGTCTCTGCTTTCTTATCAGCCTTCAGAGCTGCCAAACACCACTGGGACCAACAATTGAAATGGAAGTTTATAAGAGATGGCGATTAACTGGGTAGGATATTTAACTTTTTCAGCATTAAATTTGATTTCACTGTAGAGGCAGTGCATTTAAATTAAAACAAACAAAAAATATTTGCATAAAGCATTCCTTTTCCTATATTTTCAGTATTAGTGTGAATTTAACAAATCCTGTTAAGCCTATGTCCAGACTTCAGAAGGACTTATATATAAGGACTATGTTACACAATGCTCCAAGGCACAAAGGTTGAGGATCCAGATGCAGTGTAGTTTTATTGAATGGTCATCCACAATCATATACAATAACAGACAAGGGTCTAAAACCAGTAAATCAGTTCAAACAGTGACAAGGTTACAAGGCATAGGCAAAAGGAGAAATCCACACGACAGGCTGACGTAACAAGACTAGACACAAGGGAACAGAATAAAGTGGCTCAGAAGCACAAAGGTAACAATTGCAAGAGCGATGAGTGAGAGAATCTGGCATTTATGGACAGAGGTGATGATGCTAATGACAAACAGCTGCAAACAATCATGGCTGATAGACCGGGCAGAGAGTTATGGGAAATGGAGTCCAAAACAGTGACAACAGTCTAGGATGGAGTGCCCTCTGGTGGTGATCATGGGCATTCTCACAGGTGATCGGGACAGAATACTACTAAGCCTATTGTTAGGTGACATTATTTTCATGACAATTAAGTGCATGCCCCCCTTTGAATTCTTATTTACATAATATGAAGTAAAAGAAAAAAAAAATCATTAAAACAAAGAGATAGGCTATATTAAATTTCTAAATGTCAAAATGGTGGCATTTACTGTACTGTCTTTAGTTTATGCTGACTGATTTTTGTAAATCACTGTCATTAAAATAACTTAATAAAATAATAATAATAAAAAAAAAAATAAATCTGGAGTAGCCTAACTAGACTAGCATCCTAACGAGAATTTGGGAAAATTTAAAGGTGCCCTAGAACCAGTTTTTACAAGATGTAATATAAGTCTAAGGTGTCCCCTGAATGTGTCTGTGAAGTTTCAGCTCAAAATACCCCATAGATTTTTTTTTAATTAATTTTTTAACTGCCTTTTTGGGGCATCATTAACTATGCACCGATTCAGGCTGCGGTCCCTTTAAATCTCGCGCTCCCTGCCCCACGAGCTCTCGACTATAATACAGTGCATAAACAAAGTTCAGAGCTAATATAACCATCAAATGGATCTTTACAAGATGTTCGTCATGCATACTGCATGTATGCGTCGGATCATGTGAGTATATATAGTATTTATTTGGATGTTTACATTTCATTCTGAATGAGTTTGATAGTGCTCCGTGGCTAAAGCTAACATTACACACTGTTGGAGAGATTTATAAAGAATGAAGTTGTGTTTATGAATTATACAGACTGCAAGTGTTTAAAAATGAAAATAACGAGTCTTGTCTCCGTGAATACAGTAAGAAACGATGGTAACTTTAACCACATTTAACAGTACATTAGAAACATGCTAACGAAACATTTAGAAAGACAATTTACAAATATCACTAAAAATATCATATATTGTCAGTTATTATTGCTCCATCTGCCATTTTTCGCTATTGTTCTTGCTTGCTTACCTAGTCTGATGATTCAGCTGTGCACAGATCCAGACGTTAATACTGCCTGCCCTTGTGTAATGCCTTGAACACGGGCTGGCATATGCAAATATTGGGGGCGTACATATTAATGATCCTGACTGTTACGTAACAGTCAGTGTTATGTTGAGATTCGCCTGTTCTTCGGAGGTCTTTCAAACAAATGAGATTTATACAAGAAGGAGGAAACAATGGAGTTTGAGACTCACTGTATGTCATTTCCATGTACTGAACTCTTGTTATTCAACTACGCCAAGGTAAATTCAATTTTTGATTCTAGGGCACCTTTAAAGGGATGGTTCACCCAAAAATGAAAATTATCCCATGATTTACTCACCTTCAATTCATCCTAGGTGTATATGACTATCTTTTTTCAGACAAACACAATCCGAGATATATTTAAAAATATCCTTAATCCTCCAAGGTTTATAATGGTTGTCAATGGGACGGCTGTTTTTTTATGTCA